>JAABNY020000002.1:13803151-13814488 GCA_015164015.2 Brevimyrus niger | reverse complement strand
ACACACACACACACACACACACACACACACACACACACACATAATATACATATCTATAACTCATCACTGGCATACTATATGTATACTGTGCATGTACAAACTTTTTTATATGAAGTGTTCCAGGCAGCACGATATCTAAACATGATTTCAGATGTAAAACTGATTAAATTGAGTTGATTTGTTCTGACTGATTTGAGATAGTCTAGAGATGTCAGTAGGCTAATGTCCATCGTCTTTGTTCCGGGTTAATACGCAAAACTCTTCTTTGAATTGTTGTTGTTTTGGTTGCCGGTATTACTGTAGAATAATAAATGGCAGTTTGGTCACATATTTTGTCACATATTTAGTTCTCTTTCGCAAGTCATCGTGCATTTTGGTTAATAAGAAGGTTGACATAAAACGCATCAAACTGTGACGCAAACTTATTGATCATCGCTAGGTCAAGTCATTCGTCAGAGAACTAGCTGCATGCCGTCACGTTAGAGTTCATCATGAAAACTAGATTTAAAAAGGCATTTCTGAGGGACGATTAAATGTAGTTATAGTTTCCTGATTAAACAGGTAAAATAACTAACTCACCCAAATTATCAGGGAACCGAAATCGCTGCAAGCCAGTCTACGCTGATTTACAGTTGATAAGATCCAGTACCGTTTTTACGGTCAGCAGCCTCTTCTCTGCTCGCATTCAGGAGAAAACGGGAAAGAAGTCGGAGTTTAGTGCGTAGTCGCTGTCCAGGCTGAGCGTAGTGCTGAAATGAAACTCCTAAATATCTCGCACTGTTTTCTCGCAGTGCCTGTAGCGTAAACCAGTTTCCATGGTAACGTGGCGTCACAAATTTAAGGTAGACCACACAGCACAGACAAGCTTTAGCCCTGGGACAAATCCAAAGAAGAGACAAATGTAAACATATTGTGGAGTATGTCCATGCACGACCTAACATTATATACCGTGCAGTATATGCATCTGATAATTATGTCAAACTGTCCATTATCCACGGTTTGCACATTACTTTTAATAGCTCGACCATGTTCTAGAAATTTGCAAGAAGGGAATTTGATGCTTGAAAATCTGTAAAATGATTTCTCAACCTCAGAAGAAGTGAGAAAAATAGTTATTCACTGGCTATTAACATCTTTAACACTATATTCCAATTGCTGTTCCAATGACAACACAAATAGATGTACTCACATTGTGTTTTAGATGCGTCTTATTGAGTATGCAGGCTTACCTCAGTCTTAATGCCATCTTATCGATTAAATTTTGAATCATAAATACAGAAACAAATTAAGCCATGCTAAGCTGACAATCTGCTTGATTGTTGCAGGTTGAAATGCTGCAAGCGGTGAGCAGACTGAATGAGTGTCCTGTCGTGATCGCAGGTGAGGCCAAAACCACATTATCAGTTCATCAGGTTCACAGACACAACAGCTTCCCAGGTGAACAAACTAGTTTAATGGCTTTTGACAAATAATCTGTACAGTTGTCATTCTCTAGGCGACTTCCATGGGCGTAGAGATCCTGAAGGCAAATGTACAGACACCAACAGCAAGACAGCTCACCAGTTCGAAAAGGCAATAATAGTTTTATAGATAAACCAAACTCTAAAACTCAGCTGCAATGCACTGGAGACTGCGTATGCATAGTTTCCAAAGTCGATGGTAACAAATTCCCCAGAGATCCGCTCTCAGTCATTGTTAAAAGCTATCAATGACGCAAAGCCAGCTGATTACTGGTTAATGTACATACATGCCAATGAAGAGTGAAGGGCAAATGATTAATCTACAGGAACAGGTTTACTTATTAACAATTGTACAAGCCTGACAACATATAATCAATACAAGTTAGAGATCATACTGGATCAGCTCTCCTCTTTAAAATTGTCATTACATTGTGCGATGCTATTATTTAAACTTGACTCTTTTAACCATGAAATATATGGTCATTTCAGGTTAGATTTTACAGATTTGGCCTTTTTCAATTTCCTCCCATATAGCAATCTGACCATCAATCCATGACTTCCTGTGGCGAATCTGAACCTTTGTCTTTAAAAGGTAGCTGTTCCATCATTTTAACTGGATACAGATTATGAACCTCAAAGACAACTGATATAACATACATTTCTCATCAATTCCTTAAGAATGGAATACTGTCATCAGTGTATTAAAGGCATACACATTCTGTCCTGCCAGGCTGCTTGGTCTTCTCTGAGACTGCTTTGAAAACAACGACAGGGGCTTGTTGCAATCTGGATTGTATGATTTACTGTATTCACTGTGTATATTCTGCTGTGTATCTTTTTGTGATGCTGAGTTAAACCCTTTAAATCATGACATAGCAATGGCTCACATATACCCCTATGTATCTCTTTCTATGATGTTGGGTAGAAACATTTGGGAGGAAGTCTCTGCAGGAAAGTGGTCAGTTTGTATGCATCAACTTATTTTGTGGTTATTTGAGGGTATTGGAAATGTGTGGGTTTAACTTAGAAGCCTCACCCTACATACACATCAATTTTGTTTAATCACCAATATAACAGACAGAAATCAATAAGGATACTGGTAATTCTTAGAGCAAACCCTGTCTATAAATATGTGTTTGCCTGAGTGTGTGTGTGTGTGTGTATTTACTATGGAAATACCAGTTTAACAGGATATTAGTTATTTGCAAAACATATAAAAGGTCTGTCTTTTGTTGAAATAAATTATATCACAAACAAGGTTCAAGCCATTCATTAAATGTTAATGGGAGTCTGAAATAGTAATTTCTTCGTCCGTCTAGATAGATATAGTCACAGAATTGTGGAGTGTCGAGTGGGACTGGCAGGCTGGCTGGACCCAGGGAGATGCTGCGCAAGCTGCGGCGATACAGCCACACTGAATATCATATCAAGCAGCCGGTGACTCATCCCTCTCAGCTCCCGTGATGTAGAAACGCAAACCTAATCATCAATCAAAAGCGCTCTCCGTCAGCACGGCACTTTGCTCTAGTCACAATCATGCACATTGCCCATAGGTATCCCCACAACCCACTCCCACGCACACAGACATGCACACTACACGCCATGGCGTGACGGGTCCGGTACGTGGGTGAAAATGGAGTAGGTAAAAACGGTATTTTATGTGACCAGTATCTTCGGAGCAGGTCGAGGCTTTAGCAATAAACTTTATTTGTGCTGGGCACGTTATTAAGATGCGCCTATTTTAACGATCACTGTGAATTGTACATGAACTAAAATTCAGAAAAACAGAGTCATCTCAAGTGGCATTCATTTCTTAAACGTCCCGTTAATGTAAGTACGTTATAGGGTTCCTTTAAACTTATCATCTTTGCCGTGAAGCATAACGTTTTTATTTCTAGTTATACACTACCACCTTTCCTTTTTATCTAAAGGAATAAGATTAGACGTTACTCAGTCTAAAATATTCGCCATGTGAATCCCACATTAAGAGGTAGGTAGCCGTTAAAATTACAGATCCTAACATGTTGCGAAATGATAGGCTAGTAGGCTTTCACAGAGACGGGAGGAAAAAAATGTTTCCCTTAAGCAGATGTTCTAGATAAAAGGTCAATCAACTCGTTCCCAAAATAAAAAATTGACGTCACTAAATTTGTTCCGTAACGAACTACAAAGTCTAAAAAAAATCCATGCGCACCTTTCCTCCCCTCCCTCGAACTGGGTAGTAGTTATGACGTCGGCAAAGAACGACGCCTATGGGGGCGGGACCACGTGACGACACAATGGCGGCGGCGTGTAGCCGGAAGTGTTGATTCGGAAAAAAAGGGTGAAGCGTCGCAGGGGGGAAGCGAATGAAAGTCGGGAGGCGTCGTTTCTCACACGCACGCAGAATTTTAGGCTTAGGAGCTCCGAGCGAGCCCCGGCAAAGACGAAAATCATGTCGAATATGGAAAGTATCCTTTTCAAAAGGGGCCGGGAGACACAGTTAGCATGTTAGCCGAAGTCTCTAGGCCTACTGCAGCATCGGGTAAAGAAACCCGGCTTGCAGCTTAGTCATGTCTGATATGTTGGAGGCGCTTTATTTTTGGTATGTTTTACTTAAATTACTTAAGACAGGATATCACCGCTCGGCCTGTAATTAGGTTAGTTAAACGTTATGTGCTGTTTAACGTATCTTCGTCAAAGAGCTGACAGCAATATTAGCTGATCGTATGACATCAGTGGATACATCGAAAAGACCGTTATGTCCTGAAATGTAATACAATGGAAAACGTTGCGTAAAGCTTCGCAGCTAACGAGTAATTACACACTGGATTATTAAGATGAATGGAGCGTAATTGTTCAGGCCAGGGCTGATGACGCCTTTTGCCTCCTAGGTTCACTGTAATTGTTACGTGTATAACTAGAATCTCTTTGTAGATTGTTTCACAAGGATGCCAGGAGACGCATATTTTCCATTTCTAAACATACGAAGCACATTCAACTGTTGATGTCGATGTGCCCAGTAATTCATAGTTGTCAGTCGTGTGTCCCGCACTAAGCCTTCCCTCCACATTTCTATGAGGTACAAACTGCCAGCTTCCTTCCGAATCAGTGTCTGTCTTCAGACAAACCCCATTTAACGCTTATTCTAGATGGCTGGCCCATTACTGTGTTTTGGTGAAGGTCCAGTTATGGAACGACGAATGGGATTTTGATCTAGTCTAGTACCAGCGCACGTTCCTTAACTAGAGGCCGTCGGGATTATTAATCAATAAATCCAGCATTATAGTCAAGCGTCATGTTTTGTATGTATTTCCGTGATGTGCGAGGTTAGGTTTTTGTCCTGGACACGCTTTGTGGTTGATCTCCCTGACCTCCGATCTCAGAACATTTGTTTAACCTCAAGTTTGCTGCCAAGGAGCTACAGCGAAACTCGAAAAAGTGCGACAAAGAGGAGAGGGTTGAGAAAGCCAAAGTGAAGAAGGTAGGGGGGGGGCTGGCAGCTGTGGCAATAGAGTGGGGGGCATTATGGACAGGGGTGGGAATAAATCAGCTCCTCCGTCCCTGGGTTTTCAGGCTATTCAGAAAGGCAACATGGAGGTGGCCCGGATACACGCAGAGAACGCCATCCGACAGAAGAACCAGTCCATCAACTTCCTGCGCATGAGTGCCCGCGTGGACGCTGTGGCTGCCAGGGTGCAAACAGCCGTCACCATGAACAAGGTAGAGTGGCCCAGTGACTCATCCGCTGCAGTAGTCAGTCGCTGTTCCCTCACGGCTCACGGCCCCCCCCCCCACCCTTTTGAAACACTGCTGCGTAAACGCTGCACCGTATAGTGCATTGACATTTATTTATTCGACGCACACCTTTATCCGATATGACTTGCGGGTCAGTGTGAATAACAGGCACGTTAGCTGGCGTGGTGCGGAGAGCGGTCGCAAAGCGCATCATCGGCCGGAAATATGCCACAATATGGGGGAGGGTTGCAGCTCCCTGCTTTAAGATAATAACCCAACTGTCTTGCTTGAATGGCTTTAATGCTCACATTATGTGCCTTGGGTGTTATTCGTTCAGGGTATTTTTTTGTTGTCACCTAATAGCTGCTTTTATGCTAACTTACAGTTTTTCAGCATTTAAGATCTGCTGCAGTTTGTGGCCCCAGTTCCCATTGCAGGACCTGTGTTGTTGTAAACTCTATCCTGCCAATCAGAAGGCTGCTTTAATACCTACCAGCATTGATGGGCAAATAAATGTTTTTTTTACACAGCAAAAAGCACGAACCTCAGGGTGAATGCCGTCTGTGTAGTGACTCTGTGGTTAGTCATCAATGCAGCTGGATATTTTCCAAAGCGATCTGGTGTGAGCTGTTATCAAAGGTGACATGGTGGGATGCTTTCAGTAGTTTGGAGCCGCAAGCCTCTGGGTCTGTCTGCCCAGACGCAGTCGGATACACAGGTCACGATCACTTGATTAAAGCGACAGGGAACATCGATCGGCTGTGCTTGTAATGCTGGAGGTCTGGATGGAGGCTCACTGCTGATCGTCATTTATGTCGAGCCCACGCTGCGTTTAAATTAGTGATGGAGTCTGGGGTTACCTGTGAGTGTGTCTGGGGTTACCTGTGAGTGTGTCTGGGGTTACCTGTGAGTGTGTCAGTGTCCGCCCTTGCGACCAGTTGTGGCAGGAAGGCCAAACTATGTGTCGTTTTGGTAACTCAGTCATTTGCGTCATTTGTGCAAGGTATGTGTTGTTGAGTCACCATAGGCAGTGGTCAGTGTTTGGGGGTGGGGGGTTCTGAGTGGCCTGTCCCTGCCCCAGTGATACACGTCGTTCATCTGTACCATCACAGCCCCCTTGGTACTATTCCCGCAGCACATAGATGATGGATGCAGAGCTTCAGTGTTTGCAATGTTCTGTGCAGTTCTATGCTCCAGAGGGGTTGTTCTTCAGTTCTATTGATTTTATTTTATTTTATTTTTTAAAATTTATGGGGCTGTTTTGAGCTGTAAGTTTCTCTCCAGTCACAGTGAGGGCTGGGGGAAAAGGGGGGGGGGCAAGCACATCGAGACCAATGCTGTTTGTTTCCCAGGTCACCAAATCGATGGCTGGGGTGGTGAAGTCCATGGATGCCACTCTGAAGACCATGAACCTGGAGAAGGTGAGGAACGCCCGTGGCCATCCCCGTATCTGTTCACCAGGATATTCGGGAAGGGGCAGAACTTTCCAGAACTGTGTGACAGCCATGTGCAAACTATTCCCCTATTTTTCTGACTCGAAAATTGTGTTTCCCTGCCAAATTATGCTGCTCCGCTCCCCCCCCCTCCGGTCGCCACAGGTCTCAGCCCTGATGGACAAATTTGAGCAGCAGTTTGAGACACTTGATGTGCAGACAGCGCAGATGGAGGATACAATGAGCAGCACGACCACCCTGACCACCCCACAGGTAGGGCCTCGCCCCGCCCCCGCCCTTTACTCGGGCCTCGTGAACGACAGGCCCTGCCTCCAGGCTTGTCACCGCTGTCTAATTGGCACATCTATCTTTATGCTACCCTGCAGATCTTCGGAAAGCATTTGCAAGTGAAAAAAATGTCACTACCTGGATAGTGCTGCCCTCTTGTGGTCATGCATGCGAACTGTCAGTTAAATAATATTTTAATCAACGTTGTTATTGTTTATATGGGCAGTGAGGATACAGGAATTCTTATACAAATTGGCCAAGTGTGGAAGGAAGCCATAAAGTCATTATGCAGCAACACTTTTCCATTGGGAACCTGTCAGACACTTGTAGACATGCAAACCTTTTATACAACCTTCCAACAAAGTGGTTTCGGGCTCTTGGAAAAGACACGTCATTTCCAGCTTGGGGGTGTGCAGAGCGGAGAGAGATAATGGGCACTGTTTTCCTGTTTTCTCCTCTCTGTTCTTGGAGGAAATGAGTTCGCTCTTTAATGGATTTGTGTCCAAGTCCCCGGTCTGAATGCAGAGCCCGCAGCTGATTCACTGTCTGTGCCGGTAGTTTGGGCCACTTGCCGACATCCTGAGTCAAGGGGCCGGCAGACGTGCGCTCTGTACCAGCTCTGCTTCATCTCTTGTTCATCAATCAGGGTGTAGTATGAATTAAAAATTAGTCACTGCATATATATCCAGTCATCCATCTATTTTCAAAGCAGTTGATTCAGTACAGAGCCTGGAGCCTATTGCTGGAAGCACTGGGCTGGTGGCCCTGGGTTGGTGGCCCTGGGCTGGAGGCTGGAGACACCCTGGATAGGGCACCTGGACCAGAGGGCATCTGTGTACCGACGAATGTACCCTCCGTGTTGCTAACTTTTAATGCCTTTCTGTTGCTTTAAAGCTGGAAGCCTCCTGGCTCGGCCCAGAAGCCTGTATCGCAGATTCATCTCCGTGTCGTGATGACGCTGGTCTTTGTTTCTCTTAGAACGAGGTCGAGAGTCTGATGCACGAGATGGCTGACGAAGCCGGGTAAGACGCAGTCCCTAACTTCACTGGCTTTTAGCTAGCCCCCCCCCCCATAAGTTCTTGTGGAAAGTAGCCGCCCCCACCTCCCCAAAGGCATCGAGCCCCCAGGCCTTGGGCCGGGCCGGACAACTCGGCTGGAAGGCGTGGGTTTGTATTAAGTGCTGGGGAATCTGCTGAGAACAGCTCCGGCAGCTCCAGGCTGTGAGTGGGGGGGGGACTGTGCTCTCCACGCCAGCGGGACGCTCCGGGAGAGACACTCGGCAGATCTTCCCGTCTGACGCGCGGCTGTTCCCGCAGGTTGGAGCTAAATATGGAGCTTCCCCAGGGTCAGACGGGGTCAGTGGGGACCAGCGTGGCGTCCGCGGAGCAGGTACGCCCATGGCCCGTCCCCCGCAGCCACACAGCAGGCTCATGCCATTGGTTAATGGCTCGCAGCTCATCATAGCTGTGCAGAGTAGCTGTTTGAAAGCTGCCGTTAACACAGGATGCTGACTTTCTGTCCCCTCCCCTTCCAGGACGAGCTGTCGCAGAGGCTGGCCAAGCTCAGGGACCAGGTGTAGCAGGGCCTGAGCGCCTCGTCGCTGACAGGAGGCCTGGATCTTGTGACCTCGGCCTCGAACGTTCACTGAAGACCCCTGGGCATCCCTCCCCCCTTACTCTCCGACTCTGAGGATGGCCCAGTCACTGTGGGCTATTCAGGACTGACGACTGTTTCCTTTTTCTGTTTTCACACAACGGCAGGGGGGGGGGGGTAATGTGAAGGTAAAATATATACAGTGGTCCCCCGCCTATCGCGGAAGATGCGTTCCAGACCCATCAGTGATAGATGATAATCCGCAATATGGAAAGACCATATAAATAAACATTTTTTATAGTTTAAGCCTTAAAACACCCCCCCCCCCCCACACACACGCTTAAACACATATAAACTTCACCTATGGTGAAAAGAACACATATGATGGGTGGATGTCGGGTTAAGGATATCAGTAACATAATAACAGTAATAATATTAATATGTATATGATTCCATTTTTAACAATGGCTTTATTCTGAGGGTGTGCCACCCTCTTTCCTGTTTGACTAAAGGAAACTGATGCAGTGGCTTTTATATTCTTTTCTTCCTTCTTGATGCATCGTTCCGTCGATTCATTCAAGCCATAACGGCGAGCGATGTCCGCATGACGCTTTCCTTCTAGAAGCATATCCAGGGGTTTTACCTTCTCCTGAATGGTCAAGGTCTATCTCTGGCACTTAGGTTACCAGAAGGCTTAGAAGATGCAGGACGCTTGGGAGCCATCGTAGGGCTTAAAATAAAGCGAAAACAATTGAATCACATGAAGGTACACGATATGAGAATTGTGACGAGTCGGAGAGAAATCCACAATACAGTGGGGGATCACTGTATGTATTAAAACTGTAATAAAGATGTAGGTATGTATACTACAGTCTTATTTACAGTGTTTGTGTGTGTATGTATGTGTGTGTCTACATTATATTGCCCACATATATATATATATATATATATATATATATATGCGCGCAATATAATTTAGACATATTTTTTGTTTGTCTTAGTTTGTGTATTTCTGCAATGACTGTGTGTCATGCATGTTTCTGAACAGCAGCCGCATCGATGAGAAATGATTGGGAGCCTCGTGGCATTATGGGTAAAACACGCAAACAGATCATCCTGGATGGTGACCGTCAACCTTCCTTATGATACTTTATTTAACATGCAAAGAAGGTTCCAGTTTTGGTGATCGAAAGCTCCTGCCTTGAATATTTCATTTTGATATTTCAAAACTTTCCTTAAGTTTGAATTTGAAAGACTGCGATGAGATATATATATATAGTAACTTTGCATCTAACTGCTACTGTTTGAAGTCTTACTGGAATATCACTGTGTGACCTTGCATTTCAATAGAATCAATAAACTATTTTTGACATTTCCTAGTGGTGGGGGCACGGTTACCCTGTCATTCTGTACACACTCTGAAACCCCACCCTTAGTGCTTTTTGAAATTCTGGTTGCCTTCGTTTGATTGGTCAGTGTGAAGCATGAGTTAGGAATGCTTCCGTAAATGGTACCAGTGATTTGATTTTGCTTAGATAAAAGCAGGCGTGTGTGTGTGTGTGTGTGTGTGTGTGCGTGTGTGTGTGTGCGTGTGTGTGGGGGGGGTCAAGCTGTCCTATACCTGAAGGTCACATCCCCATCCAGATGCTCCTCACAAGGAGGGCTTGTTCACACTGAGCTCTCGGCTCCTTTCCCCTCCAATCACACGCACTGTTGCCACCATGAATGCACCTATTGTCGGTCCTTGGGGGGCCCACTTCTAATTGTTTTATTTTTTTTTTCTCTTCATGTTACGGCAGCTCCGCCCCTTAAATCCAGGTTTCATTTCCACCTCGCATGTCAGAAGCTTCCCAGGATGCCAGAATGAAAAGATCTTCGCTTTAATTGCATCCCCGCGCGCTTTGTGGCTGGTGCCGAACGGCGCGTAGCGCGCCTTTAGGGTGTGAGATCAAAGCTCAGGAAAATGTCACGCTGACTGCTTGACAAATCCATATTCAATGACTGACGGCACCTGCTGCTGTCTGTGGGAGTTACTGATCTCGGTTTTCCTGCAATTTCAAAAATGTCGCCCCGCGCTAAGCTAAATCCTCCCCAGCCTGCTCTATGTTCCGAGGGCTGCCAGCTCCGAAGATAGTCCAAGTCAACCAGGGAGATGTGATGTCCTTTCACACCTGCTTACAAGAGACTCCCAATCCCTGATGGCCTGTGGCAAGAAGATTCTGTTCAGATGTGGGAATAAAAGTGACTGGCATTTATTTGGGCAGCGGGCACATACTGATCACCCTTTTTGAGTTAAAATTACCCTAAACTACAAAATGACCGACTTCTCGCAGTATGACTAGGTGGCGTCTGTTTCCCTTGGACCGTTGCCGAGCTGGTTACCAACGCTGGGATGTTCCCCAGTAATGACTTGGCTGTTCAATAGCCAGCACTGCACCCCCCCCCCCCCCCCCTTCCCTGACGAGAAACAGATGAGGGGTCAAATGTCTCACCTGTGTCGGAAGTGACCCTCGGCCGCTCGCATGCCAGGTCATCATTGGCATTGCAGTGGTGGGGGGGGGGGTGTTCATGCTCAGCTGCAAGCAATTTCAGGCGCCGGCTGTGGCCCACGCGCGACGGATGCCCCGAGTAACCCCCCCCCCCGCCCCACCTTGCTGAACACTGTGCTGCCTGACCTCTGCCTCACAGACACACCGTATCCCAGCCAATTACAATCAGGCGTTGAAGGACAGATGGCTGCCTGGTTTACTCGCTGCCCCATCCACTTGTACCACCAGCTGTAGTGGCCGGTAAAACCACCCCCCCCCCCCCCCAACTGTACAGCCCTTCTGTCCAGGCCCGGTGCG
>JAABNY020000002.1:13781621-13791699 GCA_015164015.2 Brevimyrus niger | reverse complement strand
GTGCTGCTGACCTCTCTGTGTGCTGCTGACCTCTCTGTGTGCTGCTGATCGCTCTGTGTGCTGCTGACCTCTCTGTGCTGCTGACCTCTCTGTGCGCTGCTGATCGCTCTGTGTGCTGCTGACCTCTCTGTGCGCTGCTGATCGCTCTGTGCTGCTGATCGCTCTGTGCTGCTGACCGCTCTGTGCGCTGCTGTCCGCTGTGTTTCACCGCACCTCAGCCCCAGCTCTGCACTGTGTGTCAGTTTCAGGAGTAGTTCTTGAGCACTTGAGGGACCGGTCAGGTCTAGGAAGATTTCTTTGGCAGGAAGAGAGCGGTGGGGGGCCAGGACAGTCAAAGACAGTGGTTCATGGTGGGGTGACAAGGTGCCCGGGGCAGCAAATTATCAGCAGGCATCAGAGTCAAGCCGTCGGACAGTTTCAGGTGCCGAGCTACACCTGGGAAGTGGGTTCCTGTGGAGAGGCTGTATCCGTAGAGGCTGTAAGGAGGCGGCAACTGCTGCTGCAGTGTCTCATGATGCAGGTATGGCTGGTGGATCACAGAAACCCCGGCGCCCTGGAGACTGTGCACCGTAGGCTGGCAGGAGGGTCCAGCAGGTAACCTACGGATGCACTGGGCCCTGCAGCCAGACTCCTTCTTCCGGTGCAGGGCAGACAGGAGCTGAAAGTCTGCCACGGGCCGGCACTCGGGGAGATCCCGCATCTTCTCGGGCCCCGGAAGGCCATAGGGCCTGGCCGCTAACAGGCCGGCTGATGGAGACGCCTTGTAGCAGAGTGGCAGGGTCAGGCCGGGTAGCGCAGTCTCCGAGCAGGGAATGCTGAACGGGAAGGAGGGCGGCGTGCAGGCAGGAGACAGGAGACTCTTCAGGGTGGACTGGGTCCCACAGGAGGACAAATACCCAGAATTCCCTCCTACAGGAAACAGGAAGTAGATATGTATTGGAATCCAGTGTAGCAGACTTAAGTAGCAATATCTCTACATCTAAATTAGTGGTATATCTGGGTGGGTGGGTGGGTAGGTGGTGAGCATCCATTTTTCCTCCAGATGGTTTGCCCTCCTTTATCAAACAGCTTTTTATTGGCTCGTACATTCTACTCCTTTTATTATCATTACCTTAAACTGCTAGTGACACTTGTTGATTAATCTGTGGTGCAGTTATGTTGGGAAAGGTGCTACAACAAAATAAATTAAGCTGAACTTAACAGAATATTGAATAATATTTTTTAAAGCAATGCATCGTACCGTGTGGTTCCATGGAAAATCCTTTCAGGTCGAAACAAAGAGGATTCCGCCATGGGTAAGAGTCAAGCACTCCGTCCAACACCCCCCTACAAAGACAAGAGAAAAGGAGGGGTACCTTACAGTGGATTTTTTTTTCCCCCCAAGTCTGGCTTTATTTTCTTCTCTCTTTAAATAGAGGCCTAACCAGTAGCTCCAATAACAAACAAAAATGTGCTGTGTAACCTTGGCCTCCGCGGATGATGTTTACATTGTTGAGGAATAGCTATGGGTGACTTGCAGCCAGAATACATGACGTCTTTGGCTCCCTGTCCGCATGCTAACTTTACCATCCGTCTGCGTGACACAATCCCAGCATCTGACACTCATGATCGTCGCTGATACCTGTTTCTCCCTGGATCCCTGAAGCCTTTGGCAAATTGATTCCTGTCGATCTTCAGCTTGGTGATCTTAGTGAAAGGAGGATTGGGTGTAAATACACATCCTAGTCGCTGAGGACTGCACAAGCCAGTCCCCGACGGTCTGTAACTCAAACTTCACATGAATCTAATGGCCATGTTAAGCGGAACGCACCGAAAACAACAGGGATCTTTTTTTTATAGCGCCTTTCACTGCCAGCACTTCTCCAGCCAGCCCAGTTTAAGGCAGTCGCTAAGTCCCTCACAATAACATGATCACTTGAAATAAAAGCAATCGCTCATGGATAGCGCTGGAAGCTGGGGTCAGTCTGGGGGGGGGGGTAGGGGGGCGAAACCTCCCAAGGATAGTCCTGAATATGAACCTCCCATTCCCTCTTCCCGAAATTCCCAATTGGGGCATAATGGTTTGGGTCTGCTGTCGGTGCTATGAGCTGTATATGGGTTTATGATGCGGTCCCAGTCTCGGGCGCTGTGGATGCGGTGCTGCTCATATTGGTATGGCGAGGGAATGAACCAAACATAGCTGAACCCAGTGGCTTCTGGGATGCGAGACACAGTCTCGCGGCTCATTTAACATAGAAACCACAAAGGGCTTAAATAGATTAAATGAATTCCATTGTCACAATGACCATGTTTTTCCTCACATATTTATGCACATTATAATTATTTAAAACGATTTACAGGTATTTTTATATTTTGTCTTTATAACAATTAAATGATACACAGCAAATTAATATGTGCCCTAAATGCTGTTACCGTTTATGTCAGGAAAATTTTGTTCATTAGGCATTTCTAAGGTCTTATAGAATCGCTGGAAATATAGACAAGTCAATTCTGATTTCGATATAAAGTAAAATAAACACGTGCTCCGTTTAATAGTTCAGTACCTGCTGATTCTGGTAAGCCGTGACGGTCGTGAACTGGGTTTCAGGGAACGAGAAACTATGCACACCTTCGGCGGGCAGCGACTGGATCTGCGAGAGGTCCACTCTGGGGTCATGCTCGATGACGTGAATCCTCGGCTGGTACTTGTGCATAGACTGCAGAATTATCTGTAATCAAACGTTTTAATGTGCTCCGTTCTCAATTACACCCCCTTCAGGTGAAACATAAGATTTTGTCGTCGTCCCCCCCCTTTGGGACTACTTATATTATACAATATGCATGAAATAATAATAGTAATTAAAAAAAAAAAAAAGACTCCACCCACATGTCCCTTATCGTCCAGCTCGTTGTTGGTCAGTTTGACGCGGTCGAAGCTAATGACCTGACGCATCCAGGTATCTCCGGAGCAGGGCGAGTCGGGGTGCACGTACAGCCGGGGCGCAATGCACGAGTGGTCCGTATTGCCAGCCACCATCCACTGCGAGCTGTGGTACACGTACCTACAGCGGGCATGACGCAAGTTACAAATATATTATCATTATTGTTATTGACCGGCGTCAACCGCGTTTTTTTACCACCTATGGATGGATACATGGATTTTATTATGGACACAGATAAGTCTGGACCCGAACACGTTTTTCACTGTACAGAGGGGTACTGGTTAGGTATTAATATTACAACTGTTCTTTTATAGTAAAAATATGTATGTACTTTTTTCAAACAACGTTTTAATAATAATAATAAGGATTTATCACAGATTATACGATTATAGCAACTTTGGGATTTAAACACCGCGTTAAAATGCCAGCTAGATTTTTTAAATTAGGCCTACGTTTAACTTTAAAACCCCAAAGAGTGATTATTATTATTATTATTATTTAGCTTTTTGCAAAGTTAATAAATTATTTAAATTTATTGTGCGCTTTATATTTTAATTGTGATTCACTGAATAGCATAAAAAGCCATTTTCGCATTTCCTATGTCCACACAGGAAAGCAGAAATCCACCAGTCGAAAGACTGTTTTTCCTCCAAAACTCTCTAATTTCTTTCCTGGACAAGTTGGCAACAAGGAGGACGCGTGTGTGCAAGTGTAGGATACAATCAAGTTAAACTTTACAGGATTTCTGGGTTTAACATTTCTGTCTCTGTTTTGGCTCCTTGAAATATTCTAAGCATCGTGTGCGTGTTTATGCAAAACACGACCTTTTGCTCGCTGTTCCCATATTTTACCGAGATGAAAGGACGTAAACGTCAGTCCGACTTTTATAGTTGGGCAGGAACGCGCGCGACATATCCAATGTCTCCGTCGGCTCGCACTGAACTTTCTAAACTTCAGACCAGACGTTGACCCGTTTAAGATAATCTTAAAGATTAAATAATGAGCGTTGTATTTAATCAGCGTTAAGCTGTTTATAACTCCGAAACCAGACAGAAATGTTCACTAAATAGCCCATATAACTAAACGCTTTAACCTCGGTTGCCCCTAACCATATGAAATACGACTAACAGTTAATATATACTACAATACAAGAGTATAGGTTTCTTCACCTATGGCATTATCAGTTATAATATGAAATACGACTAACAGTTAATATATACTACAATTCAAGAGTATAGGTTTCTTCACACATGACATTATCAGTTATAATAACTCCATTACAAGGCCCTGCTTCCGCCAGTATCATTTAACAACTTTTGAATCCGTTTAAATTTGAGGTATAAAAGGTTACCTGTATCTTTTTGAGTCGACGGGCGTGATATCCAATGCGATGTAATATTGCTTGAAGGGATCCAGACTCTTCACTTTTACACGAACGGACGGGAACATTCTCCTGCCCAAGAAACGTATTTATCTTCAAAATTGTTTTTGCTCATCGCGCAAAAGACTTCCTATTTTAAGGACTTTAAATGTTATAGTGTAGCACAGTTCTATGAAATACTGAATGGATACCGTGCCTTTATGTTTTCGCTCCAAACGTTTATTTATTTGTCTATTTATTTACTTGCTTGTTTAATTTTTGTTATACACTTCCTCCGAATTTTCTCGGGTTAATATTGATATAATAACAATCCTCCTTTAGGTATAGTGAATCTAATCTCAACATCATTAACTACATTTATTACAAATACCATAAGGCTGTTATACTCGAAAAATCAAATTAGGCGTTCTTATTTCTGTCATCTTAGGAAAATCAAAAATAATACAGAACAGTCTATGGAACAGTTTATGGAATAAATTAATTATTAATGGTGAAACCAAGAGGCACAAAACGTTACTGTATGTATTCCTGGGTCAGGTTAGGGTAGCTGTAAAAGAATAGCAGGCATAAGGTTTACACTGCAGCCTGGACGTCCTGGGCTTTTGCAGGACCACCTGCTGCATGCTAGGGACCAATAAATTTCCCGGAGGTGAGCCTCCGAGCGGTGTCACGTATGTAAGTTCCCGTTTCGGCCTTTGCTCTGCGGCACCGCGCTGCACTTCCTCGGACATATAAAACACTTGACAGTTAACCAACCGCGTCGAATCTGCCGGAGCGTTTTTCCAGAGTAAACACGGTCTGATATTTATTTTCCAAATGCCACTTTAACATTTAGTCGCAGACTAAAATAATACTTAAATAAGGTATTTGTAGTAGTATTAATGGTTCATGACAATACGAAACGCAACGAAGCATATCTGAACTTATCTTTCCTTTCCTTTCTGTTTCAGTCAGACTCTTGACTGACATGGGCTTTCTCATATATTTAAAAATGAGAGAACTAGTCTGATATTAAGGTCCTACCAAATCACACCTGAAAAAAAGAAATCAACACCGTCCCCTCATTCTCTTAATTATTTGATTTACGTCTCAAAATTAAACCATTAGGTCTAAATATATAGCTAAGAACCATAACTGTTCTGAGGCCTATAGACCAAAGATAGGCCTAATAATAATTCATGATCGACTAAGTATCATCATCAATTAAATTTTGCCAGTTCTTTTTTTTTTTTACTTTTGCGAGATGTATTAACGGTTTAACTGTATTAATCAGAATTGAAACACCGCCTAACGTGTCAGCTAAAAAACAGTTATGGCGATAGAAAAAAAACAATATGCGGAGTGTATCCCTGAAGCCAACGCGCAACAGGATAAAATACAAGAAAACAACCAGAAACCGCAATGTTTTTGCTTCGCGGGTAGGTGTGACTGTCCATCGCTCAAAACTAAGGTAGTCATAAAAATCTGCATGTTGTTTATAACAGTGGTCGCAACGTTTACGGAAATTTCCCAAAGCTTTTCTCGCGTAGCTGTTGCGTTACCTCCCGGCCTTCGTGATGATCATTTCTGTGCCGATGTCGTGAAATCTGTTCCACAAGTCGGTACCCTGGAGCTCCACTGCCACCTCCTTCTTCCGATCACACTCATCTTCAGCGGGTTCCCTCTGGGCCAGGTCACCTTTCCGTCTTCTCTCTGTTTCGTGGTCTTTTAGGGGAAGGTGCGTTAAGTTTTGTCCACGATTAGATTGCATGTGGCGTCTGGTTCGCTTGTTGAGCGGCCGATTTCAACAGGCTAAAAGTATTTAAATGCATGAAGATGTAGCTTAAAACACATGTTCATTTACGGCGGTTTGCCATCTATTTTGCATATAGTAATCGTTTTATATAAACATAGAGACTGAGTTTCAAGAGAATTTGTGCTAGATTTATACTAGAATTTTCAGATTTTTGGCAGTCCTGTGTTACTTAAAGTTATAGTTTCCTTATAATCCAAAAAGTTAACTTTGATGCATAACTCCTGAAAACTACGGTCTCTGTCAAAAAGAACCGTCTAATTTCAGTATCAGAATACGCTGTATTAACGTTATATTATATAATACAATAGAATAGTTATATACGGCATACATTTAAACGCCGTACAATATATAGACCACATAAAGTTATGTATTAGTATTTCGCTAAATGCAACTGGACCTAACATACATTAGTCATGCAGTTATTGTTCCAGTGTATTTTCAAAATCTAGATTCAGGTATTACAGTTAGTGGTGATATATGACTACTTTCTGTGCACTTTGTGCAGGTAATCTGAATGTCTAAAATTGGGGTAGTTGCTTGTATTGGGGGGCACCTACCTGGCTCCTCTTCTTCGCTGATAACGGTACACGCGGGCATATCCTGCTGCTCCGCGTTCCGGGGACCGTTCTGCGCGTTCTCTTCTTTCCTGTTCTCTAACTTCATCCTCTTGCACGACGCTCTCCCCACCAAGGCTTCCACTGAGAAAGCGTGGGCTCGGGAGCTTAGACCCTGCATTGCTGAGTTGGCAATCACAATCCAAGGTCTTTCTCAGGAGTTGTCCGCGTGTGTTCACACTCTCATCTATAAACCAGGGTGCTCCCCCCGCCTCCACCGAAGGCTCCCCTTGAATCCGTTTCTTACTCAAGGAATCCTTCACATGACATGCCTCGCCTGTTCCTACACATTTTTTCATTTTCCCTGAGGTAATCCAATGGGAGGTTAGTATAGTTGCAGGCTTTCTCCTGACCACCTGACCACCGCCCCCTTATTCATTGTGTGTATATTCTTCTTTATTAGTACTTGGGAGGGGAGAGACGTGCTGTCCACATGTTAAACTGCAAGGCGCCAACCGGATGACACGACGAGTTTCTGAAATGTAAAATCGTTTTATTTTGTGTATGATTCAGGTCACAATGATGGTGATGCAAAAGTAAAACACTGTAATCGAACTACAGTGTTTTAACAAGAATTACCAGCGTTGTGTGCCATTAATCGTTAATATAATTATGATTACAATAAACTTTGTTCTGTAATAAACAAGATATTAGATTTTAAGTGAAATATCTAGCGACCTTTGTAGGTTTTCCTACAAAGAAGAAAAGATAAACATACACAGAAGATGTGTATCTGATACATTTATATATTTATTGTTCTTTTTTCAACCATTATGCACTCTTATTGTTATGCTATATTAGATAAATGCAATTTAAGGTACAACGTACTTCTCCTTAGATTAAATGACATCAGAAAATTACAAGCAGACAAGCGCAGGATCAGGACTCAAGTAAATGGCCAATTTGTCCTATTTGTCAGTTACATAATCTGGCAGTCTGATAATTTGGCCTATTCAAGATCTTTAATTCGATGTGCGTACTGTGATTGCCAATTTTTCTTACAGAAATGCAGCTAGCTGACTATGAAGTTTATTATGACCTAAACAGAGGGACGGCTGATTAATTAAAATACAGGGACATCCACTGATATATTGTGATACAATGTTTAATTATTTCAAAAATAGTAACAAGTAGGGCCTACGTGTTTAAGATTTCAATTACTTATTTTTCTCAGTGTGTTTGCTTTTGTAATGACATCAAAATAATAACCATCAGACTCTTGTTTAAGTGTAGGTTAATTCAATTCCTTCGATTAATGATGAAGGAATTAACACGTGCACGGACTTTTTCTTAGATTACTTTAAGCGTATAAATATAATTGAAATGCACACATTATCTAAAGTATGAATTTAAAATACTGCAAACTACACTCTCAGAAAAAAGGCCAAAATTTCTACCTTCCCTTGTCACTGGGGTTTGACTCAAGGGTCTGTGAAATGTACTTTTAGCGGTAGGTAATTGTACATTTTGAGGTACAAAAATGGACCTTACATTTCTGTACAATTGATGGTACATTAATGCTATCTGTACCTTTGTGATGTTCATCAGAATCAATTTCTGTACCCCAAAAAGTACAATTACAAGGGTACAGCCTCAGTAACAAGCAAAGGTATACAAATGTTGACACTTTTTTTCGCTCCGGGAGTGTTAACGCTAGCGGTGTCGCCCGCCTTCATTTATATTGCCGAAGATTGACGTCTTTCGTTGGTGTGAGATCCTGAGATTGAGATTCCTGAGATTTTTTTCGGTTATTGGCCTTTTCTTGTAGGTATCCTTATTTTTACGTTATATATAATACTGTTTTCCGCCGACATCACGTATATGGCGTTATGATATTTAAATCTTGGACTTGTTAGAATATAAAGGAATGGAAAAATCCTAGGACAAATATTTTATTCTAGTTAACCGGGACCATCTGGATCAGGGATTTAAAACATCTTTATGAAACTCGGGCTATCTCCACCGAAGCTAACATTTCCTCTGAGTTTAGGGGTTTTCCCCGTAACGCCAAGTTGACATTTTTAATCGCAATTCTTTTCTCTTCCTCTCGGTTTCAGTAGAGTGCCGAGGAGTTCCTGTCTGTTTCTCATAATGCCGTATCACGTGAAGGTTCGAGTATGGTGGAACTGGCCGTAATGACAGGTCTGGATTATTAAATTACTGTCCGACATGAAATGGATCCGTTTTACACAAATAAAGTTTAGCAAGGCTTATTAGAATTGTTTTTAAAAATCACAAAAAATAATTATATAGAACGAAAAACAAATTACAGCTGTGTTTACACGGGACGGTTGGTTTCTTCGGTAATGGAATTTCTTGGGCACCGCCTGACAATACAGAACTATGACCAACTCAAATCATGTGTTCCTCTTTCATCAAAACTTGTTTAGAAACTTTTACGGTATTTATTCGTTTCCAATTTGTCGCTGGCATTTCTTTAAATATCTATGGCAAAGTGCGCTATAAAGGATTATTTTGTTTACCTTTCTCTTAAGTACTGGACTTCATAAACAAATGCGGAACGCTAAAGTGGTCTAATGTTTAATGCTGTTTGGAATAACTTGATTATATTTAAATCCAATAGTTAAAAGTTGAAAAATCTTTTGTTAATCCAAGGAGAAATGTTATATGTTAAATCTTAAGACAGTAATAATTAGATTTATACAGCATATGCTGTATCAGTAATATTCTATAACATAATCAATAATATTCTATGATAAATATAATACATTTTTAAAATGGCGTACAAATAATATTTTAGTCAGATTATTAGTAATTTGATTGTTGTTAGGCATAGGCATTTTTATGTTTTATTCAACATTAGCAAATGTTTTTAACAGTATGGCAGTGTAACCCCTGACGTTAATCACAGTAATCTTGCGAAAAGTTTTCAAAGTGCTGTATTTTTTATTGCTTAAAATTGAACCTAAATCTCAGCTTCTGGGATTCCTGGACGGTTGTGGACACGTGTTTCCTCTTATAATCCCGGTCGCATTACACTGGGTGAAACCGGAGACTCCAATCGAACTGGGAGTGTGGTTCGGTTACCATGGAGGAAGCCTTGATCAGATGTAATTGCTAACAATTCCTGCAATTTCCGAAATTCATCAAAACGCTTCCAAAGCCGTGCCCTGATGAGCACGTCTGTCCGCTTACTGGTGTCTGGGGGATTTGCAGCTGCATTCGTTCTTTAATAAACCTTCTGCTTTGTAAATTGATCCCATCAAGCTCAGACCAAGGAGCATTTAGATTTAAATCCAACAATCTATGCAGCTTTGCACCATAACTTCATTTCTATCTATCTATCTATCTATCTATCTATCTATCTATCTATCTATCTATCTATCTATCTATCTATCTATCTATC
>JAABNY020000002.1:13756301-13770142 GCA_015164015.2 Brevimyrus niger | reverse complement strand
TCTGTCATCCAGCAGGTGTGTCAGTCTCTGCTGTGTGTCTCTGTCATCCAGCAGGTGTGTCAGTCTCCGCTGTGTGTTAATCACTCAGCAGGTGTGTCAATCTCCACTGTATTTGCAACCCCACAGCAAGGATGATGCATTTTGCATCCTTGCTTGACCATGCTCTGTCCATGTTGGATTCCTGACAGCTTGGGAAGCTTCCACCTGCCTGTTGTGTGCTTGCTGAGACCAGCTGGCTCCTTCACACCCCTCCCCAGGGCCTGTGCCGCCATCTTGTGCAAACATTACTCCTCAGGCATCTTTACCGTCCCCTCACAGCCCCAAGGTAGCTTGAATTCTTCTATGACTTTTAACAACTGGTTGCCCAGTGCCCGCTTTCCACATCCACTCCCTGCCCTCGGCTCACTGCGTCCTGGCCCCGGCACTGCTCCCCCTCCCCGAGGTAGATTCTGGGTCACGCACAGTGCCCGGGCCCCTCACTGGAAAGGGACACTGTGTTTCTTCCAGCTTCTGGGAACTGCACTGCTTTCAGTCAGCGGCTTTCCAATGAACTATAATAACTTAGGGCTAAATGCATGTCACCCTGCCTGTCCCAGCTATATGCAGCACACTGTCCCCTGACGTGTTGCCATTTGTGCTGCCTTCAACTGCCACTGTTTGACAGGGTCGGGTCATTTTCGTACCGGAACCCCATGAGTCTAATGACTTCCATTGACACCTTTGCCTACTAATCAAACTAATGGTGGTCAAGGTATTACATTTTCCAGTAGCAAGAAGAAAATTATTTAAATCTGTGATCCATGATCAGTGGGTTCCAATCCCCCCTCCGGACACATGCAAATTTCTTTCTAAAGTCTTCCGTCCACCCCCCCGAACAGGCGCCCTCTAGTGGTCTGCAGCAGAGTAGCACTGCAGTTTCCCACAAATCCCATCCCAACACCCATGTCCCGTCTGCAGGGCTCCTCGGGAAGGACCCGAGGATGAAGTCAGTGTACAAGGCTGCGGAGCGTCTGGAAGTGATTTCACTCAGTCGCCATGTGTGTGGATCCCGCCCAACGACGAGAGTCGACATGGCTGCACGCTGGCTCCGGTGTGGTGGGCAGGCATGGTCTGGGCGGCTTTTCCATGAAGTCATTTCCCGAAAGTCTAACGCCTAAAAGAAAGTGTAAGTGTGTGTGTGTGTGTGTGTGTGTGTGGGGGGGGGGGGTTAGCTTTTTGGTGTGGACCCTGCAAACCTGCCCCCTTCTCTCTCCGCCATGTTCCCATCCACCCCCCTGCATGCCTCAGCGTGTCCTTTATCAGTTGCACATGGCTCTGCACTCCCAAACAGGACACACATGTCTCTCGACGGACTGCGCCCAGGCAATCAGATGCATGAAATGCGGCTGCATCCTTTTCCGGCGTCTCCCCAAGTTTTAAACAATATTACACACTCCAGTTCCGAGGATGCTCGCCACCCTGGCTCTGCCCTTCTCCCACATTTCTCTGTAGCAAATTTGCAAATTTGAGCAAATTTAGGACAGACCCAAGTGCTGGCATTAAAACGGCAGTGCTGAGGTGCCCCCTTCTGGTGGCAGTTAGCAACTGCATGCTGAATTATGCCATTATCTATGTAGGGGCGACTATGGGAGGATGTTTTGCTTGGAGTGGATCGGGAAATCAGGCAGGGATGGCAGAAGAGACTTTGATGCTCCTCCAGGCCCCTGGTCAGGGTGGGGGGGGAGTCCTTTTCCCTCCACTGCCCACCTTATCAAGACTAGTGGGTATGAGGATGTAAGAGCCGCCCCCCTCCCCCAACAGCATGATAAATTGGACAGAATGCAAACACGACGCTGGCTCGTGGGTAATGCAAACTCAGCGGCTGCTGCTAAACGGCGCCATGCTGAATAGGAAACTCCATCCATCCATCTTGTTTAACCGCTCAGCCAGTACAGGGTCGTGGGGAGCCTGGAGTCTATCCCAGAATGCACAGGGTACAAAGCAGGGGGACCCCCAGGATGGGTGGAATGCTGTCACTGGGCACAAACTCACACACAACCAGGACAATATTCTCAGTGGGTTAACTGGGGGAGATATTCCAGGCGGCAGGAGGGGGCTTAGGTGGGAGGAGTTCACAGTGCGCATCACAGTGGGCCAGGCTGACATAATTTCATCCTGTGAGTTGTGCATGATAATCCCGCGCACAATCAAACACTAAGGGCAACGCAGCATCACCAATCCACCTAAAGCAGCCTTATTTATTTCACAGAAAAAGCTCCTTTAACTGAGTAAACACTCTGGCAAGCAACCAAATGACAACGGTATATTTCGCCTGTGAATTGAACAGCTGGTGACCACTGACCTAAATGAGGAAGCCGGAAGCATGAGTGGAACATGCATCCCCAGAGGTGTGAAGCCACAGTGTTATGTACTGAGCCGCAGGACACGGCAGTAGTGGACGACATCCGCTTCCAGCAGAGTCGGCACAATGGCCCAAGAGGCACGGACGACACGATGAGGAACTCTCACCGTTTCTGTGCTTCAGTCAACGTCCCCAGCAAGGCAAGATGGCCGACACTGTGCCCTCTGGGCCACAAGCCCCTGGCCGCCGTGAGTCCCGGGCGGCGCGGCGCGCCGACGGCAACGTCTCGCCATCCGCGGTGCTAAGTGTAAGGCAAACAATCCAAAGCGCTGCACAGATCTTGCAGGTACAGCAAGCATCCCACACCACTAACTTTCCAAAATGTGTTGCCGGTCCCCCCCGGGGTGGATCACGTCAGCTGTGCAGCGGTACGGCTTAGGGAGATCATCTGTCAGCATAAATAATCCTCCTCCTCAAAAAACCATAGCAGGCACTGATGGACCAAAGCAACACGCAAAGTGTGGGGGGGTATGTGCTAGTCACCCCAATTGCTTCAAATTATAGTAAATCTGCTCCGCAAGGTCTGAGATTACACCCCCCGCCCCCCAACCAATCGCACAATTCCTGTGCCATCGCTGGTTAGCAGAATGGGTGCAGGGAAGTGGCAGGGATGTAAAGTCTGTGATGTCACTAGAGGCTAGATCAGCCTAGTAAGGTAAAGGGAGAAAAGAGCAGGGAGACTGCGGGGGGGGGGGGGGATTATAAGTGAGGTGCGGATGGGAGGTTGAGCACTTTAATCAAGATGAATTTTTTCCAGTTTTCAGAAACTGGAGCGTTTCCTGACATTCCCTTAGTTCTCCTTACGGATAAAATTATCAAATTTCCAAGGCAATTATGGATACAGACACACACACACGCACACACACACTTGGAGCCCGCGCATCAACGTTACGGCTGGAATGGCGAGCCAGGGCTAACAGTGAAGCCTGATTATGGACGGAGGTAAAAGGCGAAAGAGAACACCTTCTGAAATGGATATGCGCGGCCAGCGCTGATTTCCCATCATGCTTAGGTTACTCCAGCTTTCTCGAATAAAAGGGAATCAGCCGACGCTCTGCCATCTGTTCTTGGCCCTATTTATAGTTTATCTTCTCAAAGACTGGTCCGTCAAATATGTCAGCTCCTTCTTCGGCAACGCGGCGTTGCGGTTTGTCGATGGAGGGAGAGCGGACGCAAAGGATTGGTTGATTGGAATCCACATTCCGTGGCCCTTGATTGGTTGCAGGACATGGTGAGCGGCCCGGCTGGGCGGCCAAGGACGCGGCGGGCGGGTTTTTGGATGCCACGTGTGGGCCGGATGAGCCTCGGCCTCCGCGGTGGTGACAGCTACGGATACCCTCGCAGATTCAGGAGGCCCGGCGCTTCACAGGGGGCCCTCGGAGACGTTCAGTTATATGCGAAATTGGTGGTGGTAGGGGTTGGGGAAAGGCGACATTTTATCAGGAGGCCCAGAATTCCTAACTGCGTCCTTCCTGTCAGTTTTAGAATCGGAGCTGAATCTGGATCTTCGAGGTGGACACGGGGCACTCAGTGGGGATGAGAAGGTGCTTTGCCCGAGCATGCCTCCGTGTTTTCAGCCCGTGAACCACCGTGAACTGGTGCCTTTGTGAGTCGGGGCTTGGCCGGCGTTCCCCCTCGCCCTCTTGAGGACAGATGGGTGTTTGTGGATCAAGTTACAACATTACGGCATGCAGTCAAGCAGACGATATTTAAAAACGGGAGATGGTGGACGGAGCAAAAAAAACAAACAAACGCCTAGCAGTTGTCAGTTCGAGTAATAAACTGAACGGGCGCAGTGTTTAATGTGGTGTTAATTAGCCCCATGGAAAACTAAATCAAGCATCAAAACCCGCAGATTATTTTAAGCTACCTCGAGCGTGAAGAGAAATGAATTTTACCTCCACCGACCATTTATTTCCGTTGACAGAGGGGAATTCTTCTCGTCCACTCTGTTTAGCGATCCGATAAAATTCTCCTTGATTAAATTTACCTCTGATGGTTTTTGGCCTGCTTTGCAAGTGCACGCTAATCCCTCCCCTCCTGCTGGACGCAAACGGGATTACGGCGTTCAAACGGATCCTAAAACTAAGCCACGCAAGTGCTCAGGATCACCGGTGTCTGAAAGCGGGGCGGGGCCTTTTTTGAGGAATGCGCTCACCGTGCAAATCAACTGCCCTGTTTACTCGCAAGCCACTTCTCATTACCAGTAACAATCTGCCTGTTAAACATAGGTAACGTCAAAACCATGGGAGAGTGCACTCAGAAGATGAGGTCTTTACCATACAGTAGGGAGAACTGAACCTTGGCCACGCTTTCTGGAACTGAAAGCGGAGCCCATTGTGCTTATTTACATTCTGAACTGAGTAAAGTCAAACTGAAGACCACCTTGAACCAGATCGGTGTTTTTAAGGGCTATAGAAGCCCTCTTGGTCAGACAATCGGCCGCTAAGCTAAAAGAAGAAGCCTGGGACTGGGAACACAGAGGTCCCTGGGCCGGGGTTTATGAAATGGGAAAGGCACATCTTGTTTCGTTTAGTTTAACCACAGAGCGTTTTCCTGTGATTCTTATGCGTCTTGGTGCAGCATTTCCACCATCACCCTGCTGGAAAACCACTGCTAAACATGTCCTGGGGGGTGCAGCTCGGACGGCAGCGCTCTCTTCCTGCAGTGACAGCAAATCCATCGAGAGCAACAAATTACTTAGACGGTTCTGCAATTTGCGGTGGGAAAATCAAATGAGAATTGCAAAGGATACCTTCTTTCAGGCATCTATTCAGCTACGCGAATTTTAGTAACAATTTTGGTAAATATAGGATTCGAAACTCCTTAAGTTGTAATAAAAGGTTTTAGGTAAAATACATGATTTACTGCCCTCTTACCTTTTTTTTTTTTTTAATTAATTCAATAAAATTATTCAACCCGGTGAGCATGACAAACCTACACCAGGGTGGCCAACTTTGGTCAGCTGACTGGAGGGACAAGTCTACATACAGGTTTACATGTAGTTTTATTACCTCGTAAAAGTCTATTGAGTTTGCAAACGGCCCCAATGCTTTTTTGATGTAGCTAATTTTAGTTTTATAATGGAATAATATACACTGTTCAAAAAAATTAAAGGAACACTTTTTAATCAGAGTATAGCATCAAGTCAATTAAACTTCTGGGATATTGATCTGGTCAGTTAAGTAGCAGAGGGGGTTGTTAATCCGTTTCTGCTGCTTTGGTGTTAATGAAATTAACAACAGGTGCACTAGAGGGGCAACAATGAGACGACCCCCAAAACAGGAATGGTTCAACAGGTGGAGACCACTGACATTTTTCCCTCCTTATTCTTTCTGACTGTTTTTTTCACTAGTTTTGCATTTAGCTACAGTCAGCGTCACTTTTTGTAGCATTAGGTGATACCTGGACCCTACAGAGGTTACACAGGTAGTCCAACTCCTCCAGGATAGTGCATCAATGTGTGCCATTGCCAGAAGATTTGCTGTGTCTCCCAGCACAGTCTCAAGGCCATGGAGGACATTCCAGAAGAAAGGCAGTTACTCTAGGAGAGACGGACAGGGCTGGAGAAGGTCCTTAACCCATAAGCAGGACCAGTATCTGTTTCTTTGTTCAAGGAGGAACAGGAAGAGCACTGCCAGAGCCCTACAGGATGACCTCCAGCAGGCCATTGGTGTGAATATCTCTAACCAAACAATCAGAAACGGACTTCATGAGGGTGGCCTGAGGGCCCGACGTCCTCTAACGGGCCCTGTGTTCACTGCCCAGGACCATGGAGCTCGATGGGCATTTGCCATAGAATACCAGAATTGGCAGGTCCGCCACTGGTGCCTTGTGCTTTTCACAGACGAAAGCAGGTTCACCCTCAGCACATGTGACAGAAGTGGAAGGGTCTGGAGAAGCCGTGGAGAACATTATGCTGCCTGTGACATTGTTCAGCAAGACCATTTTAGTGGTGGGACAGTGATGGTCTGGGGTGGCATATCCATGGAGGGACACACAGACCATTACAGGCTAGACAACGGCACCTTGACTGCCATTAGGTATCAGGATGAAATCCTTGGACCCATTGTCAGACCCTACACTATTGCAGTGGGTTCTGGGTTCCTCCTGGTGCACGACAATGTCCGGCCTCATGCGGCGAGAGTATGCAGGCAGTTCCTGGAGGACGAAGGAATTGATACCATTGACTGGCCCCTATGCTCGCCTGACCTAAATGCAGTAGAACTCTAGGACATTATGTTTCGGTCCATCTAACTCCACCAGGTTGCACCTCAGACTGTCCAGGAGCTCAGTGATGCCCTGGTTCAGATCTGGGAGGAGATCCCTCAGAACACCATCCGTCGTCTCATTAGGAGGATGCCCCAACATTATCAGGCATGCATACAAGCACGTGGAGGCCATACAAACTACTGAGTATTATTTTGAGTAGCTGCAATAAAATTTCTGCAAAATGGACCTGCCTGCAGCATCATTTTTTTTCATTTTGATTTTCAGGGTGTCTTTGAATTCAGCCCTCTAGGTTGATCATTTTCATTTCCATCAAAAAACTTGGCATCCTTTTGATCCTTGCACATTACCCAGTCTATATCAGTATAGAAATCCAGCATGATTTTTCTCCCGTTGAGATCTGATGTGTTTTCTTTGTTTTTTTAGCAGTATATATAAGCTTGATTAGTTCACTCCTGAATAACTAGGGCATATCACTTTCTTGCCATCAAATCAAACTTTCCTTCCACATCCTCTTTGTTAAACAAGAACCTGCAAAGAGTAAAACATTCCCAATACAATAAAAGCAGGAAAAAGCAATAAAAAAAAAACCCCAATAAAAGCAAGTTACCCCGATAAACCAGTAACCCAGCTTCGTAGTCCAGGCCCCAAGTAAACAAGACAGAAACTCACGACCCTGTTCCAGCGCATGCAAACTTCATCACTTAAAAGCCAGTTGTGAAAAGAGGCCAGCTGAGAGAAGAAAGAGTGATAAGTAACCATGCTACTTGTATTCTGTTGTAATGTTCCCGTCCTGAAAAAGAATTTTAGGCCAGAACATTAGGCAAACGCTGTCCCTTTTTCCTGCCTGACGATTCTCTGTACGGCTGACGAGTTTTGCGGAGTAGGAGTACGAAGATTAAAGGATGGCATGTTCCAGGGCTCGCTGCTCCTCAGCCACATCTCTCTCACGTCCTTTGAGGTCTTTGTGTGTCTCGTGTCTCCGGCAGAGCTCACCGCCTTCCTCTCTCGCGTTTTGTTTGTCGAATCGTCTCTGTGCTATTTTCCGGTTGCTTTTTTGTAATGCTGCAAGAATATGTGAATAATTATATTCTGTGAGTTAAACAGACAACACAGTTGTCACAGGGGATCGGAGGCATGGTGGCATGGTCAGTGGCCTCTGGGCTGTTTGAGTTCTCAGAGCCCCCCTGCTATTTTCCATGACGGTGCAGTTGTCGACCAGGGACCTCTTTAATTAAACAAGGTTAGCTGAGGCCCCTGGCATTCAGCCTGGGCAAACCCGTGCATTAGAAAAGTGCACCTAGAGAGGATTATACCTGGCACCTGTATTGTTAATGTTTCTAGGTGAAGCAATGGAAAGTGTTTATATATTTATAAAGTATAGTAAAATTCAGCGTGCACATTTGCTCAATGGGTAAATCGTGTTTTTGCTAATGTCACTAATGTTTATTTAAATTGGATTAAAATTTGAAGCATACTAGAATACAGCTTTACCCAAATGCCAGTCTGAAACATCCTGGTTTTTATCTGATGTGTTCTGCCAGACTGCGCCCTGCAGATCCTGCACTGGGTCTCTCCGGAGACCTCAGCCAGCCTGAGCTCTTCAAGTGCCAGTGGAAATGTATTTCCGTTTAAATGTCTGTATTCATTTACATACATTTATATAATTGTCATCCATTCCATTTTGCTTAACTGGAGTAACAGATATGCAGTATCCATCATAGGCGTTGGCTCTCATTAGTGGTACATTTATTTAGTAGGTGCTTTTGTCTATAATACTGTATAAGTGAGAACCAGAGAGCAGGGTTACCCGGCTTCACTGGGGCAACTGTGCTCAAGGGCCCAACAGTAAAATCACTGTGTTGACTGTGGGATTCAACCCGGCAACCTTCTAATCAAGGGCATGCAGTCTTAACCCACAGAGGCACTCCCCTCCCTGCTAGATTATAATTGATACTTTATTGATCCCTGTGGGGAAATTGTCTTCGCACCACCCTCAACTTGTGCTTTGTAGAGTAAGCTGTCTGCGAAGGGCAGCCACCTGTTGGGGCACTCGGGGAGCTGGGGGTTAAGGGCCTTGCACAGATGTGCTGAGGCTGGGTTTGAACCAATAACCTTTTGATGACAGGCACAGCGCACTGAGCCACACACTGCCCTAACTGATGACCTGAAAGTGGACAGACTGACAATGTGGGCCCGAGGGGGAAAGTTATATAAAGTAAAATAACATGAAATACAACCCCACCCTCTCCCACATTAAAGGATACATCCACACTGGGAGATGTGAAGTTCTTTCTTATGTCAGCCTTTTATCTGTTGCCAGCTATGAACTTTTAATGAACATCATTCGGCCCATCACTGTCACGTGACACCCTTGTCCCTGTCACATGACATCCAGGTCAGCATCAGCCATATTGTAGTTTGGTAGCATTTTTCACTTGAGTCACAGGGACTCTGTAATAATAATAAAAAAGTATTCTGTGTCTGTTTTGACTTTAAAGTGTTTAAAATAAACTTTAAACAAAACTGTAAGATTTTAACTGTTCAGAATATGTGACAAATAAGCCCTTTGTATATTGTTAACTGCTTACCCAGTACAGGGTCATGGTGAACCTGCCCCATGAATGTCAGGATGTGAGACAGGGAAGCCCCCAGGACAGAATGCCAGTCCAAGGATGTCCTGGAAAAATCCATCTTCCAACTGCTTATCCTGTATAAGGTTGCGATGAGCCTGGAGCCCATCCCAGGAGGCACAGAGCATGAGGCAGGGGATGGAATTCCAGTGCAAAGCTGCTTTATAAAAATGTTATATTAAACCACTCCTTTGAGTGCTGACTGGCTTACCTCTCACAGTGTTATTCATGTACATGAGCTTCTTCTGGGCTTGGAGGCTGAAGGACTATGGACCCCGGCAGGTTTTTTAATGCCATTCATCTACTGAGGCCTGTTGGGGTCTGCCCCGGACTACCAGGGTCTACTGGATTAGTTCAGGTCTATCAAGGTCTAGTGAGGTCTGTCCAGGTCAACCAGGGGCCTACTGGGGTTTGTTCACGTCTGGGTTTATCGAGGTCTTCAGAGGTCTGTCAGGGTCTACTGGGGTCTGTCCGGATCGGCTGGGGTCTGTCTGTGTTTACCAAAGCTTTGAGAGGTCTGTCAGAGTCTACTGGGGTCTGTCCGGATCTGCTGGGGTCTGTCTGTGTTTACCAAAGCTTTGAGAGGTCTGTCAGGGTCTACTGGGGTCTGTCCGGATCTGCTGGGGTCTGTCTGTGTTTACCAATGCTTTGAGAGGTCTATCAGGGTCTACTGGGGTCTGCCCAGGTCTGGGTTTATCAAGGTTTTCAGAGGTCTTTCTGTTTCTTCTGGGATCTACTGGGGTCTGCCTGGAACATGGCAACTGAAGTAAGGCTAACCCCTTTGTGTAATGCCGTCACCACACACTATTTACTGTGCCTCATGTCAACGACAGCTGCTTGGCCACTCCCTAGCCCCCCTGACGGCTTGCAGGATGGGACCCCCTCCTGCTCCAGATGGTTCTATGGATTATAGGTTATGTCTAAAACATGATTTTTATGTACTCAAAAGCCCCAGTGCAACACTGTCTTTTTACTATGTATGTAATTCTCTCATCCTGCTATGAATTGCAATAAACAACTTACATCCAGAATGGTATTAGGATAGCGTATTGGCTAAGGGTACCAGTTTGCAATCTGCAGGGGGTATTCTTGGTGTTAAATCTTTAAGCCAGATACTTAAGCTGTATGGCTTCGGAAAATACCCAAGTGTAAAAGTGTATAAACATGCAAGTCACACTAGATAAAACAGTTGATTAGCCAACACAATAATGATTGTGCATTGCTCCATGCCCCCAATTCAGAATTTCTGCTCATCAGCAAGATGTTTCATGGTCTTAATTTATCGTGTAATATATTTCAAATCCCCACAGCCTGGTATCTGGATGGCTCCTGTGATATTGTAAGTTCAGGGGGTTAACACACAGGTTAGTGTCCCTCAACTGGATGCCAAAATTTCAGAGTGCTGTATTTGGCCTGAGTTCCTCTTATGAAATACCAGGATGACGTATATACTGTACTTTAAAGGCCCGATGACAGCCAAATGAGAGTTCAGCTGGTTGGATGGTAACATGATAATAGATGAGGTCACCTATTATTTCCATACATCCAACATGACGGCTCTTGGCAATCGACAACTTTTTGGCACCTATTTGGCATCTAAGACTCAATATAAATATCATCAGTCAACATCTTGGAAAAGAGTATATGTCATAAATAAATGTGATTATCTGATACAGGGTTTGACAATTTCATTCTGCAGCCAGAAACATGAAAATATTAGGCCTTGCCATGAGTGGCAGCTCCTGATCATCCTCAAGGTAGGGGCAGGAGCAGCAGTGAAATGGAAGAGGGGGGTTACTGACGTCACAAAACACATCGTCCTAAATTACACACAAATTGTGCTTATAATTTTGGTATATTCATACAATCGGGGAACATGCAAGGCGTACCACATAGGTGCGTTCAGGAAACTTTGATTCCGTGTGATCGACATCACCCAGAACCAATGAAAATGGGGGACAGTTTCCTCTCCGCATCCCATTGGCTCCTTCACGGCTCGCTGGCTCGTGGGTCATCGGTCATAGCTGGTGAAGCAACCGTCGTGGCTCATTCGGGAAGTTTATACCTATATTTATTTTGATATTGTATTCTCTCAATTTCTTAACGGGTAACATTTTGATGTGCTTCACGAGTGAATTTTTAATATAACTGCGAAAACATTTTCAGTAGCCGTAGAAAGTACCTTTTCGGTTAACATTGGGGCAAAGAATCTGAGATAACTTTACCCTCCTTAATCATGGCACGAACTATAAACTCATTGTTTTTTTTTCCTTGTGCAAACGTTATGTGAAATGAAGAGGCTGCAGAAGTTACTAAAATTCTTTAAAAATAAGTGTGAAGTTACAACTCGCTAAAATACGAACTGATAAGATACTGCGTTAATATATACGTAAAGTGTGTAAATATTTAAATAATTTAATGAACTTATGTCGAAAAACTCGGAAGGGCAAAACAAACTATTAGCTTTTTTAACGTTATTTCGTTATATATGTTCTGAATATATCTATAGTGTAATATTTAGTTGAACATCAAGGCTCTATTCTACCAGCATTACCAAATAAAGCAGTGGCACTGGCGCCCAACAGCATGGCAAACGGCACGTTACACTAGTTAAAATCCGAGAAACATACTGTGAGTTTGCACTTCTTTTAAGCTGGGTCACTGGTAAACTTAATTAAATGCCTTACATATCATCTTACGTGAACAGACGACGTTAAATCAGGTCATTTAAAACAGTCGTTTATCTACTCTACAATTTCTATTTGGCTATGATGTCATTATATAAATAACTGGCTGTGTAGTATAGTTTAACAGCAGGGGTCGCTGTCAGTTATAATAACACTCGAATATGATTTCTTATGCTCATGGAAATAAAGGCCCGCTGAAGTCTTTATTTGCGTTTGCATAAGTTCCGGAACAGCAAACCAGTCCTCCTTTAAGTCTTAGTGATGGACAGGTGCGAAAGAAATGTACATGATACTAGCGTCATTACTCGTAAAGTGTCATATTCCTCTTTAATTTTCTGTGTACGCGCTGTCTGCGCATGAAAATAAGCAAAGGAGTACTGACACAGGATATGCATCCTTATTTTTCGTGTTTTAAATATTCGTACTTTTCCCCAATTGTTTAAACATATTTGCATTTTGCATGTAGGCCTATATATTTACATGGCAATATATCTTTATGTAGTTAACAAAAGTTTTATATATTTACACCTGTTCCTACGGAGAAAATGACATAATTTCATTACGATTGAGAAATCAGAACACTGGAAAGTACTAGAACAGCGTATCCCAAATTAGGGAAGTAATTAATCTGTACTTAATTAAATAATTAATTAAGATAGTTACGTCATACGTAGAAATGTACTAAAATGAAAATGCAAGGTAATTCTTATAATGCCTTAGGCAGCCGATATTTAACTATATTTTCTGATTTCTTAACATGCTTTCATCGACATCGCATCATATGAGGATATATGTGATTTTAATAAAACGGTCATTCGCGTTATAAAGTTTAAAAGCGCTTCGGTCGGGGTTTAATATTGCACTTAATGTACCGCATTTTCACTTTGCATGGTAAGCCTTGAACCGAGTGTTCCGCTTGCAGCGTAGTACAGCGCTTTGTATTGCACCATTCCCTATGTCTCTCGCAAAGCGCGGCTCCCAGTTAATTCTGCAGCGTGCGGGGAAGGGAGGGAGGAGGGTGCTAGACTTGCTCGTTCACGGCAGCCTCACTTCTTTACAGTATTTCAGCGAGAGTTGGCCAGCACTGGGGGAGTGAGCGGCAGAGACGTACAACGACACGGAGGAAGCGTGCGTGTCCGCGTGGATTGCACCACCGCATCCTCTACGCTGAACATGCAACCAGCCATGCTTTGAACTGCCGCGCCAGTCTCACCCGCTTTCGGCATACATTGCATTTTATTTTATATCGCTATATCTCTACGTTTGCTCTGTCGGTAATTAAGAAGAGACGGTAACATCGGTGATGGCATTGATAATGGAACCTATAAGTAAATGGACACCCAAGCAAGTACTGGACTGGATGAAAGGTAATATATGTGCCTAATTATATTATGTGAATAGTGATGTGATTGTGCATTCAAAGTATTAATTTCTATATTAATTAGCCTATGGGTAGTGAATGCCTCGCATGCTAAGCTGATGCTGGCCTTAGTAATGATGAAGCCGACGATCCTGACGTAATTCGTTTTAAAATAAAACGCCTGTGATCTCACATTCTAACGCAGATCTCTGTTCACTATGTGGGCATATCTAACTCGAATTTTATTAACGTTGCTATAGTTTATGTTGCTGCCATCAATGACATAGGACTGTGGCAAAGATCCGTTGGATATCAAAAATCCATGGTTTTAAATTAAGGTGGTTAATCAAGGAGTTGCTCACCCTCAGACAGTCTAATTAAGTAAACTGACGAGGTGAGAAGTCGAATCCAGCCAGGGCAAATCTGTGGTCATGCTCAGGGATTATGTTTTTAGTTCTCTCTCTCTCTCTCTCTCTCTCTCTCTCTCTCTCTCTCTCTCTCTCTCTCTCTCTCTCTCTCTCTCTCTCTCT
>JAABNY020000002.1:13700787-13724797 GCA_015164015.2 Brevimyrus niger | reverse complement strand
CCCGGGCGCTGAATTAGCTGCCCCCTGCTATGTCACGAAAGTCACATATGGGTTAAATGCAGAGGACACATTTCGTTACTCTGTGCGGTGTTAACAATGACCACTGCTTACCTAATTCTAGTATTGTACTAGACTTAAACTTGCCGGAAATTAATTTTCAATACTAGGATGGTTTATGATTTACCATACTTTATTCCGGCAGTTTTCTTTTAATTTCCACGTGTTTTTTCTTATTCTTCCTAAAACAGTTATTAAAATACCTATTTGCAAAAATCCTGGAACCTACTTGCTAAAACATTTAATCCTACCTACAGTTTAAATTAAAGCAGTTGTATGACGTTGCTTTCGATCATGCATCTTGTATCTTATGCAATCTGAATGGTTCCGCAAGACGCCCCGATCCATTTTTATTGTTTCCAAGAAACCGAGCAACAACGAGACATTTGCGTTCAAAAGCATTTATTGGGCCCGTAAGCTAATGCTTAAAAATTTCATGTAAAATTAAAGTAGCTTAAAGTAGAACAGAAAATGTAACACAAATGATAAGATCGGTTTTGAGGTGTACCCTCGAACGCAGACCTAGATCTTAACATACATTTTGCAATACTCTTTCCGTTCAGTGGCAGAAAAGGTGTATGTAGGCTCAGATGGTGCCCTTTTAACGTGAAAAAGGACAGCAGCTATAACTGTCAAATACTTGGCGCCGAAATATTTTTTTGCACAGCGTGGTGAAGTGTTACGTACAGATTCCAGTCACAGGTGGCGAAGCCATTAAACATCTCACCCGCTTCCACACCCGAACGCACCCAAGTCGCTGTGCGAACCCCAACTCAGCATTCCGGCTCCCCCAGCCGACGGGTCCCGTATGCGGCGCGGAGACCGGGCTGCTCGGCGGTCGCGCACATTGCGGAAGCCTGATCCGCTGCGATCGCGCTTTTAGTGTGAAGACACCGCCACTACTTACAAAGGACGCGTACGCCATTCAGCAACAGAGAGAAAATACTTAGTAATAAAAATATAGACCTACAAGTCTGGATTTGGTGCGGATCGGTGTCTAAGGGAGCCTGTACATTTTTAAAAAGAATATTCTTTCTCATATTTTATTTTTGACTACTATCCTCATAACGCACTATTAATACACTTCCTTGTTCCCTAAAAGCGAAACGGTAGTATCATAGGGACTTACTTAACTTGACCTTAATATCCATCAAATCAATCAACCGAAACAGATTAAACTCCGTTTTCACAGTGTTTTTAAAGAAAACTGACTTCATTCCTCGTTCACATTTTAAATCGCATTACATCATAATAGACTGTTAAGTGTATTTCTAATCTACTTTAAAGAATTTCCTGGACCTTTCTGGGTGAGCTTATGTCCCTGGATTCAGTGGCTCAGTTAGGAGTTACTTAAACACTAGTTAATCAGTTTATTTCTTCTGATGTGGGAAATCTAAGAGGAAACATAATTAGAGGGAAATAATTATGTTAAGTGATTAAGAGGAATACACCCAAAAGAACAAAAACAGCTGTGCAAAACAGCGTTTTTAGATGGTTGTTTTGTCTTAACCACCCTGAATTTTTTTTTTCTAAATGCATTTAGCGATTTGTCCCAGATATTCGTATACATTTCATACCCCTGGCTTGGCAATCGTTATCGTGGGGGAGGGAGGTGATGTCCTGTATTTCTCCAGGAGGCCCCCCTAAGCCCTCACAAGGGTAAAACCTTAGAGTCCCCCTGCCGTACTGTAAGGGTGTGCATGTGAAGCGGCAGGCGGCAGAAGCTACCGCAGGGGGGGGGGGGGGGGGCGGGGCAGGTCCCACGAGGCACTGAAGTCCATGCCGGGACCCCGCCCAGTTTTAGAACCACTCTCACCAGCTCCTCCTAGAGTCGGATACAGTCAAAGCTTTGCCTGCAGGCGTTGTTGTTGTTGTTGTTGTTGTTTTTTTTCAGTCTGAACCAGCGAGCGTTCTCCCTGGTTGACGCTGGCTCCTCTCTGGCGCCCCCTAGAAGGATGAGGTACTCTCCAGGCTCATGAGGCGGCCCCGGAGAATGGAGCTGCCCTGCCGGGAGAGCTGCTGCCTGAACTCCGTAGTGAGAAAGTAGTAGATGATCGGGTTGAGGCAGCAGTTGAGGCTGGCGATGCAGAGGGAGATGGGGTGGAACTGGCTCACGAGCTTGACCAGGGGGCAGCTGGAGATGACCCCCTGCTTGGACAGCATGTAAAACAGGAAGTTGATGTGGTACGGGGTGAAGCAGAAGAGGAAGACGAAGGCGCAGACGCGCACCATGCGCAGTGCCTTCTTGGTGTCGGCGGCGTGCGGCCCGACGCTGACCTGCCGCAGCGAGCTCGTGATGCGCAGCGAGCAGAAGGCTATGACGGCCAGGGGCCCCGCGAAGCCCAGCAGCTCGGCGAAGGTCACCATGGGCACGGTGAGGCGCAGCGAGATCTGCTGCATGGGCAGGTCCTTGAAGCAGCTGGTCGAGTTGGCGTCGGAGCCGCCGTCGCCGCGCCTGCTGCGCATGAGGATGAAGGGCGAGCAGCACAGTCCCACCACCAGCCACAGGGCGGCGCTGATGCGCACGTCGTAGCGCCGCTTCCACTTCTTGGCGCAGAACGGGTGTTTGAGGAAGGCGTAGCGCTGGATGCTGATGCAGGTGAGGAAGATGATGCTGGCGTACATATTGAGGTACTTCAGGTAGAAGCAGAACAGGCAGAGACCCTGGCCGAAGGGCCAGGTGTGCCGCCAGTAGTAGTGGATGCGCAAGGTCAGCGACAGGACGTGCGTCAGGTCGGCCGCCGCCAGGTTGATCATGAAGATGATGGCCTTCGTCTTCTTCCTGCAGGAGATGAGGGGCGCGACCGTCAGTCATAGAAAATACATTGCATGGCCACCGGAGCAGAAAACAGGCCAAGAGCCTGTGGACATGCACAGAAGGTTGCTGGTTTGAATCCCACAGTTGAGTGGTTCCGCCATTGGACACATAAGCCCTCCGGGGATACTGGCCTGCCCTTTGAAACGCACACATCGCCTTGGATAACAACCCCAGCTAAATTACCAGAATATGTTGTCATTGTACGATGAAATTCCATGAAGGGTTCACGATGAGGAGGGGATGCGAACCCACTTTAACCGATCGGCCATCTCGTCCTAATGTGTACATTCATTTAGATTATGTAAAGCAAGCTATCTGATGGGGTTTTTCGTGCTAACGACACCAAGTGCATCTGATTGCAGCAGATCTGACCGCATCGTCTGCAGTCTAGAATGCGCTGAGCCACCACAGCGGTCCGGTGCGTGCTAACCTGATGAACCGGCAGAGAATCCAGAGCGCCAGGCTGTTTCCCAGCAACCCAGGGATGAAGATGATCAGGTAAAAGTGGGCATACAGTTGGTCCATGTGCTTCTCCCATTCAGTCGTGTTATAGCAGCTGAGGGAGCAGTTGGCGGGAGGCGCCTCCGCGGGGCAGGATGCATTCTGGGAGTTCATCCTGAGTCCCGGTGCTTCATTGATGCTGGCTGTCCAGAGGCGCCGTCTGAGGGGTGAGAGAAAAGCAAGGAGGTGATGCTGACCGAAGAAAAGGAAAGTCAGGACAGGACAGGATTTTTTCTTTTTTCGAAATCAGCAGATGTCAGCCACTTGTAGTCATGGCGCTGCCATTAAAGGCGGTTTCAGGAAGTGGGGACCGTTGTGACTAATTTGAATAAATTAAGTGGAAAATTACAGTTTGCACGTTCCCCTGCCCACAGGAATATTTGCAGCTTGTATCTGATTGCACAGGCATAGGTTCTGAACATTGAAGACATATATTTTTTGTCTCAGCATTCCGATACCAATCGGTATTTCTTTAGAAAGAAAGTTGCGGTGGAGCCTGAGCCCTGCTAAAGGCTGCGTCCCATAATTGCCGCCGTCGGAACAACTTGATTTGTGAAAACGGTTAAGAAGGGATGTTAATGAAGCGGGTGCCGTGGTTTCAGATGGAGTGGGGGTGATAATCAGAGCCATCTGTCCGCCTGGTTGGCACGTCTGGGGGTGCCCGCCAGGGGAATATGGCTCGGAAACCTCCTTATCGTGAGCTTACATGCCATGCAGCGTTCCCCCGATTGAAATGATAAGACATAAACCGTTTTACAGCACCTGCCAACTCCCTTCCTGTATGAAAGAGAGAGAGACTGATATTCAGAGTGACTTGTGGGTCACAAAGAAAAGCTGTTGACTGGGGACAGTGTAAAGGCATACACAATTGGGGTGGGGGAGGGGATAAATGTGACTTTTCCGGGGAGGGACCTGACAAGGCGTTACTCATTCTTTGATGAATTATTGTTGCATAAGCCATTTGCATGGTCAGTTCTGCACGGAGTCTGGGTTTTTGAGTCCTTGTTCGATAAACGGCACCATTATCATCACTGTCACTGGTGTAGGAGAGAGTTTGATACTGGGGGGGGGGGGGGGGACACAACTTCATTTTTTACAAAGGTCTATTTATTGTAGAGATGAATGAAGTGGTACAATCACCCCTGATTATAATGCTTCACTGTAAGCGTTTAGGGGGACCTATCTGTATACTGTCAAAAAAAGGACCAATTTGTACCTTTGAAGGTACAATTACTTGTCAGTGGTGCCGTACCCTTAGGGGTCTGTCAATTCAACCCTAGCTGTAGATACATGTACCTTTTAAGGTACAGAAATGGACTCTGAGGAAGGTTTTTGTACCATTGCGGGTACATTAATGTTATCTGTACCTTGGGGAACAAAAATGTTCCAGGGCTGCACCCTTTTTTTTTTCTGACAGTGATGACTAAACTCACAAATGGATGTGAAAGTGAGCTCAGTATCTTTCGTTCTTTCTTTACCAGGCGATAACACCCCGACTCGCCGCACTGGTGAGACGCTCTCCCCCAAACTGCCGCTGAGAGAGTGTGGTCCGCACGGACACGGGCTTGTGACTTGGCGGACTGCCAGTTAATGCTCTGGTAGCGGATGTGCAGTTATTATATGTATGTACGCCGGCAATGTGATCCAGTAACCTGCCAAAGCTTTGCCTTTGCAAAAACTGCCAGTAGATATTATATGGTATCGAACAGACATTACGATATACAACGCAACCATAGCGCCGTTAAATAACATGCTGTCATATATGCCGGGACGTATACACTCAACAGCTAGTTTATTAGGTATGCCTGCTTGTTAATGCAAACAGTCTCACTAACTGCGACTGAATGCACATAGACAGGGCCAAAGTTCACTTAATCTTTGAATAACCATCTGAATGGCTAAAAAGTGTGATTTACGCAATTTTTAACGCAATGTTTTAACACAATCATAACTGGTTCCAGCATCTGAGCAACGGCCAATTGGCAGATGATGGTGTGATTAAGTGGTTGATTAAGTGTGTCAGCGTAGCTATTTCAAAACCTCTCAGAAATTCACTCTAGTACTTGCAACAACAATCCAATATACCCAATGCTGCCTCAATTACAAGCATACCATGTTTGGCTAATCAGTACCTTTAAGCGATTAATTACTTAAGAAACCTGGTGCTGAAATAGTTATAGTGTCCCTGAGGAGAGTTTTGGGCACCAAAATAGAGTTCATCTAGCCGTCCAACAACAGTAACGGTATCAGTAACTTGTTTTTGGAAAGCATTAATTTATTGTTAGGTCTTACTGTGTTACTGTTAACGGCTAACTAGCAAATAAACACTTACTGGCAAGTTTTTATCCTAACTGCACATTTTAGACCATGGAGGGAACACTCCAAGGAAACACATGCATGACGAAAAGAATGTACAACATGTATAATATGTAATAGGTAAAATATCGTATAAAAGATAAACACGTGCTTCTGCATTTAGTTGTAGTGATCAAGGGCATCTGCTAGGTGCAAAGATGGGGCAGCGTGTTATCGTTCGAGGGGTGTGGCGGGGGGGGGGGTGGGGGGGGGGGGGGGGGGGGGGGGGGGGGGGGGGGGGGGGGGGGGGGGGGGGGGTATAGGACCACAGTTCACCAAAGTCAAAGCACAATTCACCAGCCAGGATGCGGGGGAGAGTAGGTCATGGGGGAACAGAAGATAGCTGCATCAGCCTATGTGCACAATGAAGATCACAGGCAAAGCTCAGAGGCAGAAGATTCTTCAAGCAAAAGTCATGTTCTCCCATCAAATATAAGACACCCCCCCCCAGCCACAGATACCCCCCCCCTCCCCCCTCAAAGCAGCAGGGAACCCTCAGTGCCACAGAAAATGTGAACACCCCCAAGGAACCTGGAGTGCCCGGCCCTCCCCCCGCTCTCAGCCACACGCTTTCATGGTAGCCACATTAAGAAAAAGTGTGACTGTGTGTGTGTGTGTGTGTGTGTGTGTGTGTGCGTGTGCGGGGGGGCTCGACAAGGCCACATCGCCGGCGGAGACTGATCAGCTGCTTCACACGGGCTATCCTAGTCACGTCACGGATTCCTTGTTCTCCTGCGAGTGTTTTTCTGTCCGTTTCGATCACGTGGCTGATTTCTGCCGGGGACGGCTAGAATCGAGGAATTTTCCCATAACATCACATCTTTCGACGCAACACACTCGTGTACAGGGATCCATCGACACGCGTCCTGCTGAGTAATGTCCAGTCGTATTTACATCCCATAAGAGCCTTAATAACATTTATTGAGAGACGTCTGCGGCAGACACAGGGGATTTTAGCGAACGTATTTTACCACGTGTCTGGCAGGTGGTGAGAACTAAAACAAACCGGTTGTGCGGCCACTGTAGAGGTTTAGTAAAATGTGTATGATATCATATCTTGTGCTACACGGTATATTTCACATCTCCCTTGAACGATCAAGATTTTGTTCCAACCAATCAGTCGAGTACTATGTAACTGTGACTCTTTTTACTCAAATGGATGGTCGAAACATAATCTTGGTCTGGATTTTTACTTTCTGGACCTGAACTATCTACCGCTAGACACCCGGATTCAAGGGAGCAACTTTGGATTGAACATTGGGGGGGTTGAAGTCCCCACCCAATCATCATGACCATATGATTATCTGGGGGAGGGGGGTTGCATTGGCTTGTTTCTGATAAATGGGGGGGGGGGTTACAACCCCCCTATTCCCCCCATAATTTACATCCATGCCTGGATTATAGAGAAGTGACAAAGATGGCTGTAGCCCAGCCTTGGAAAGCCCTGAGAATCATGCCTGACACCATGTTTTAAGTTCGGCATCACAACAGCCACAGAAGAATGCTCAGCAGGATGTGCTTTCTGAGATGGGCGGAGTCCTATCGAACCTCAGGCCGCGTGTTAGTTGGCGCCGGATGTAGGGGGGGTGCGCTCTGTTTACATGACCGTCAGTGATTCTTCTAGCCAGCAAAGCCACACCTGACTCCATCATTTCCTCCGTCAAATTTTTCTTGATGAAACAAGCACTAGAATTATCAAATATGCCGCTCTTGTTGGGGACTTTCGCAGAACATGGCGCCGAACGGCGGCTCGGGGGCTGACCCCGTGCACCTCGGCGTGGTTAATTTTATCCCACCGTGCATACATGCCTCCTCCTCGCCTGGGGAGGGGTAACTTCATTGCAGGCTATTGAAATCACTTCCTAGCTCATTGAGGTGACTTCATAGAACCGGAAAAAAAAAGCATGCAGGTGATGCAACTATGCCTGAAGGTAAACAAATACCCTCTATGGAATTCAAACTCGCGGCAATTAAATTTGGCCACTTCAGCCAACCAAAGCACCGCGGATCTGAATCTTGATGTGGCAGCAGTAGACATGGCCTCCCGCAACACCCGCACCGACACTCGTTCTTCGGTTGCATTTAATTTCGGCTTGGCTCCGTTTCCCCGGCACACGCTTCCCGCGGTGAGCTCCCGTCATGTTTGTTATGACACACATGTCAGCGCGGGGTAACCCGCTGGAGGACGGGACTTTCAAAAAAAACGGCGTGAGTGTGCAGAGGAAGACAAAGCCGCATGTCGGCGCCGGCATTCAAGCGTCCCGCGCGCCTCAACCCCGGAGGGGCCACGGAGGCCTTTCTGATCGCTCGCATGTGGGGGGGCTGCTGAGCCACACCAAGGGGGCATCAAGGGTTATGAGAAAGTCCGCGTTGATAGATGCTAAAGAGAGGTTGGGGGGGGAGGGGGGGGGGGCTTGGTCCTACCTGAAGCAGCGATGGCGTGCTGGCTCAAGGCGCGGCCTCTCCTCGCTGTCGACACCGGTCCGCAGAGTCTGCACCGTGCACTGCAGCCGAACGGCGTCACGCGACCGTCTGCGCAGGGAGCAGGAAGTCCCCCGCGATTCTCTGCTTCTGCATGCCCTGCCCGTCCCTCCCCTCACCTCCCGCGTCCCCTCTTACGTCAGCCTGCCTGGCAGCCGGGTAAACAGGAAAACAAACAAACCTCGAGGCAGGGGAGCAAGACACCTCGACCCCGGGTGGCTGCTGGCCGCCGTGACGAAAGCAGCTCACCGCAGAGCACGACTGCAGCCCGGCGACTGACTTGCTGGTTTGAAGCGTGATCCACAGCCAGTGTGGTCTCTTCGGGGCACCTCCTGCCTTAGCAGAGACTGACCTTATATTGCATAGGACCAGAAAAAATGCCATTTGAGGGGCGACACTAAGAAGGATTCATACTTAAGGGTCACAGCTAATGTCATTCCCACTGTCACCACTAAGTGCTCCACATATAATTGTTTTTCAACTACTAAGCAGGCATGTTTTCACAGGTGCAGGGGGAAGTAGGTATCGGAAATCTGATTTAAAAAAAAAAAAACAGTAATCAGCAGCATAACAAATGTTCCTGCATTTGCAATTTTTTTCAAAAATTCCCCTAGCGTGAAGTGTTTTTTTGTTTTTTCCCCAAGCATAAATGCAAATGAGAATCATCCAGGATATTATGCAGCTTTGACCAGATTAAAAACAGAAACTACAGTGATGAAACAAACTACTTGTTTTTGGGAGTAGGTGAGCATAGATAATCTATATGAACAAATGAGTCACACCCATCACACCCACAGGACCCTTTGTCACATCCCATTCTAAATCCATAGGCATCAGCATGGAGTTGGTCCCACTTATTTTCCCCAATTAGAATTTTCCTAAATATCTTGGTATTCATTTCGGACAATTCTCTGCTTGCAACTTTGTAGGAACAGTTTGAGGAAGGACAGGGTTTGAGCGGCTTTCGGGAAGTTGTGTTTTCCGGTGTGCACAACGACTTCCCATGTCACACGCACGCAAGAACATAAAAGCGCTGGGAGAACAGTCAATAACGAGGTTACTGCAAAACCACTTTAGTATTACTTCTGCAGGCAGATAATATCGTCAGTAACATTTCATATAGGCACAATGGACACAGAATTGTGGTAATTAGTGGAAACATGTTTAGAAAATGGAATGTAATAAGCAAATAAACACAACATTGACATATTTCTGCAGTTTTTTTTTAAATTTTTATATAACCTATAACATAAAAGGGAACAGTTATTTAGAGCCCGCCATAAATGTAAATGTCCTTTTCAGTGCAGCCAAACTCTCCTTACCTCCCCATAAACCATAGGGAAAGCCCTTTTCTGTCCCACCATGACTATGCCCCAGTGCACCAAGCAAGGTCCATAAAGGCATGGTTGGGTGAGTTTGGTGTGGAAGAACCTGAATGAGTAACAGAGCCCTGACTTCAACCCCACTGAACACCTTTCTGGTGAATCAGAAAGAAGATTGCGAGCCAGGCCTTCACGTCCAACATCAGTGCCTGATATTACAGATCTTCGTCTGGGGCAAAAATTCCCACAGACACACTCTAAAAATCTTGTGGAAAGCTTTTCCAGAAGAGCAGCAGCTGTTATAGCTGCAAATGGGGGACCAACTCCATATTGATGCCTATGAATTTAGAACGGGATGTCATAGAAGTTCCTGTAGTTGTAATGGCCAGGTGTCCCAATACTTTTGCCATTCTATATATGATTGTGTCCCTGTACTTGTCAGATCTCAGCAAACCAATCACTTTCTAACAGGGTGCAGAACCCACATATTTCGAAATGAACATTTCACGAAAGGGGTTAACTCCTGTCTGCTTTGACAAATGCTGGTTGAACAGGATAAACAACCAAAAGGTCACCAGTCAAGGCATGCAAGTTACATTCTGATCACATGTAGAGCATTGAAGCTGGTGTGAAGTTTGCTACCCTAACTCGCTTAACAGATTTAAACATTGAACAATAGGTTTCCCTTTTATTGTGTTGTGCTTTTTTAAGAAGAAAAAGATAATATAACTTCCCGTTTTTGCACGTTTGCTCACTTTCCCGTGCCGGGTGTACGCGCTTAACCAATTAGGTGACCACTATGCGCATGCGCGATCAAGCCAGGTTGTTTCGCGTGTTAAAACAAGAGTAAATGCAGCGCGTAAGAACGTCTCATGCTGCTTGCACCAAGCTAAAATAGGATATTTAGATATATTGAATCCTAGACTTCTCATATCTGCATGTATTAAATCTCATATCATAAATGAATTATGTCATATCATTACTACAATTCGGTGATATAAGGAATTATTTACTTTGAGATTTGTTACAAGTGCCCAGGTTCTTTCTAAAGGTCCGCAGAGTATTCTCTGCCGCACGCCTGCACGTGCACACGTGCATGCGCTTGACCCTTTAGGTAAAACCCTGAGCTGTTACTGATTTTTTTTTCCGACTGGTAAGCATGGTATCAGGCTTCATAACAATCCGGATAGACCTCAAAATAAACACCTAATTTGCCTTTTCGTTCGCGAGTCCCCCCTTTCGCTTTCGCAGCGTGTGATAGCACCAGAAGCGGCGTGGCGTGGGAGCCCACGGCGGCCATGGGGGAAAGTACAGGGGAGGCGCAGGTACGACTCACATACCGTATTAGAATAGAGCAGCGCGCGCGCAGCCACTGAAACAGAACCGGAAAGTACGGTGCAGCTATGTGCAGCGATCGCATAACAACACACCAAAGGCTCCCGTAAGATTTTGTGAAAAGAACAGATAGAAATCCGGGTAACAAAGTTTAAAATCAGTTTGTTTACACTATTACACTATATCTATCACCATTACACTATATCTATCAATTACACTACGATCTATCACTTCTTCTAGGCTTCAGTTTATGTACAATATCGAAAGTCAAGACAAATCCCTTTTCTATAAAGCACATATAATAACCTTTGGTATAATAACATTACCAAAGTAGCATCTCACAGTCAATCGTGTTCGCAATCAGTATTATCAGCGTTTATGTGTTTTTTAATTTTTAAGTGTTCCCAGAAATCGGTTTGACACCCCCCCCCCCCAGTGTCCAGGCTTGACTGCAGCGGACTCCGGTGACGTTCGGGCCTTGACGACATCTCACTGATTTAACAACTTTGTCTGTGGTCGCTAGCGTGAGAAGCTTAGCGACCAGGAGGGGAAGCACAACCCCAGTCAGTGACATGCCTGATGCGCCTGCGGTATAGCGGATGCTGGCCGACAGGTCTGGTCAGACTGACACACTTGTGATGCCGTGCAGCTCTACAGAAGCGCACCTGCACCTTGCAGAGTCCCACCGTGTTTGTCACCCACCTCCCACACTGTGCTAGTTCTTTTGAGAATGGTGTTACCATGCCAGAATATTCTCAGTCAACCCAGCTGGGTCTGCATGAAGAGGGGGAAGTGGAAAGACAACAGTTAAAGGGCGGAAGAAAAGGGTGTGGGCGCTTGTTCAAGCAGTTATTTAGTTAAAAGCGGAGTTATTTACTATCTGAACCAGGAAGACGTTTTTTAAATCAATTTTTAGATAACTTTAGCCTCCTATCAACAAAAACACTCATATAAAAATAACCTAGTCCTCTCCCTTTGTCCATGGTAGTTTTCACAAAGAAGAAATATCTTACCCTGTTTGTTACAAATAAAGTTCCACTTCCATCGGTGGAAAGCCAAGAACTACTATGAGAGAAGTTTCAATATTATCTGATGGTGCAGGTTCAGGCTTTGTAAAGTGATTGCGTGTTTTAGTATAGTCAGTGTTTGAAGCAACAAGTTTTATTCAATAGAAGTAAAAGACAAGACAGTGATCATCACCTCCTGGAGATTTGCAATTTTATCATGACTAAATTTTGTTCCTAGTTTCACCACCAGAGGGCAGCAGTGTATTGCATGGCAGAAGAGACGACATCTTTACGTTATGGTTATATTTACTTTATAATCATAGTGTAACATGCATTGCATATTGCTAGCAAGGACAATTGAAATATATTTAAAATAAATGTTTCATTTTTATGTCCTCTTATCTGTAACTTGAGCATATATATTTACACTCACTGGCCACTCTACTAGGAACACCAGTACACCTGCTTGTTCAGGCAAATATCTAATCAGCCAATCGTGGCAAGAACTTAATGCATAAAGTCATGCAGGCATGAGACAAGAGCTTCAGTTAATAGTCATATCAGGCATCAAAATGGGGGAGACTGATCACTAAGTGATTTTGACTTGGAATGCTTGTTAGTGGCAGACAGGATGGGCTGATCATGTGCGACCTCTCAATGTGTGATGGTGCAAAAGAACTAAAAGCAGTCCGGGTGCATCGATTCTGTGACCAGAAATGCTTTTCTTGAAGACAACGGCCAGATTTGTTTCAGATTACAGGAAAGCTAAAGTAACTCAAGTAACCACTTGACACAGCAGCAGTGAGCAGAAAGGCATCTCCGAGCACAGAACACATCAAACTTTGAGGCGGACGGGTTACAACAAAAGACGACCACACCGCGTTCCATTTCTGTCAGCTATGAATAGGAAACTGAGGCTGCACTGAGCACAGCCTCCCTGAAACTGAATTAATCTTGATTTCTGCTGCGACATGGCAGGGTCAGAATTTGGCATAAACGCTATGAATCCATAATAACCAAATGAGCATCGTTTAAATGGCACATCTTACCTGAGTATTGTTGTTGACCACGTGCATCTCTTTATAGCCACAATTTACCCATCATCTAAAGTCCGCTTCCAGCCGGACAGTGTACCATCTCACAAAGTACAAGTCATCTCAAACTGGTTCCAGAAACATGGGCTCATTGGACTTCAGGGATCTCCCCCGTCGCAGGATCCGAATCCCGTGCAGCATCTTTGGGATGCGGTGGAATGGAAGATTGGCAGCATTAATGTGCAGCTGATGAATCTGCAGCAGTTACATGATTCAGTTGTGTCGACATGGACCAGAATCTCTAAGGAATGTGTCCTGAACATTGTTGAGTCAATGCCATGAATAATTCAGACTGTTCTAGTTCCACCCTCACTTAGAACGTGTGTATGTATATGTATATATATTTAGTTACAGAATAGCATTGCCCCAATAAATCATCATATTAAAAACCAGAAAGCCAAACGTGACTCTTAGAAAACCCCCCCACTCTAGCTGAAAAAGAACTTCCTGCCAACAGCTGCCGCCACTCCAGAGCTGATAAATGGCAGCCTGGGCACCAGGCTGATAAGACGAGCACAGAAACATGGAGCCCGAAGCCAAAGAATCTTTCCATCCAAGGCAGCATAGAGATTTCCTGTGAAGAGGTTCTTGCCTGCGGCCTTTGCTCCTGCATCCTGTGAGGACACAGATCCAGGTAAAGGTAGCGTCGATGCTTAAGGACTGTTAGAGGTAACATCATTGTAATGTTTGTATGTGGAACCAAACGTCCACAAACTGAACTCAATTTACCTCTTATGTACACATTCCATGTTAGGGTTTAGGTCCAGGAATTAACCAGCTAGAACATTCACAAATCCAATGAGCAAACCGGCCTCCTGCTGAAGGATGTCGTGCATGCAATTAACCAGTGTTTCCAGCCTTGAAACTTGCTCAAAACACATTCTAACCAAACTGGGGACCACAGCAAACAATGCTTCTTGTAAAACAAAGCCCAGAGGACTCTGGGACGGCATCTTCCGAAATGCGGAGTCAAAGGGATCAAAGACCAAACCACCAGGAGCTGGCTGGAGAGGAAATCTTTTGTGCAAAAAAAGTGAGGCTTTGGGTGAGGGGGTTGGGGTTTCCTTGAGTCGTGAGGCAGGACTGGATGTTGTTTGTAATAACTGCTTTTTTTATTTTGGGCTCCCATAAATCCATGGGGCAGAAGGAAGGGCTTGAGCCTCCCACTTCTGTAATGGCTGTGTTAACAGGAGCAAGAGGCAGCAGGAAGTGAGCCCCCTCAAGTCATCCTGTTTGACCTGGCTGCAGAGACAGTGCGTTGACCCTGACTCTTCTTTCCTGCGAGAAATGCGCTCCACTCTTTGTATATTCTTATATGTTTGCTTACATTGCTGATATATTCAAACTCTTGAATGAATCCAAAGAGCATTATATGAAAAAGCAGCACTCTGTCAAATGTCTGCATTGCATCAATTACCATACAGTCAACCCTGGTCCCGCTGAAGGATCTTAGAAGAGTTACGGAAGTTTCCACCCGTGGGCGGGAGGCCTCCACCTTGGTGCTCACAGAGACCTGTAAGCAATAAATGGTACACCAATGACAATGTGCTTCTGTTGGGTACTGACAGCGTTTGCAGAACACATTCCCGTTACCCCCACTTACCCCCATGTGGCTCCCCATCCCCCATTACTCTCCCCCAGCCCAAACCACCCCCCACCCAAATACTGCCCCAGGAACCCCTCCCATTAACCTCCACATCACCATTTCCTCTATTTTGATGCTCCCCACCTCCCTCTTCTTTTTGACCCAATGGTATGTACGTCTCCCTCCCCAACTCCTGTCCCCGTGCTCAGATTCCCAGTAGGACTGCGCTGAGACAAGGCAGATGCCGGTGTCACTCACACATACTATGTCTGCGGAGAAAAAGCCGAGCTCATGCTCACTTACTGGAAAACCTGTAAACAGCTCGTCATGAATGGAAAGTGGGCCCACCAGCATCAGTTGTTGATGAGCGAAAATAAAGTGGTGGTATTTACCCTTGTTTTACCACTGCTTCGCCTGCCTTTTCAGAACCACATTCCCAGCGATACTGATTAAATAAGTGGTCATTAGGAGTGCATACATTGACCTCTTGTGTTATCCTCCTTCCTTACTCAGCCTTTCATCTGCCGCGGGCTCGTGCATCGATTTAGTCCCCCGCCGTCGTCATAAGCGGGTCCGACGCTCGCTTTTTTTGACGCCCACAGGGTAATGCCGATGTGCCCCTCAACTATTTAACACAAACTAGCCGTACAAACGTAGGAATGTGAAAGAGGATCAATCGAAATCCAGACTGTGCCATGGAAGGAAAAGCCCTTTGCTGCATGTCTTGAAGAATTAAAGCAACTCTTGGGATCAGGAAGTGATTAGGGTAAAGACCCCTCATTCAGTGGAAGACAATGGCCCATTGCTGCAACCTTAACGAGCCTTTGGTCAGGGATTATTATAGAACATCTTACCACAACGGTGCACTTTCCCATTAAGATAACATTGAGTTGTGTTGATTTCTGTGACATTCTGCATATCTAGGTCATCTGACTCCTGATACAGCCACAAAATCCGCAGGTGGGTTGAGTCCCAGACAGTTGCTTAGCTGTGCCCCTGGTTGGGTACCGTCTAAGTAGGTTGTGACAATGTCACTCAAGGCAGGCACCCTGCAACCGAAAACATCTCCTCACACTATGATTAAATTAGCACCAATGTGGGGAGTGCCTAACCCTCTTATTGATTTGAAAACTCAGTACGCTTCCTGGCCAGGCCCCTATCCTTCTATTCCAGCTTCTATAATTGACCCATGGCTGGTACAGAACCAGGTCTAGTCATTCCTGCTGTGATCCTTCTTTGTAAAAGGCAGACGCAGAACAAGCTGGTGGACAAACACTCCCTTGGACACATATTCTCCTCGGACAAGGGGCCTTAGCAAATCTTAAAAGAATGCTGACTAACAGTCATGTTTGTACTTCTGGAACAAGTTTTTTTTTTTTTTTTTTTAATTATTATTCCTTACTCCACAGTCTACAAGGCAGACATTCACAGAATTCCACATATAAAAGTGCTCTGTTGTTAACAATGGACACTTGTTCACTACGTTCAATTACAGTCTCTCTCTTTTTCGTCTTACATTTGCATTGCTTTATCATGATCCTCATTTTGTTTGAGCACAGCCATTTCTGTACAATAGTATCTTTTCATATGAACAATATAATACACTTGAATGCAGTGCAATAGGGCAATATTTCATTTTAGCATGTGAGGGGAGATTTAAAAAAAAAAAAAAAAAAAATTAAATTAATGCAGTGCAGGTCCGTCTGCATCTCTGTGAACATGTACGTGGCTGCAAGTTAGACATAATGGGAATAAGGCGATCGAGGTGGAAGATTGTGCAACCGCATCGTTCAAACTCATGAATGTCAGTGAATTTGTTCACTTCAAAATCCCTCCCGGGGCACCTTTTCCAAAACCGATAGTGGTCATGCAGGTGATTTTTTCCAGAGGCCCCAGTAAGCTGCACTTTCTATACTCTTCAGTGTGATGACGATAAGTGGGGCCAAGAGTCTGAATGGTGGGAGAAGCACAGCCATATACCAGAAGAGTCCTCCCCGTCTTGGCCTTCACTGTGTTTTTTTAACCTTTGACAAGGCCCCTGACAATGCCCAAGTAAGTTTACACCTCCTCCTAAGCTCAGTCGCACCAACTCCGTTTAAACATGTTATCTCCTCAAGGACGTTTAAACAGAAGCATTAGTCTGGCCCAAATACGTGACATGGTTCCATTAAAGCACACAGTAGATTTACAGTATAATGTCAATAACACTGATCATTTCCTTCCAGAAAACCCTTAGTTCCCAGTGCTTCAAGAATTCACAGCATCTCCCCTTTAATTTGCCTATGAGACTCATGAAAGGACAATGTTTTTTTTTTTTTTTTTTTAACTTTTTGGCCCTCAATCTCGAGCAATGAGATGGCCGCCTCCCCCAGTTTACCTGGTTCCTCAGCCTGTGGTTCTGCCTAGTCAGAAGTGCGTCTCTGACATGAAGTCTTTGCCGTTTCTAGAAGGGGAGTGGCTTTCTATTACCTCAGAGTCACTGGGGTCCTTGCTAGAGAGAGGGAGGTCCGTGCGTAGTATGCTGTCTTGCTTGGTGTGGGATTTGCCCGTGGTCAGGGACTTCTGGAAAGACTCAGAGGTGAAGTAGTAGACAACGGGGTCAAAGCAGCAGTTGAGCGTGGCTACACAGAGCGTGATGGGATAGAGCGTGCGGGCAAACTGCTCTATACTACAGCTGGCTAGTGCCTGCGTACGCACCATCGCGTACAGGAACAGAATGGAGTTGTACGGCACAAAGCAGACTACGAAGATAGCCACGTGCACCACAATCATGCGCAGGACACGCTCCTTGTTGGTGCCTATCTGGCAGAGTGTGGCTGGCCTGCGCAGTGTCCGGAGCACCATGGAGGAGCAGGCCAAGTTAAGCAGCAGAGGGATGAGGAACCCCACCACTTCGATGAAAATGGTGATCTTCGACAGGTAGGTCTTCCACGTCTTCTTGGAGAAGCCCTCAAAGCAGGTTGTGCTGGAGTTGGAGTTGGCGCGGTTGGTGGTGGAGAAGAATGTGACGGTGATGCCGCCGCCCAGGATCAGGAGCCAGACGGCAGCGCACACGATGGCCGCGTTCCGCCGCGTGCGTACCGAGCGCGACCGGAATGGGTAAACAATGGCCAGGAAGCGGTCCACGCTTATGCACGTCAGAAAGAGCATGCTACCGTAGATGTTGGTGATGAAGGCAGTTCCGGACACCTTGCACAGCCAGTCTCCGAAGGGCCAGTGACGGTTGACATTGTAGAAGATTTTGAAAGGCAGGGTGAACACGAAGACTAAATCTGACACCGCCAGATTGGTCATGAAGAGTGTCGTCTCGTTGCGCATCTTCATGCGGAAGCAGAAGACGAACAGCGAGGCGCAGTTGGTTATCAGGCCCAGCACAAACACGACACTGTACACGACGCCGTACAGGTTGTACTTGAAGGAGTCATCAATGCCGCAATCCTCCATACTGCTTTCATTATATACCAGGCTTGACATGTTGGGCCCGCTGAGGTCAAGCCAAAGGAATGGGAGAAGTTGAGAGACTAGGTCTAGGTCAAACTCTCAGCTCTCAACAACTTAGGCCCCTGTAGTTCCCCGGTGCATCCATCCCGGGCATGAAGCCAAAGTGGTGCTTGTGCGTTGCTCACAGGCTGACACAGTTTGATAGCACCAGAGGGCCGTTCTCACTTTCCTGCAGTGGGGAAAGAAGGCAGCTGGGTTAGCAAACTAGCACGGCCTAGACGTTTCACCTGTCGCGGTCTGTCAGAAGTGGCTCCAGCCAGCTTTGGCGGCCTTCTGCTTTGTAACACTGCGACCCGTCAGCCTTATTCATACTTACGAACCTCTCTCTGCTCTGAGAGCTCCCTATCAACAGCATGCAATCTCACACACGTGGCTTTACCAAAAATAGAAGCAAGCATGAGGCTGAAACACACCTCAGTACTTGCTGACTTTGGGAAAGCTGACGTTTTGCGCCTGACTGGTATCTCCCCACTTATGATGGCCTGACTTCCTCTTGTTACCTGTCTACTTTCACACACACACACACACACACACGCACGCACGCACGCACGCACGCACGCACGCACGCACGCACGCACGCACGCACACACATACATTATTTTCAATAAGTGTAGAGAGCCTGCAGGGGCACCAACACAACCAAAGGCTTGGACTTCTGCCTAGACTAGACCTCTGTCTCTGTTCAAAGTGCTTACAGCAAGATTTTGACATGTATAAGAATAGCACTCCTCTCCATTTCAATGGGTCGTTTCCCATTCAATGGGGGCCATTTCATTTCAAATGTCAGGACAGTGCAGCAGGCAAAACTTCTTATGCATTTCCTCCACAGCCACTAAAGGGTGTCTCTCTGGACATTCCTTCAAGTCCGTGTCGTGATAAGGATATCGTTAAGCTAACACTCCAGTGGACAGAAATGGGAGTCTCTGCAGAGTTGGTTATGTGACGATGGAAGTTGAAGTGCCGGTCAGTCCCTGCCCAGGACCAGGTGCAGAGAGCGACGGAGCGGAACCCGTCGGCCTAGTCCAAGGCCCAGATCCCCGCTGCTCTTTCCCTCATGTGCAGGCTGAGGGAAATGGACTGAAGCTGTACGGTTCCTTCCCAGATCAGATGACTCGTGCTAATATGCTCCTGCTTTTTTGCTCTGAGAAAAACAACAGTTCCCTCGGACATCAGCCTGCAAGCTACGCAGCTGTCCCACCTTTCGGGCTGTGGGGCGTTTGAACGGAACGACGGGGGTGGGGGCTGCACGAACGGGACGACTGTTTGGCTGCAGGACCTTCATACTCTTTGTGGGAAAAGTGCAGTGGGCTTTCCCATGTGTTCAGACGTAAAAGTACAGTACTGCGCAAAAGCCTTGAGCAGTCGAAGAAAACTGTTTAAATGATCTTCCTGTTGGTGTAAAACTATGATGATATTCTTTTAAAAGTGCATTAGCTTACCATCTCAAAAACTCTCAAAAATCTGTGTTTGCAGTAACCACTGAATGTATCCAGGTATTTGTTGAATCGACCACTAGCATAACTTGTTTGGCTAATCAATACATCAAATGATATAACCGATATAAATTTAATTAAATGATGAGCTATTGGTGACATTTAACAAATAAAAATAATTGTTGAGGTGTCCCAGTGGACTGAGTTTTTGGAACTGAAGCAGCGTTCGAACCATACAACACGATGAGCAACGTATCGGAAATATACACGTCATACTCAGATAAATATAAAGGCTTAAACATTTTCCATTACTGCTTAATACAGGGTTGAACTTTGGTCAGCCGGCTGGAGTAAGATTTTCAATTTGAGACAAGTCTGCACACGCATTTACATGTATATAAAAGTTTTAGTCCATTGTAAATAGTCTGTGGGGTTTGCATTTTGCAAACCACGCCAGCACTTTTGATGTAGCTAATTTAGGCTTATAATGGAATAATATAGATTTGCTGCAAGATTTCTCACATGAGCGTGAGGGTCTGAAAGCGTGAGTGTCACACCAGATGCATAAAAGCTGGAGCCTCTACTGATACTTTTGCACAGTACTGTATAATATCACGTAGTTTAGTAATTTGGCACTTAACTGTCCTGCCGGGCCCGAATCCTCAGAAATACATACTCTGTGTACCATGTGAGTAATTTCTGCTGATGCTTAGCCACGAAAATGTGATCGGAGATGCATCGGGATGAGATGCTGACCATGGTGCTCTTATACGGTATACTCTACAGTGCAGGGTTAACATTCCCAGTTAGCGTCCCAGTCACACCCTGCCCGGACCCACGGTGCCAGCTGCGCTGTCATCAAAACCCAGCTGTATGCGTTAGCAACTCGAGCTACAGAACTTCTGTTGTCATGGTGCCGTGACTAGAGTTCTCCTTAGGGCATTGTGTCGTGTGCCATTTCAAAGGCATGCCGCAGTTCAGTCGTGATATACTCTTTACTGTACTGGCCAGCTAATGGTCTCCAGTAAATGTACGTCAACTGGTTTTCCACCTGTGCTGGTTGTTAGCCGGCCGCTCTCCACAGACCGGCTACAACTTAGCCAGGCGGCGATTACCTTCACATCTTATTCATTTTAGTAGCTTCGTACCTTATTTTATGTTGATTGTTGCTTCGACAGTTTTATTATTATTTTCACGTACTTTATCGTCCAAACACCGTTTAAATCATGTTAAGCAGCTGGCCGGTCTCCTAAGAATCCCCCCCCCCTCCCCTCCCCCACCCAGTAATGAGCATTGGACTCTCTTTATGTAAAGCCGAAGACCATGTGAGGGCCGTGTGACACAAAAAATAATCAGATAAACGGCCATGTCCGACCATGGGTGGTCGGGCCTGCTGCACGACACCAAACTGGGCTTCCTCAACAGCGAGGGAAGCTATGGGGCTCAGGGTGACACCTGTACACCGCTGCATGGTTTATCCTGCATCGTCCCCCCCACTGCAGCAGGCCATCCCCGAGAGGAAGCGCTGCTTGGGTGCATCTGTGGTCCTTCACACTCCGTGACGCCCACAACGTCACTCTCATACTGCGCGGCCGTAGCTGGCCCGCTCACAATACAACAACTGTAAGGGGCAGCTCCTAGTGGACCGACTTCTCCTCTGTCCGCCCACATCCCGTCGCAGGCTGCTACACGCACCGCAGGCACGGTGCACCGCCTCCGTCCCAAAGCGGCACCGCCGGCACGTAATCCTTACCGACCGTTTCTCACGTGGGGAACATGAAGTCGGTTAACAGGGAGTCGGCGCAAAGTTTGCAAATTTGTTTATTCACAACGAGCCGTTAACCTCAAATCAAAGTCGCGGAGAGCAAAAATAGGTTGTAGCCTTTCAGGTTTCCTATCTATTTTTATTGTGTCCGTGTGTTTTATGTACTGTGGAAAACGACTGCTAGCTGGCCCACATTAAAATGGACAGGGAACAAGAAAAAAAATGCAGCAGATGTTGGTCGTGAGGTTTTTCCTCAAACCAATAGGTGTTCATTTGATGTTATGCGGTCCTTAACACACAGCACTTAATGGTGAAATAGACAAGGGTACAAATTAGGGTTTCATTAACTGACATGGCAGGCCAGACCCACCTAACCCCCACTAAGATTGAGACATAAATTTATTCCCCCACCAGAGACTAATTTTCTCCTTTGGGGGGGTGGGGTCCTTGTAGAAACCACATGATCTCTACAAATGGTTTCATTTTGACGAACAGCTGCAGCTCCATAGTAATTGAGTTTTAGGTAATTCATAGGGACAACATTCACTATTAAATCCACGATCTGTAATCCCTGTATCGAATTCCGCGGAAAAGCAGCTGTTCTGTTCTTTCACCTTCAGTCAGCCTGTTTATTACAAGCAGAAAGGAGCGATTCCGCGATAGTACAAAGCAACTTGAAAAATGCATGCCAGGATTAGGCAAGTGAAGTTTCGTCTTGCGGTTCCCTAGACGTGCCTTATAAAACATATGGCCGACATGAGCAATTAGGGTTTATTCGCTCTTGATAAAATTGGCAACATGTGAGAAGTTCTGCTGCTTTGTTCGCAAATCACCCTCAGAGGTCCTTAGTCTAATCTGTATTACGGTTTATAAAAAGCACACATTTCTGCAAAGGCATACACATCGATGCGCTCAAACCAATACAAGCATATGTCTAAATATGTACATAACCAGCAGACAAAGGATCGTGTGTATACCCAAATACACGCATGCGGTAACGAGTACATAATTCCAAGTAATCAGTTCAAAAGATGCAATTAAAAGATGCGTATAAATACGTTCTATCAGTTTAAAATATGTGACTCTTGTGAGTTTCAGGGTAAAAATACTTACTCGGGTTTTTTTGGTGGTCTCGCTAATCTGTCAATTCAACGCAAGCTTCATCCTATAGCTGCAAACGTGTTTAGTTTAAAACTTCGCAGTGACAGTAAAGTCCGCCTTTTGACATTTTCCTCAGTGGCAAGGGGGGGAAGTTATTACAAGAAAATTAGTGTGAAATGTACCTGAAAGGCGTCGTATTCCCAAAACACTTTTCTCAAGTTAAAGTCTCCGCTTCGCCACGGACGCGAGTGAAAAACAATCCCGAAGCCGCGACATCATGAAGCCGCTGGCGCGTGCGAGGAAATCTGCTTTAAAATGGAAAGAGCAAGAGGGAGGGAGGGAGAGAAAAACGGGTTTGCACTGCACAGGAAAAAAGACAATAGCACCTCGATCTTTGCCGGAGAAGAGAGCGAGGAGAGATTGAGCGTGAATGGGGGATTGTCGGGAAGGCTCGGAGAGGGGGGAGGACTGGGGTGTCATCATCCGAGGAAGGCACCGCTACCAGACTGCCCGGCTGCCGATAACAAAGCATCCTTCTCCTTTCTTTAATACCCGTTAAATAAACGAGACCAGCAAAGTAATCTCCTTTTAGTAGATGCCACTAAATTCTCTACCACCGGTTTATTTTTTTCTAAACGAAATGTATTTCATTTTTTAATACATATAGTTAAGTTAATGATAAATTAAATGTATTATTATTATTTTTCTTTTTTATTAAAGAGTCAAACATTAAGTCGGTGACATTAAGTCGTTGGAAAGGAGAGATTGAACAGAAGACAGGAAACAAATCATACAAGTCTATTCAAAAGCTGTACGTTAATTGTTATGCATATATATATTTTTTGCATCACACGTTTATTCAGTCTCACGCTATTATTAAACCGTGTACGTGTGATATCAAAGTGTCCTATAAATATCCCCTTCTGGTTTATTTTTTTCTTTCTCCCTGTGTGAAGGGCTGTACGCTTCTGTAGAGCGCCCCAGTGACAGAAGGGATGTTGTCCTTGAACTGGGGTCCCAGACGAGTAGTACCCCGCACAATAGCGTGAAGAGAACACAGGACATCCTGCTCTCCATGCACCTCCAGGCAGCCTGAAAACACGGCTTTCCTGCAGTGTTCCTGCACCCCCCCATCCCACCCAACCTGACCCCACCCCTGCCTAAGGCCCACATACTTCTTAATGAGAGAAGATAGATTCTTGTCTGGCGCAATAGGATGACTTTGGTTTATTATCAGGCATAGTCAGCAGATTGCCTGTGGACGATGCCTGGACATGCTTTTAGGGCGGCGCGGTGGTTAGCGGCGCGGATTCCTGGAAGACTGAAGCCCCAAGAGGCTCAGCTGTCCTGCCCTAGAGATGGTTTTTCAGCTGAAGCTCCGTAGTGGAAAACCTATCCGGATAAATTTGTGTAAAGGGCAGATTGGGGCATATGCAGCATTTAAAACCTGTCACCTCTGAGAAGAAGCAGGTCTTTACATTCGGATCGAGTCCATGAAAATCTGATTATCAAGACTTCGCTGCCACAATCAATATCAATGGGCCTTGGCTGCTCATGTAAGGCAGACAGCCCCCCCCCCCCCCCCCCCCCCCCCCCCCCCCCCCCCCCCCCCCCCCCCCCCCCCCCCCCCCCCGCCGCCGGGCCGACCCGGTGGG
>JAABNY020000002.1:13676950-13693376 GCA_015164015.2 Brevimyrus niger | reverse complement strand
GAAAACAAAAACAAAAAAAAGGGAGCGGACGAGGAGCAGCGGGGGGGGGGGGGGGGGGGGGGGGGGGGGAGTCAGTTGTTTTTTGCTGCCGCTGTTGCTTCGCTTTCACTACCTCGGGGATTATAAGAAAGAAATACCCCAGCAGTGGATTCACACAGAGCGGTGTAATTCGCACCCCCCGATGAAACAGCATTCTTGCTCCAGCAACCATGAGATGGCCCAGGCATGAGAGACTGAGGTTATCACCTGCAAGGAAACGTGCAACAGTCACTCGAGCGAAAACACACACAGCATTGCAAAACTGGGTACGGACGAGCTTGTTGTGAAACCTTGTCTGTTTTTTTTTTTTTTTTTACGTCAAAGGGTAACGGGATATTACTGTGTTGCATCTCTTGGTGTGAATTGCAGGATGAGAAAGAGATGAGAGAGCAACGGAAATGCTTAAACAAACGCAGAGCCCTGCACACACTGCAAAGAGCAGCCTCACTTCATCCACCATTATAATGGTTATTAGCTTATATGATTGGTTATATACCATGTATAACTATAGTATTCTGCTGGACAATAAATACATATTTTTTTACATTATAGAAATACCCTAATAGGACTGGGAGAAAATTTTGGAACAGAACCACTTTAGGGCTTTGCAAGGACAAGCCAGGTAATTAGGAAGAATTCCCTTTTAGGGGAGGGGAGGGGAGGGGAGGGGCTGAGACTTGGAGGGGAGGAGCCAAGATGACAAACACAAAATTGTAAGAGGAAGGCCAGTGAGAGAGAAAAAAAATACAATAAGCTCTAGGACAAATGCTTCAGATGCAATAGGAGAAGAAAACAAGCAAGGAGGTGTGACACATCTTAGGCCATCGGCTGCCGAGTTTATGCTGGACTGGTGGGGGGGGGGGGGGGTGAGGTAAAACAGACCATTCCAATATGCACAAATTACAGGGAACAGGGCAAGGTGGAACAAATTTGTATGGCTACTCCTGGTCATGTGATCTCACCCCCCCCCCCCCCTCCCTCCTGATGCCCCCCTTCCCTCCCATTTGAGCTTTATCAGCTGCAGTCCCTTAACCTTTCCTCCCTGCATGTATCCACATTATAACTTGGTGACGGAGTCCACTTGCTGACCCTGTGCTCTCTGGCCTTTGCTTCGTTTCATAACTGTTTGTTTTGCTCCTTAATGTGCAGTCTGCATGCCAATGCTACCCAATTCAATGTGGCCCTTTGTTAATTAAGGGGGGGGGGGGGGGGTAGTGGCAGGGCGTTGTCTTCATCTCGACCAGCAAGTGGAAGACGTACTTCCATCTCCATGGTCCCCCACCACTTTCTTCGGTCTGCAATTGATTTGTTTTGCAACACAATTCACCCCAGCTGTGACAGCAATGCTAATTGGCACGGTAGCCTAGCAGCCAGAGTCAATAGGGCTAACGCGTGGTCCCCAAATGCCCGGCAGACTGTGGATTGGGTAGCAGGGCTGAAAGGTAAAGCGGCAGAGGTGCGCCGCCTGCTGGCGAATACGACTCCAATGTGACAGAGCTGAGGGCGGGATTTCCTGTTTGCCAGAAATCATTTATTTAATTATTTTTTTTAAATATAGATTTGCCTGCATAACAACTTTTTACCAGCAGAGGGCCTGTGAGTCTGCACTTAGGGCAGTGACAGGCCTCTGCAGATTGCTCTGTGTAGACAGGTAGCGTGGCACTGCTATATTCCTGAAAATGAGAGCAGATGTCAGAACTGTGATTGCATTGCATCGCTACTGAATTTTAAAGGCAACCTGCGGATGCAGAAAGCCCACTTTGGGTGACATAAGGAATCTCACAACCCCAAAATGGGAATCCGGCAGTCTTTTTACTGGGACGAAAAACCAGATCAGCAAACTGGATCATCTCCGACAGAATTTCTATAAAAGTGCAATACGACCGGACATTCTCTGTGCCGGTTTAACTCTGAACACCACTGGAAGAAACCCTGCGATGTAGTAGCTAGACGTAACTCCCCCCTTCTTTTTAAGACTCTCCCCAGGGGCAGATCTGGACTGCCCTCTAAAGGGAATGCAGCGGGTGCATGTGAGATGGAAGTTATCAGCTATAAAACCCCAAAAGCTAAGCAGGATAATTCTTAGTATTTGGATGTCATAAAATTATGCGGTCTCTGTGTACTTTCTCTGTCTTTGAGTTTTTGTAATAACATTCTATAAATAAAATGTATTGTTATTACTATTATCCATCCATCTAATTCCCAAAACGCTTATCCTACTGGGTCGCGGGGGGTCCGGAGCCTATCCTGGAAGCAACGTGCACGAGGCAGGGAACAACCCTGTACAGGGGGCCAGCCTATCGCAGGGCACACTCACACACCAGTCACTCACACGCACCTATGGGCAACTCTTTGGACTGTGGGGGGAAACCGGAGTACCCGGAGGAAACCCCATGACGGCACAGGGAGAACATGCAAACTCCACACACATGTAACCCAGGCAGAGACTCAAACCCGGGTCCCAGAGGTGTGAGGCAACAGTGCTAACCACTGCACCACCATGCTATTATTATTAATATTATTATTATTATTGTTGTTGTTGTTGTCAACTGGCCAGTAGTCAAGTCAACTGGCTTTTTATTGTCGTTTCAACCATATACAGTAATACGGTATATCGTGAAATGAGACAGCGTTCCTCCAGGTCCATGGTGCTACATATCGTGCAAAACTAAATCGACACAGAACTACATAGAGTGCAAGTGTGCAAAAAAGTGCAGACATTGCAAAAGGTTATTGAGGTAGTGGACTGTATAAAGGTGTGTGTGTGTGTGTGTGTGTGTGTGTGTGTGTGTGTGTGTATCAGCCCAGTCCCTGATTGTTCAGGAGTCTGACAGCTTGGGGGAGGAAACTGTTGCAGCGAGGGCCAAAATGCTCTGGTACCTCTTGCCAGAAGGCAGGAGGGTGAAGAGTGTGTGTGAGGGGTGTTTGGGGTCCACAACGCTGGTGGCTTTGTGGATGCAGCGCATGCAATAAGTGTCTGTGATAAAGGGAAGAGAAGCTCTAATGATCTTCTCAGCTGTTCTCATTATCCGCTGTAGGGTCTTGCGATACGATACGGTGCAATTTCCATACCAGACAGTGATGCGGCTGCTCAGGATGCTCTCGATAGTCCCTCTGTAGAAGGTGCTGAGAATGGGTGGTGGGAGATGGGCTTTCCTCAGCTTTCGCAGAAAGTAGAGACGCTGCTGGGCTTTACTGGTTACGGAGCTGGTGTTGAGAGCCCAGGAGAGGTTCTCCGCCAGGTGAACACCAAGGAATTCGGTGCTCTTGACGACCTCCACAGATAGTCCATTGATGTTCAGTGGACAGTGATCACTCCGCGCTCCCCCGAAATCGACCATCATCTCTTTTGTTTTGTCCACGTTCAGAGACAGATTGTTGACTTTACACCAGACCGTTAGCTGTTGCAGCTCCTCTCTGTATGCCGACTCGTCGTTCTTGCTAATGAGACCCATCACAGCAGGGTCATCGGCGAACTTGATGATGTGCACATGTTCTAGTATTTGCACATGTTCCAGTACTAAATTGTGTTTTTCTTCTGAGCAACTAAATACTTAATGCTGAAATAGCTTTAAACACAATTTCTTTGGTGGTCTAAGACCTTTACACAATACTGTAAATGACAGATTATGAACCTTTGCAATATAATATCATGGCCTGTATCACAACATCCCATCCCATTAGCTTAAAAGGGTATTGCTAATACACCCTTATGGAGGGTTAGTTGAAACCATAATAACATTCCAACATATTAATAGGAGAGATGCTACAGGGCAAATTTGGACCTAAGACATTAGAATAGAATAGAATTAGAATAGAATTCAACTGCACATATCACAAGTACAAGGCAACAAAATGCAGTTTGCATCCATCCAGAAAGTGCCACAATATTACAAAATATATAGATATATTACATGTGTCTATTATAGGCCTGAGGGTACAAAAATACGGGTCTATTATGGGTACAGTATGTTACAATGTACACATATGAAGGTATATTATGAATATACTATAAGTATGTACAGGTAATAGTGAAAGTATGTACAGGATATGGACAGGATATATAAATATGAGGCTATACAGAATATAAATACGAGCTATACAAGGAATAACAGTTGTGAAAATATAAATATTATCAATAATTATAAACAATATACAGCAGTAATGGTAGTAATTAGTCATCATTTCTATGCACTACATCCCCATAAAATGCTGCAACTTGGTAAAGGTAAAGGAACCACTTTGTTGTTTCTTGGTGTACTGAGATTTTTGCTGGAATGTGTGATCATTTTCCATCCGTATTAATCCAAGGCTCTTTTTTTGCTGCATATCGTTCAGAGACAGCACTTCATCTAAAACACAGGTCTGATAACCAGTGAAAACAAACAAGACTTGTTTTTAACCCACATTTTCCATACCAACAGCAGTTGTGCGACTGCACAAGTTCTGGTGCCCTGAGTTTTCTTCTGCGTGGCTTCGCTTTTCACCATTCTCTCTTCACCATCACTGCAGCCTAAGTTTTGCCAAACCGTGCATCTGTTTTATTTATGCGTTTGTGGTCTTACTTTAACTTTTTACTGTGCAGTACTGTTTGGACATTACAGCGTTTTTTTGCTCTTTTGTATTTATTGCTTGAATGCAGTTATATAACTCTCTGTTCTGCTGAACTCAGGCAAATGGTTCGGCAGCCGTATGATCGGAACTGAAAGGTCAAACGGCAGCTTTTTTCCCCAGGTCCTAAGGCTCCTAAACCAGGAGAAGTCTCAGTGCTTCTTCAGTCACTGTAACACTGACATCACTCTGTGTACACTGTGTTAGAGTGCCCATAATCCCATGAGTACTGTTTACATTCAGTTCACACTGTCTAAACTGTCGGTACATTTTTCCGGTCTTTTGCACATTGCGCTTATATTGCACAGCGGGATCACTTTTACCTTATCACTTGTATAGATCGGGGCTATTCAACTCAGGCCCTGGATTCCAAATTTAGGCCTTATTTTCAGTTCTCCCTGATAGTTAGTTTAATAATTACTGATTCTGATTGGTCAGAGGCTTCACACCTGGCTCACAGGTGAAGGAAGGCTGGAAAATCAGCTGGACCTGAGAGTTGAAAAGCCCTGGTATAGATTATGTACAGCTGGATGCATTTCATTTTTTATTTCGACACATTTTATTATACTCCTATTATGCACAGATGCTCGCAGTGACCAGGGTCACATTTTCACATTTCACGTTGTATGCGTGCAACTGTTTATGTGACTAACAAACCTCATGAATCTTAAAAAGGAGGGTCGATCGAAGGTCAATCCCATGAAATGAGAAGCGTTTCTGTCATGGATCTGGGTGGATTTGGAGCGAGGAGGAGGCACAGTGCAGGCAGGGAGGTGGACGACCCACTGGCGGGACAAACGGGCTTCATTAAAGAACAAAAAGCAATGGGAATACTACAGTACAAAATGAAAAGGATAAGGAGCAGTCAAGAGCGAAAGGGGATAAACAAAGATTAATTACAAATGGGGTCAGGGCACCAAGGGGCAGGCAACAAATAGCATAGCAAACTACATACATGAATCAATGACTCCAGGAAGAACAGAATAGGTTTCAGGAATTTAAATACAAAAGGTTAACAAGGATAATACAGGACAAGTGAAAACAACTAACCAATCAGAGAGGGTGCAGGACAACGAGCAATCAGGGTAGAATACACAAGGACTGGCACAAGGAAACAGACATCGGGTGAAACTAATAATTAACTCAGGGAACTATGGAATGAAACAGGGAACCAAAGAAACTAATGTAACCAACTCTACTACAGGGGAATCACAAAGGTAATGGGCACAAATGTATGTTTTAAGAGGAAGGGTATAAAGAGATATTCTCTTTCTGGGGAAGTTGTCGTGTTTAGTGTTTAAAGTTCAATACATGGCTTTGGATTTGCTTGGGGAGTAAATAGACCTTAAACCCAGAAACTGGTGCTCAGAAATGGCAGCGTGATGAAGATGGTAAGAGGCATGTCTGAGGTGACGGGCATGGCTGATGAGCACCAACGCAGCACCATCGCATTGTGCCAGGGCCCTTCAGGTCTACGACGCCGCTTTGCTGTGTTCGCATATCTCAACACGGAGAGCTGAATCAGAAACAACAATTCCAAACAAAGTAAAGTTTCCTGACTGTCTCCAGCGGAGAGAGAAAGGAGACTGTGTATAACTGCTATGGTGCACTTGGAAAAAAACATTTAAATGTCTGTCGCAGCACAAGCTAAATACCAGAATGACCATTATATCACATTATGTTAAGATATTATATTGACAGTCTAAATGTTTTCTGGGTTTAGTGGTTTGATAGCCTTTTTATTGCAGTCATTCGCAGACTCGCGTAATTCCACTACAATTCTTCCATGGAACAAATCATTATTTTGTGCAAGAATCACTCTCAGGTTAAGAAGGCAAGAAGAGGCGAATGGAACCCGGAATGGGAGAAAAGGACAGGAGCTACAGTGATTTGACGTTAACTCACTTAGAAGGAACTGTGAAAAGTTTGTGTGTGTCAGACTGCAGTTGGCCAACAGACGCGAAGGGGGATCAGCATCAGGACCTGATGGGATCAGTATGGCGTGAGAAAATAAACTTCAGTCTTATAATCATGACAAATGATGCTTTAGAAGTTCCTTCCCTAGCTCTTTTCCTTTTATGGCCCGTAAATATATTTGTTTGTTTTTTTTCTTTCACCTAATAGAATGTTGGCTCCTGACTTGAGCTCCCCAGGCGTCTTGGTCCTGGTCCAACCTCTCCAGTTCTCGTGAATCACTCCAGTTCTTTGCTGACCTCTTTTTTTTTTCATTCCCTGGAAGTTCCATGTGAGATCTTGTCTTGTGGTGTTTGAGACCAGTTTAGGGAAGCTGTGGTTGTGTCGCCGGAGAATCTCTTCCTCTTCATGCCCTTGCTTTGTTCGCTGCGACAGTACCTGGTTGCTGATGGTGGCAAATTCAGAAGATCCTTCTCAGATAGGCGTTGATTAAAAAAAAAAGAAATGCTTCTTGTTGGTGGTGGTAACGGTGATCGTCCATGTCTCAGCGCCGTGTAGCAGGACTGTCTTCACGTTGGTGTTGAAAACCCTTATCTTGGGGGAGAGAAGTCGTGTTCTTCTCAGTGGCAACAGGTTTTTATGCGCACTTTGGTGCAAAGACAATGCAATGTGGTAGGTCAGTCATTCTAAGTTGCTCGTGGTGCAGCTTTTGGAGTAGCTTTTACGGTGTCCTCTGCCTTTCTGGGATGAGCTCCAAGCTCAGCATGAATCTCTACTGGATAAGAAGATATGACAAATAAATGCACTACTCATTTTCTACAGAAGTGTCCCTCGTAATTGCCAGTTCACATATAGTCCTCCAAGTGCTTATTAAGCTGCAAGTGCAGCTGGGTCATTCTGATATAATTCCAGTTGAACTGGCATAAAGAAGCAGGTGAAATGAAAGAATAGAGAGGAATGTTGGAAGGAAAAGAGACCTTTTCTCACGGTCGAGTGCTTTGACCTGCAGAAAGTAGAGATCAGTCTGATTATTTTGAAGAGCATTTCGGTTTGAATTAGTCACACTTAAAGGGCCAGTTTGCTTATTATGTTTTGTTTTATTTAATAATTTTGCTTTTGTCAATCTCATGTTCGTGTAAGTAGATGGCGTGTGTGCGCCTGACCATGGGTTGATGCCCCTTCCTGGGTTGTTCACTGCCTTACGCAAGTCGCCTCCAGTATAGCCAGGTGTCCCCCCCCATATATCTGAATAGGATAGGATAAGCAGTTACAGAAAATGGATGAATCTCATGTTCCTTCTTATGATCACTCAGGATGAATAAGATTCTGAGGTAACTCCTTTATTGAGAGCAGAACCCCCCTCCCCCCAACCTGAATGGATCAATCCACTGCCTCTTCACACTTGCCAACGAATCACTCAAAAGCCCATCCTCCGCAAATTGCACGGATGTCACTTCTAGCCCATCACAATGTCTACCCCTCCAGCTCTGGCTACGCCTCGACATCCTGTCTATTAAAATCACAAACAGATGTGGAGACGAGACACACCCTTGCGGAGGTCGGCACCCACTCTAATCAGCTTTGATCGTGTGCCAAGGATGCAGTGATAACTCCTAGTGCACTGATACATTGACTAAATAGCATGGCACTGTCCTCACAACCTCATTTCCTGTAGCACCTCCCAGAGTGCTTACTGGGGGCATATGGTCATCCACCTTCTCGAAGTCCACAGACCACATGTAGATTGTGTTAGCATAGCTAGCATGACGCAGCAGTGTGAGGGTAAAGAGTTGTTCCACTGTTCTACGGCCCGACCAGAGTCCGCATTGTTCCTCCTGAGTCTTCAGTGTGGACATCAGGCTCCTCTCCAGCACTCTGGTACGGACTTCCCCAGGGTTGGTTATTTTTTTTAAATAGTAACCATGACCTTTGTTTGCCAGAGGTACTTTACCCATTTTCCACGCATAATTATGTCATCCCAATGATATTCAGTGATTCCAGCATCTCCAGATGGATCTACTCCTGAAGGCATCACATTACAGAGGTCCTATGACCAACTTAAGGTGCAGTGATAGACTCTGATCCAGCAGTGAGAGTCAGATGAGGCCCATGGTTAGCTAGCTATGCCAAACCCCTATCCTCACTTATGGTCATGAGCTGTGGGTGATGATCGGTAAAACATGATAGTGAGAACAAGCAGCGGAAATGATGATTCTTCACAGAGATGCTGGCCTCGGTCAGTGCATCAGGGTGAGGAGTCAGTTGAGGAGGTTCTGGCATCTCATGCAGATGTCATGTAGTCCCTAGGGGGCAGTTCTGGAAACATCTCACTGCGGGTAGACCCAGAAAATACTGGAGGAATCATGTCTTCCAACTGGCTTGGGATGGCTGGGGATTCCTGGGAACAAGAGGTTTAGTCTGACCTTTACATCATCCCAACATAGAAGAAACAGGATGTTTTCATCTATCAAAAAAAGTGAATAAAAATGACTCAGATTACAAGCCAAGTCAGAAAGTGCCTTGTGCAAGAGTTTTGGACAGAAAGGTAACGTCAGTGTGACTTGATTATCCAGCAGATCAGTGAAGTAACTCCTGCTTTTCTCACCACTGTGAATCACAGGGGGGGGTGAACTTCTGGGAAGCATTGTGGAGCTATTATTAGTGAATTACCGAATTCAATCGCTAACATTTTTGAGATGTTACCATTTAAGGGTAATAATGTTGCTTGGCACATCATTTGCGTGTTACATGAATGGACATGAATGTGTCCAAACACTATAGCCCTATCAAGTCAGTTTTGCATGTATTCACCTGTAAAATAGAATTTCATAGCCGTTTGTACTTCACCACAAAATCCTAGCATGAGCGTGATGAATCATTAACTTGCAACTGAGCACAAATCATTCCAGCTCATTTCAGGAGTGGGTTAACTTCAAGGGACGTGCCTCTCCTTTAATTTCACCAAAGGTGAATGTAATGAGCTGATCAGACTTGAATGGTTGAATAGTATCTTCCAGTGAGGTCTAGCAGGCAGCACCCTCATCAGCGTGGCTCAAGGAAATATTCAGATAAATAGCTCAGTAAAATGTGCCCCATGTTCAACCTCCGAAATCCAGGTGTGTCCCCCATATGCCGGGATTAATTTGTCATTTGTTAAAACGATAAGTAGAAAACACAAATTGAAAAGATTTCATCTTTGAGATTTCTATTGATCTTACCACTTTTATTGATATAGAGCACCTAGATGGCAATATCAGTGAGCACTCCAGACTACGTATTCACGTGTTCATGATTCACTATGTATTCTCCCAAAAACAAGCTAAACAAGAATAACACAAGTGGAAAGTGACCTATCTGTTGCCTTGCTTCCAGACAACACAAAACCAAATGAATTGAGTCACAGTCAGCTTGTCCTTTGCGGTGACGGTTCAGATAAGCTTCGGTCTCTTCACTGAGCATCACATCCCGATGGCAAAGGCTAACCGGGGTTCACACAGAGCAACAAATAGAGGTTATTCTCCGCCAGCGTTTCTCAAACCACTCTTTGGGGACCCACAGACAGTCATCATTTTTCCTCCCCCCTCTCAGTTCCTGGTAGGCAGGGAGCTGGGGGGGGAGCAAAGACATGTATTGAATCGAGGTCCCCAAGGACCAGTCTGAAAAACACAGTTCTCTGCCTTGACCATTACAGACAGATTCACAGTTCATTAATATATTTACAAAGCAATTAATAGAGGGTACTGTTAAACAATAAATCCATAGATTAGATAAGTATATACCAGGAACAATAAATAGAAAAAATAGTCACTGTATTTTCATCAACAGTGTCAGTTTATTTGTCGGTACCGCAGTAGTTCAAGTAGAAGCCTCAGGCCAGCTGTGTGTCTCTGGTTTAGCGCCAGTTGCTGGGGTGTGGTTGTGCAGTTGCCGTCTTTGGCTGCATTCCACAGCGGGTTCTTGCAGATGTGCAGCCAGCTAACAGTGATGTCGGCCGAGGTGAGTCAAGCCAGAAAAAGGATGTGATACCGGAGACACCTTGCATTGAGCAACAATGACGCCATACTCTGCCTGTAATGGCTTGGTTCCTCACGGCTATGACAGCATTGCTTTGGATGGCTGAGGATGTGGGGGGGGGGCACTGGATCCTATACCAGGTGCTACAGGGAGCATGGAAGGGGGTACAGGCGGACATGGAAGGGGTACAGGGGAATTTAAAAAAAATGAAAAAATAAACAGAAATCTGCCATGTTCCGAAAGCAGTCAATGGAGTGCAAAGGGAATGACCGTCAAACTCACGATAAGTTTAAACGGACGTTCACCCACTGGGAAATGCTACGAACAGAGAGTCAGCCGACTGATAATAATGGGCATAATTTAATTTAAGAATTAAACGGAGGTAACTCTTTTGAAAAGAGAATGGGGGAGAGGAACGGCTGGTGGGCGTCTCACAGGGTACCTCTTAGCGTGAGCCTGACGGCGTTAGCGAAGGCCGCTCTTTCTGCATTGGGTGCTGTTGCAGAAGATCGTGTAATAGACCCACGTGTCGGCCAGCCACAATGCCCCCTTGAGGCAGCGGGTGAAACTGCGCAGCACTGATACAGCCAGCAGGCAAGCCTTCAGTGCGGGTCCCTGGAATGGGAGCCAGCTGTGGCCGACGGCCTGGAACAGCAGCAGCTTCCCCAGCGTCAGCGCCCAGACGGCGCCGCTCAGCACGCGGGCGTGGTGGACCGTGCGCAGCCGCCGCGTCTCCTCCGCCCACCACCTCACCAACACCACCTCCAGGCTCAGGCAGCTGAGGAGCAGCGAGCCGGCTTGGCGCTGGGCTCCCAGCAGCGCCTGCGCTAGTGCGCCGGCCACCCCGTCGCCCCAGCGCGCCCTCAGGGCCTCCAGGCCCCAGCGCAGCGGCGAGAGCACGTCGGTCAGAACCAGCTGGCCCAGGAGCACGTTGGAGGCCTTCCAAGAGATGCGGGGGGAGCAGAGGAGCAGGGCCGCGTGGGCGCTGGCCAACGCCCCCGCCAGGAGCACCAGCTCGCTGGCCTCCGGCAGCAGCAGCACTTGCAGGTATTTCAGCAGCAGGTAGCAGCGTAGGCCACTGCGTGGGTCCCTGGGCTTCAGGCAGCCGCCCGCAGTGTCCCTACAAGGAAGGCGCGCTGCGTCAGGACAGGAGAACCGACCAATCCGATCCTCTCTGATGTCTCATCCGAAACCAGGCGTCCGTTACGCCCCGTGAAATTACTCGCCCTCATCAAACAGCAAATGCATCCTGATATGCAATCAATCAAGCAACTAATTAGCAGCTGATCTTTTTTTTTTTATTAGTGCTAGACGTTTTATTTATTTAGTAGACACTGTTATGCGACGTACACTTTTCGAGAGAAAGCAGGGTCTATGAACTGGTGACCTTCTGACCACAAGCACCGTGTCCTAATCCCCCAATAGCCATAATGAATACTTGAATAAAAAATTATTCATTCGCATTTCGCCTAGAAAATGCTTTTATCTAAAGCAGTGTATACAGGGCTGGAGCCCTAGGCAATTTTAATCTGATGTATAGTTTTATTTTTGCATTATTTTTAATGCAACCCAGGACGTACAAGTATTATAGGTTATATTGCGTGAATATGCTTTGAGGCAGATTTTTTTTTCCACTACTAGCTGGGAAACAAGAGAAGAATAATGAATAATAATAAAAAAAACAAGATCCTTAAAAAATGCCCTCTGGACTTAGACAGAGCAGGGCTTTGGTCTGCTGAAGAGCTGCCAAACTTACGTGTGTTTGCAGGCTGCTGGCTGAGTAAAGGGATTCTCCGCTGTCACCATGATTTCCTCCACGCGTCTCCCACTATGAGGTGGTGGCCAAGGCTGGGTCAGCAGACAGCCGGCAGCTGTCTGTCACCGGGCCGCTGTTGCGTCTGAGTGTTAGAAGTGCGCGTGTGACGGTTATAGGTGGGTGGGAGATCGCCCCGTCTCCTGCCTCGGGCCGGGCCGATCCAATAGCGAAGCTCTTCACACTGGGCCAGATTCCATGGCATGATTCACCAAGCTGTGATGTAATACATCCATATGAAACGGTTAAACAAGAAATACTTTCATGTTTTGCCAGGAAGATCAAAATACTGGGAGGGAAACAAATAGAAGCCCAGTGTGATATTTGAAAAAAAGGTGAAAAACCGTCTTTAATCAGCTGTCCAGTGAATTTGTATAGTACTGTTGTCTAGATTTTTGTGTTATTTAAATAGCCTTTAAATATTTACTTATTGTGTTATACTACTGTCAGCCGGCTAAACAGCGTCAAATTGAAGATCAGATGAAGTGACAAGTTCTGCAACAAAATTTTAAAAGGGCTGTCCTGTGCTGTGCTTTTTTCTTTGATAGCCATAAAATGTTTAAATAACTGTTAAAAATACATAGTATCTCTCAGCAAACCGAGTTTGTGAGCGTGACATGTTGTTTATATCTTGTAACCGCAACTGCCTGTCAGTTTCTGTTTACCTGCTGAAAGCTTATGTCTGCAGGGGATGATGCGTCCTCGAGGGAGCTGTCTGTCTGGAAGGTATGACAAGTCACCCTAGCATGATAGTGTTGCTGTCCCACCAGGTACTTGATAAAAACCAACCGGTCTCACCAGACGAGCACGAAAACCCCACCCCCACTCTTCATAACAGGAATTCGGGCTGCTGTTCCTGGTTCCTTGGAATCACCTGTTACAGTATTCATTCTTTCCCAGGAATACACATCTCCCTCACCCAGGTTAACCAGTGCAATGCCCTTGGGCCTATATTAGGAACAACAGTGCTGTCTTCAAATGGAGTGGAATGGATGGGGTGTCTATGGATCTCCTTGTTGCTGCACAATGGGGCATCTTTCTTACAGCTTAACAGATTATATAATGTGCTGTATGTTTCAGTTTTGGTGTAAGTGTCTCTACACAATGTAAACGGTGAAGGACTTAACCTCAACTTTAAAAAAAAATGCATATATCTCTAATCAAGATATTCTTCCAGCGGAATTCCTCTTTCCCTCACGTCTCTCATCATCCCACTGATGTAAACACGTTAATGCGATTGTGGATGGCTCTCCCATTAAGAAGAGAGACATGAAATCATTCTTTGTGGGCAAAAATGTAAATGTTTTATTGCAGTCACATCAGATGAGGCTTTGAGACAATGATGCAAATAATCTTAAAATACTAGATTCATAAAACAGATATCCTAAATTGCTTAGTGTGTTAACTGCAACTGCATGTATACAAAATTCACAGGTGCAAATAACTGTACACCTTACTGAAATGTCTCTCATAGATATCAGTAACCCAAATTTAATTCAATTAAGGTGACATTTTATGTGATGATTTTTACAGTGTGCCTCAGGATTTGTGGCTGAGTTTCTGTTGTTCCTAAATGTTTTCACTTCAAAGGTGCAAAGGTGGTGTGCTATGACAATACTATCGCTGAGTTCTTCGGAATGACCCATTCTTTTACAAATGTTTGTAAACCCGATTGTATGACTGAGCGCTTGATTTTATACACCTGTGACAACTGGTCTGAATGAATCACCTGGATTCAGTGACTCAGTGACTAAATTATGTATATATTATATATCCTTATTATTTTAAAATAACTTTTTAAAATCTTTTTCACATTTCATAACTTTCAAAATGGGGCCATCACATGTGTGCCCATTGTGATGTTGCCCTCCACCACCAGGGCAAAATCAGTACCCTGCATTCATTCCAGTGATTCTTCCATCATCACTGGATATGGAAATATCCATAAGCTGTTTTGCACAATTAGCTCAGATGACATCACAGTCAGTGTTCTTACATTTATGTTAATTTAGATTTATTTTATTTTGCAGACACTTTTGTCTACAGCAACATACAAGTGTGGCAAATAGCACATTACAAACATAAATGCTGTTAAGGAACTTAAAAGGCATAATTGCAGCGAGGCAGAGCTCCCAGTAAATGCCCAGTTATGAGGGTAAACAGTACTGGAACGGGAGCAACATTATATCTTCCAACAAAGTAAGACGGTAATTTGACGATTTAATGCAGAGAAGTGCATCATTAAGAACATTCAAACAACATAGAGATGCCACACTAGTAGAGGAGCTCATGGGTTTTGAGGAATTTCTTGAAGGTGGAGAGGAAGCCTCATGACCAGCTCACTGTCTTCCTTAGAAACTGTTGTTGAGACTTCATGTCTCTTGTCTCATGCATCATGTCTATTGTAGGATGTTGAATTAAATTCCTAGTCTGTTAGCTACCCCATGTTTTGCAGCTTGATGGTGAAGATGTGATCAACAAGCTCAGCTATGGATGTTCCCGACAGTATTCATAGGGTCCATCACCAGGCTGGGATCTTCAAAGTCCTACAGAATGTTGGAAGGATTCAGGGCAACCTAACTATTTACAACTTCCCCAATGTACATCTTCAGATTTTTCTAACATCACAAAACTATACACATTACAAACCGGGCTGTTTTTTATAATCACAGATTCGTTTGGTTTTCCAGTATGTTGCAATTGATGAAAATGGAAAATGCAAGATGTCCAGATGGTGAATAGGTCATGAACAGTATGGATGAAAAAGTCCTCAAACATTGAAACTGTTTTCTATTTCTTCACGCAGCACATTTGTGATCTTTTTAAAAATGTAAATAGATTTGCATTTAAAATCTATAAAAATTAGTATGTAGCCCAGAATATGTAGTACAGACACAAGTAAAAAATGATCCATCACGTGTGTCATAACATTGCTAAAAACTCACACTAAGGCTAAATGTACCACTTTTCCTTTCCTATATAAAGAGCTTTGTTTCAGTGAACATGGGCTGAAAACTCAGTGGAACCCGAAAAGATAATTTGTCTTTGTTTCTGACTCTTTATTGCTGTGGGTCTTTGTAGGACACACACACACACACACACACACACACACATACAGAATTTAGACCTGGGATGCCACTGGGGATTGTGGACCCTCGACAGAATATCATATTGGGAACCGATCACAAACCATCCAATACTGTTCCAAATTTTAGGGCCCTTGTCACTCAGGGGAAACATGAGCCCTAACGCTGTCAATGAGATGGCAGTGGAAATTAAACCCTCAGCCTGGGAGGTGCCGTCATGCCCAGTGTTACGAGTGACAAACACACTCAGAACAACCAACATTAATGACCAAAGGGGGAAACATACTCAAATGCGAAAATATACAGGACTGATGACTAACAACAACTGGGCACAGCTGGGAACATCAGGATTCCACACGAGGTAAATGAGTGGGGCGTGGCACACAGGAGGATCAGACGAGCAGGGCATGACACCCAGTTAATTAAGTCAGTGTTTCCCAACTTGGTCCTTGGGGATCCCCAGGCAATCTGTTTGCTTCCTCCAAAAGTGTAGACTGTCTGGCAGGGAAGCAGGAGGGAGCAAAAATGTGGCCCATCGGAGGGTCCCCGAGGACCAGGTTAGATAACACTGATCTAAGTAATGTGGTTTAAAGAAATGTGGGTAACACTTTACTAAGGTTGATATAAATAATCATATAAAGGCATAATGTATTATAGAAATGTTATGTATTATGTCTGCCTTACGAAGCTGCCATCTATAATACACTATAGATACAGCCAGCAGGCAATAGAATTTGTAATGCAATAGAAAGCACCCTTAATGCTTATACCAACTATTATAGACATATCTATAGTGCATTATACACTCACCTAAAGGATTATTAGGAACACCATACTAATATGGTGTTTGACCCCTTTTCGCCTTCAGAACCGCCTTAATTCTACGTGGCATTGATTCAACAAGGTGCTGAAAGCATTCTTTGGAAATGTTGGCCCATATTGATAGGAT
>JAABNY020000002.1:13644659-13657282 GCA_015164015.2 Brevimyrus niger | reverse complement strand
CGGTTTGATGAAATGAAGTCAGGATTTCAAGTTTTGAAGAAAACTTCATATTGTGTTATTTTCTCATGATCTCTTCCCATTCCAAAGACATGCAGTTACTCTAATGGCACTTTGCAGTGCCACCCAGAACCAAGCCATGCCAAGAAAGGGCAGTTTTCCATTGTACATTATGTGAACCATCCCCGATCTGGACCCACACTGACCCATGGTCTTGTTTACTAGCTTACTAGCAGCGCCGAAAGCATGAATTACACAAGCTGTAATTCTGATTGGTTGAAATGCATTGAGATGCCAGTGGTCTCCGTCAATACGCATGGCTAAGCCTGTGTGCCTGTGATCACAAGGTTGCCGGTTCAAGCCCAGCCTCAGCACAGCTGCTGCTCCTTGAGCAAGGCCCTTAACCCCCAGCTCCCTAGGCGCTGCTAGAGGTGGCTGTTCTTCACAGACAACTTACTTCACAAAGGGCAAATTGAGGGAGGCATAAAGACAAATTTCCCCATTGGAATTAATAAAGTATCGATTATTATTATTCTTATTCATTATTAGTGGTATCGCACATTGCAATGTATTGATGTGTTCCTGATAGCTTAGAAAATTTCGAAACAGCTAAAAGGAATGGATTCGTAAAGCAAAATTATGCAAGATAATTCTAATTCTGCTGGTGTTTGATGCTAACATAGCCAAGGTGATTGTTATAGGGGCGCTAGCAGAAATTAGCACACAGTAAATCATCATGTACACCATGTGAACCGTAAATCATTATCTCTTCGATTTTATGTCACTGTCGCTCTCCAATCCTGGCAATGTCATTACCGAGCCAACCCTTCTGCAGTGGAAAACCAAAGCAAGCTGGAACTCGTGCCTCTTCGTGGTACGGGTTGGGTACAGCCTGGTTCCTGTAGGCCACTGTAAAAGAGCCATAAGTCATGTCTCTGAATTGCAAGTAATGTTTGGTTGTTTGTTTAGGTGTCCTACATTGCATTGGCATTCCACCCTAGACCTAGCCCAGCTTCCTGCAATAGGTTCCAGGCCCTGTGAACTTAACCACATCTGGTTGAAAGATGTATAGAAAAATATTAAGAGATGCAAGATCTATTGTCATATGTATTAAGTACAGGATGTACTAAAATACCGTGAAATGCTTAGTTGCATGTCTTAAGTAATTATAAATACAAGTGTACAAAGTAAAAAATATTCGTATGTGTAATAATTATGGTCCAAACTGAGGTTTCTCTATTTCACCCCATAGGCCAATGCATGCAGCCATGGATTCTGGAAACAGCACATGTGAATCAATTGACGACTTCCGCAACAAGGTATACTCAACGGTCTATTCTATTATAACTGTCTTTGGCATGGTGGGAAACGGCTTTGCCTTATTCGTGCTGATCCGGACCTCCGTCCAGCAGTCTGCCTTTCATGTCTACATGATAAACCTGGCCGTATCTGACCTACTGTGTGTCACCACGCTACCTCTGCGTGTTTTGTACTACGTAAGCAAAGGCCATTGGTACCTCGGAGACTTCCTGTGCCGCGTCAGCTCCTACGCCCTCTACGTCAACCTCTATTGCAGCATCTTCTTCATGATGGCTATGAGCTTCACCCGCTTTCTGGCTATCGTCTTCCCGGTGCAGAACCTCAAACTAGTCAACGAGCGCAAGGCTCGATTCGTCTGTGCTGGCATCTGGATTTTCATCTGCACTGCCAGTTCCCCCTTCCTCATGAGTGGGACTTACACTGATCCAGCTACCAACAAGACCAAGTGCTTCGAGCCACCAGAGCAGAAAGGGGGATTACAAAAGCTGAACACGCTCAACTACGTTTCCTTAGTGGTGGGTTTCATCATTCCTTTCCTGGTCATCCTCCTGTGTTACGTAGGGATAATCCGCGCGTTACTAACCAGTTCCACAAGCATGAATAAGCAGAGGCATACCCGCACCAAGGCCATCCGCATGATCGTCATCGTGATGTTGGTCTTCCTGGTTAGCTTCATGCCCTACCACATCCAGCGTACCGTCCACCTGCACGTCATGGCTCACAAGGACACCTCCTGTGAGGACATAATCTACATGCAGAAGTCTGTGGTGGTCACCCTCTGCTTGGCCGCCTCCAACTCCTGCTTCGACCCCATGCTCTACTTCTTCTCCGGGGAGAACTTCCGACGCCGTGTCTCCACCTTTCGGAAGAACTCGGTCAGTGCCACACAGCATCGCCACAGGATGGCTTGCGAGCCTGAAGGTCTTGCGCAGGAGCAGGACAAGTTGCAGGCCTGCAATGGCCCACAGGAAAACTAGCTAAGCATCTCCAAGCTCTGGAGGCGAATGGAAGAGAGAACGAAAGGGGCTATTCGTGTAGGAAGGCTGGGTCATGTGAAGAATTTATCCATGCAGGTTTTTTTTTTTTGGCAACTGTAGAATATGCTGGAACACTTTGAAAATTCTCAGGAGAGCTGAAGAGTAGACGATGAAGTAATGACAAGGCACATGATGCTAGGCATTGTAGGCAGAGGGTAGAAACACTGATAGGAAATGTGGGAGGATTTCAGTTCAATCTGAAAAGAAGTGGCTCACTGAAGTATTGAAATTGTTGGATCTCACACTTGGGCAGCTCTGGTCAGTTAGCACCAGGGACGGAAGGGATGGGTCCCCTTCAGATTTAGAGTGACCTTGATCCGTCCCCCCCACTTACAGGACGAAAAAACAGCATCTGCCGTCTTTGCATAAGGAAAAAATATCCTTGGTCCCCCCCAATTCAAAAATCCTATCTGCGCCACTGGCTCTGGTATGTGGTTGTTTGAGGAACAGCAACTAACTCAGGAAACTGTTCTTAGGTTTGTTTATGGTGTGGTCATGTTATCTCAATGGTAATTTGATTATTGTGAACAAGAACCTTTATTGAAAGGTCTCCAGTTTTAAGGGTTAATTGTTTGTTAGCATTTCAGATTGTTCACCTTGTAGCTTCTTTGACATTTAGATGAAGATTGCAAACATTGTTACCTTGTGTAAATGTATGCATGTGTATTTATCAATACATGGTGGAGTCAGTGTCATATAATAAAAATGTGTGTATATTATAAAATTAGATATATTTAAGAGGTGAATATGAATGAGTGATCTCTTCAACCATGTTCGAAATTGTAACTTTTCCAATTATTATGTGGGATTGTGGGAGTCATTTATGAAAGTACTGTGTGTCCTCCACCTGTCCCTGCTGGTTTAGCCAGTGATATGAATTGCAATCAGAAATGAACATACTTAATATGGAAGCGTGCAAAATATAGTAAATGAAATTTCAATGTTTTGTTTGTTGGCATTATTTGTATTTATTGTGGGCAATAACATGAATGTTTACACAGATGTGTTAAATTTAAGTCAAAGTACTCTGATTTTGGTTGTCAGAAAAGCTGTATAATTTTTTTTGAGAATTAACTTGGTGTATAGAAGGATGACCTTATTGACTTTTTTTCCCCTCTCCAGCAATGTTATATGCTTACTTTCTTATTCCGCTAAGCTTCATGTTGCCTTTCTAAACAGGGAATTGTCACTGAAGCAGCTGCATCTTGCCGGTAGTGACTTTGGGTTCACTTTTGTTGGAAGTTCATAAGACACACTTGTGTTCGAGGTTTACACCTGCAGGGATGCGATCGGGATGCGATTCAAGATCTGAACAGCTGCAACGGGAAAGGCGACGAGAGTGTGCACGTGTGTGCATGCAATCGCATATACTGTCTGGCTTCCCCACCTTCCATCAGGATAGGGGTCGTTATTTTTACAAGGTGCTATATGCTTATTTGGGTGGTATTGTAGCGGTTTTGGTGTTTCTCGGCCTGGATGTCGGGGAATCCAAAACACACCACATTTTTTTCACACTCCCAGCTCCCTGTAGCAAAAAACATGGACTGTCTGAGGGTCTCCGAAGACTGACTTTGGGGTGTAGCACTGTTGCCTCATACTTCTAGGGTCCAGGGTTTTCAACCCCATCCCGTAATCAAAAGACGTATAGTTAGATGAATATCACTAAGTGGTGTACATGTGTGTGTACAAGTATCCTGCATAGGACACACCCTGTCATGCTGACCACGATACGCTGTTACAAGATGGACGCTTTATAAATAAATAAAAAGGTCATATCAACTCACTCATCTTCAAAACAATTTACGAACATACAAACAGAATGACGACATCCCATCCAGGGTGAACCCCAGGCTTGTGTCCTGTGCTGCCTGAGGTAGCAGATCATATGTAAAGACAAGCAAACCTTCTCGTAGTGTCCCCTTCTACATGACCTCACCCGTTTCACAACAACAGTTTTCAAAATGAGGAAGCAAAATGCAAAGTTATACACACTGATGTTATTTAGCTGCAGTCATTTTTTTTGTTTCATTGATTGTGTAAGATTTGTACGAGATTTTTTGATTAGCAACTTGTGGCATACAAATAAAACTGCTTTGAATGACTGCTTGAACGTGGACATTTTTCACATTCAAAACATTGTACACGCATTTCACAACACGTGTGTCATGTTAATAGCTTTTTACGTAGATAAACCAGGCAGTGAATGGTCTCACCAGAAATCTACAACCAACCCCTTTTCTTCTGCTGATGTTCTGCCTGAACCATAAGACAAATTCTTCCACTGACCTCCTGGACCAGCTCACCACTACTGTCAGTACAATGGAGGAGACCTTCTGTGGGTCCAGTGAGCTGGTACTTTGCAAGGAGGAAGACAGGATCCACCATCTCTGATCCACAGTCCTGGAGTGTCACGAATGTAATGCCCTGGACTTGCTCCCAAGTCAGTGAGTCTGGATGTTGTTGAAGGCACTGGAGAACTCAAAAAAAATAATAATCCTGACTCTGGTGCTTTGCTTTGTCCACGTGTGTGTAGGCTCTCTGGAGCATGTAGATCGGAGAATCATACACAATTGTATTATTGCGCCTGGTGGGGAAACTGCAAGGGATCCAGGTGGTCTGTGACCATGGGTCTCAGCTGATTCAGGACCAGTGTCTCAAAAGTCAACTGATTTGTAGCCCTTGAGAGTACTGGAGGAAGAGTGGTGTAGAAGGACCCTGCAACACTGGCTGGCACATGTCTTCTGCACCGTGGAAGTGACTCCAGCAGCCCTTGCAGCCTTGCCTTTGTGAAGTTTCTCCAGCACTTTCCTTGCCTGGTCAGCGGTATCATACTGAGTGAGTGGGATGGGGGAGGAAGACGTAGGGAGTGGTGTCCTCAGTGGGGAGGTCTCAGGGAGGTGTGAAGGTAGGGGGCAGTGATGCACCCAAAGTCTCCTCAACTGGCACACAGAGGCTGGACTGGCAAGTGAGAGTCAAATTTGCTGAGGAACAGATTCGACCTTTTAGTCCCGACTGTGTTCCACGTACTATACTGCAAGTAGGCCTACTGTACTTAGAGCTCCAGCATGTCCCTCTCATCCACCACATTTACAGTCCTGTTACTCAGTATTAACATAAGAGCACAAGAAATCTACAAATGATAGAGAGGGGGCCATTCGGCACAGAGTTCGTCTGGGGAGAAATTAACTAATAGCTCAGAGTTGTTAAAATCTTATCTCGCTCTGATTTAAAGGAACCCAGGATTTTAGCTTGTGCTACACTAGCAGGAAGACTATTCCGTACTCTAACTACACGCTGCGTAAAGAAGTGCTTTTTCGAATTCATTTTAAAATGTTCTTGTTAGAACGGGTGTTACAGGTAAGTACATTTTAGGTAAATGTATTTCCTGTTTTGAGTAAATGAAAGAAATGAAAACGTGGTTGGGGTCAAGAAAATAAAAAGAGAAAGAGAAAAGTGATGCAAGATGCAAGTGAGAAAAGCTGCGAGATAAATAAACCAAAACCATGTTAAAAAGCGCACTTCTGCCATCAGGTGGAGATAATGAATAGTAGATTTTTGCGATTGTCTGTGTGCTAACAACTTACTGGCATTTTCTGGGTGCTCTCATTGGTCCTTTATTAATATGGGACATTAAAAGTTCCAGAGACCTATTCGACTTCTTGAAGAGTTACAAACTTGATAGGAGAAAGAATTTTATAATATATGAAAAAACAGATATAATAAATCTACAATCAATACCGTCAATAGTTTTATTGGTTAATTTCTACGGGTGCACTATACAATATACAGTACAATAAATAACAGAAATGAACAGGGCTTTATTTCTTCATTTAACAGAATGTTTCTCTCTATAGGCGCACACCCAGCATACGTCAGTACTGTAATGCAGGAAGGACATGATAAATTTCTTTATGGCTGTGTATACAATTGATCAATTTATTTAAAATTCATTTTACATGTTGTATTATATAAATCCAGTAGGTTTTAGGAATTTAAATAAAAACACTGATAGAACGTGAATATATATGGGGCGCTGAATCTTGCAGACCCCTTCAAAAGATTCAAGTGCAGGACCATGGAACGCGCTTTAGCGGGAGCACGGTCCGAGTGACCCTCGGGTGGCTCCAGGGGCTCACGCTTCGTAAACCCGAGTTGCGCATGCTCATGGAAACTGCGTGATGGCGGTGTAGGCAAGGCACAGTGCGTCAGTCTCAGTTTATTCCTGTCAGGAACTGGGAAGAGAACGGGAATACGCTGCAGGAAAAAGGGAAAATAAAAAAACAGTCTCGGCGTACCAAAAAAAGCATTCTTGCCGTTACTTCGTTGCTGGCTTTCTAAACAATCACATGAGAGCTCAGCTTTACCGAAGTGTGCCCCGCCGCCTGCTGCACTCTGGCATTACTGCGGTAATCAGAGATTTTCTAGATAGTCTCCGTGTCTCGAGCTAGGCGGCTATCCGCCGCTCCGTCGCGTGCGTGGGACGCCTCGGGACGCTCGCGTGCAGGAAGACTAGTCCGGAACGGTGTCTAAATTCGGCCAACTGGTAAAATAGCTGGTTAGGACCGAAAAAGGGGCATTTCGTTTTAGTGTACGCCAGAATTATTTTTTTTTTGTTAGTTTTTTTTTTTCTTTCTCTTAGGATCGGCTACGTGGGCTAAGCTAGCCTAAACATTATTTTGGGGATGTGTGGTGGGAATGTGTCACTGTATCTTCCCTAGCAGGTAAAACGCGCCGTTAAGCTCTTACCAATAATAAAAGCGTGTCTAAATAGTTGCACGTGTTGAAATACATGTTCTTAAACTACTTTATAGTATTTATTAGCTTATTTTTCTTCTGGGAGGAGAGAGTTGGCTCTTTAGCTGTAGCTACTCAATAAAAGTCAGCACTTTATGTTGTTAATTATTCATTTGTTAGAATTAAGAAACATTTTTAGGCGACTCAGTTGTAAATGTTATATGTAAAAACAGTTTAATCCATGCTGGTGGTTAGCCAATAGGATTATGTGGCGAGGTTTTGGCTTTAGAGAATAAACAGTATTTTTTAATCTTGTGAGTTGTAATGCGATATGTTTTTACATTTATTTTAACGAAAAAAAATCCAACCCGTTTGCTGAAAGGGAGATTGAATCCTAGCGTGCCAGTTTGCTGCACGGGAATATCCATTTTAGCATTGTCTGGTAAATGCCACGTATGCTCTCAATGATGGAAAATTGGTCAGCGATGTCAGCTGGGTAAATTTCCGTGCGAAAATGCCATTTTACTCCGAGACCCCATATGTGACCCGAGTTTTCGTTTTATTGACAGAGTGTTTAAGATGACGATGCATTATCGTCTTTTATAACTACTTTGGCTGAGCTTTTTCATTAGATGACGTTGTATTATACTGTGATGCAATAAAATGATGGCGGCGTCCTCCCTGATCTCGTAGCTCAGATGATCCTAACTGCTGTCTGGGAGGCTCACACATTATGTGAAGTAAAATGAGCAGGTGTAAGTAGAATACAACTGTTTTTGGTTGCCCTAAAATAGTACTGATATTTTATCGTGTTCATGGAGTACAGCAGGGGCATCCAGACATTCTGGATTAAATAAAAATGCATGACTGCATGGGTGAATGTAATAAATTAAGAAATCATCTTTGAAACGTAATGCACATATGTGCATTCGCTATAGTTTGAAATTATGCTTTATATGTGCCATAGGTATATGTTACGTTTTTACAACTTTGAATCTTGTTTCTGTGATTATTTTGACACTGTGCATTTTTGCAGTATTTGTCCCTGAAACGAGGAAAAAATATTGTGATGGAGGAATTTTTGTGATTTTTTTTTCCTTTTTGTGAGGATTGAAGGGGTTATGAAAATATGTAACTTGTGGAATAATAGGAATGTTGGTGTTGATATTTTAATCTAAAATGTAGCAAGGCCATGCGTGATATGTGGAATACAATGGAGATGGAGAGCTGAGAATGGATGTGTGTTGATGGACCCATGGAGTAAAACCTCAACTGCCAAATCGATTCTACTACAACGATTGAGACAGAGTTTAATCTAATTGATCCACAGTTTACAGTGGGTTTAATAATACCAGTGTTTTAATAAAGACTCCCCAAGGCAATGTAAGGTCTTGCCGAAATGCGTGCTGATGGTAACGGGATGGCTAGACTGTTGGGCTTCTATTCAAACAACTCCCTGGAATGTTTTTTTTCCCCAAGTACACCTGGATTGGGTAAATTGCTTTTCTTTATAACTCAGCTTCAGCTCAGTAGGTAGCTCATAATCCTATGTAGTAGTGTTATAGTATTAATTCTTTTTATTTACGTGCCTCTAGCTATTGTTTTGTATTTCTTGGCTGTGCAGAAGAACATTAGTTGCAAGGGAGGTCTAGAAGAGTCCTAAAAGTACGTAGGCCAGCATGCTAGAGGAAGCCGAGGCTTTTTTGAAGTAGTAGTAGTGAAGGGATAAAATGGTTTTGAAGCACTTGCCAGGTTGATGCTAAGTTGATTTGCAAGGGACTGGGGTACAGTATACTTATTGAAGATGCAACTGCAGGGCATTGCCTCCTGCATCTTCCCTGGGGTGACCTGTTTGCCTTTGAATTCAGTGCCGGCCGGAGGTGCACAGGAGGAAAGACATGCAGCTAATTATGTTACAGGAAACTGTGGTCAGTTTCTCAGGATGTGAAAAATGGGATAAAAATGTTCTGTGAATATTTACAGTCCCAATTTTTTGTTCACTGCAGTTTGTCATCTTCTTGCTTAGTTTAGAAAAAGGATTATAAGGAGTAGGAAGTGCTCACTTGGGGCTGCTGACCTCAGAAATATGGGAAAAGTGATGCCCTGTCTTGATCTTCTAATTTCTGCTACAAAGAAGTACTACTTGTTCTTATTGCCCTCCTAGGCTTTAAATTTTTCTTAGCGTGGTCAAGATTGTGACATTGGTCGTTCTTAGTGCTCTTTGTCAGTTGGGACACACTTGTCAATTATAAGTTATGTTAAAGTTATTTAAGATAAAAGGAATTGTAAAAGAAAATTTATATTCAGCGGAAAGACTTGAATTTAGGGTGTGGTTATAAATAGATGTTCTTTCTGTTTTGGGGTTTAATTGGTTTATTTTGGTTTAATGTTTGCATGTCTGCGAGTGTGCCTCACTAACTGGCATAATGTGTATGGTAGGGGACTTGAAGGTTTATGTTAATCTAATGACTCCTCTCTTGAATTTGCCATGTCTTGGTTTAAAGATGGGAAATACAATTTCATCTGTACATTCTCAAAGAAATGGAAAAGTGCTGTTTCCATTTGTTTAGCTACTGATGCTTTCCCTGAAATTAGACTGGAAGGAGAAGTCCTTATAAGGTTCATTTAAATGCAGAACCTATTAGTTCTATTTAGATCCTTGAAGAACTGTTGAGTTTAATTATTATTAGTCTGTTCAAACTGTTTGAGAGTACTGTGTCTGTTTGTCTCCCCCCCCCCCCCCCCCAAAGTGATTCAAGTTCCTTTTTGTCTTCTCCTGTGACTTTTCCTTCCTTTAGCTGCAGTCTTCCTGCCTGGGAGTGGGTAGGGCATCCTGTAGGTGGCATCGCTCACAGGGATCTGTAGTACCAAAGAGGGCACATAGACATGGGCATTTATGATCATCACAGTGTTTGCAAACGTTGTTTCTGCAGGATATTCGCTTTGTAACATTTATTGGGGGGAAGAAATCAGCAGTATGGAAAAGCTGATATTTGTAGGGCAGTTTCCTGGGATGGGCAGCAAAGCCCTGGGGTGGGTGAACGGGCATGTGGAAGCTGGGTGTCAAAGACTTATTGTATGGAAGTTGAGACCACATGGGAGGGGGGTGGTATTGGGGGTGCCTGGCAGTGTCAGGGTTTCTCTGAGGAGAGAAGCTTGCTGCAAGTGGAGTGGGAAATGCAGTCTTTGAACTTGTCGTGTTCAATGGAGTTGGCAGACAGACTTTTCTGGACCTGTGTTTTTTTTTTTGGTCAATAAAGCACTTTTACTACATTCCAAATGCCTGGTCATATATTCCTTAACCCACTGAAAGCAACATTAAGTGAGCAGTTATTTACGGAGCTGCCTGTGTATTGTGTTGTATGTAAGGTACATCTGTCTGCTAAAGGGAGTGTGTTAATGCTTTTATGTGCTGCCCTTTTTGTTCAACACCCTTGCCAGTATTTTCCAGTCCATTTTTGGTATTGAGGATGCAGTGAGGTCTCCTCCCAAGCAACTTTAACCTTGTGATGAAGCCCCTTTTGAAGGCAAAACGTTTACAAGTGTCGTGTCTCTTTATGAAGAATTTCAAGGATTAATTTAAATTTGTGCACGCGGTGGGTTCTTTTGAGCTTTGCTGATAAGCTTTCTTAAGAGGTGGCTGTCGATCTGAACGTACCATTGAGCACTGTTATGTTTAGTGTCCCTGGGCCAAGGAGCCATGGGATTGTTATGTCTGTTGCTGTGAGCTGATAGGCAGACAGGGTCAGCGAACACAGTGGAGGCAATTGACAGGAAGCTACCCTCATCTCCGGGGAGGGAAGGAGCCGTTTGATTGCCCTGTCACTCTGACACCCCATCCCCCTGCTCAGGAGTAAGCTGCAGCACCAAGGGAGATATTATAGATCTTCTGGGAGTACTTGCTTGATGTACATCTGCATATCTATCATCTCAATGTGTATGTTTATAGTGGATGGGGGCTTCCTGTATACAGTCCAGGCTGTGTTTGTATTTGTGTACATACAGTAGGGTTATCAACTCCAGAAGGTAGTGAATGGAGGGTTGAAGCACAATATTAAGGACCAGAGATGTATTGCAGTACATCTGCTCGTGCTGACACTTGTCATTCTGACCACTTGTCTGACTGCCCTGTTCTTGCCGGTATGCTTATACTTTTTCTCTTCTGTTGAACCACCTAATGGTACATATTCTTTGTTTCCTTCCACCTCTTCAGGAGCTGGTGTCAATGAATGCTCTGCTTTACCATGATGACGGACCAGCCACACCCCCCCCTGGAGGCCACGCCCATGCTGTCTGACGTCTCTCTTGTTCCTCACATGCTCAATGGAGATAACATGCAGCAGGTGAGGAGCCATGCTTGCATTAAAGTGTTGGACTGAACACTTCTGAATGAATCTGAACAGTACCAAATGCTTATCGTTCCCCTAACCATTGGATGAAACGTATGGATTATATGATGCACATTTTCCAAGGCTTTTAAGTGAAATTCCCATGTTTGTTAGTACATCCAGACAGCAGTTCAACGCTATTGGAAATGTAGGTTTGTCAATGGTCAATTAAGAAACATTTTTGTTCCTCAAGTAGGATAAATGAAATATGAAGCTTTGTTGTAGGAGTGACTGAGGTAAAAGTGTCCTAGGGGAATTAAATGGTCAGGAATAAGATTTATAACAGTCCTGCAACCCTATAATCAGAATTTCTTACAAAAAAACTATTGACTTGAGTAAAACTGATGTGGTGCCTCTGTTGCTGCTGACAAGGAAATTGTTCTCCTGTGTCTCTCAAACATGGCATGTCTTGCAAAACTGCAATTACCAGGATGTACTGGAAGTGGTGATTTAAATCAAGCGTTCTGTGCACACGAGTGTGGTTTTCATTCTTATTGCTAATTTGTGCCACCCACTGCTCTCCTTGAAAAGCAAGTCAAAGTGGGACACACCTACAGTGTCGTCCAGACCTTCAAGGCAGCAAATCGGCAGTGGAAGTTATCCCAAGTTAATCGACCACTTCCTTTTGTCACCTAAGAAGGAAACCTGGGAATAACAGGAAGACAGACATACTGTCTCTCTCTCTCTCTCTCTATCTCTCTCTCTCTCTCTCTCTCTCTCTCTCTCTCTCTCACACTGACACACACACACACGGACACACAAACGCACTGAATGGTGCAAACACGCATGCAGGAATGCTTGCACATGTAACTAGCAGATGCTTGTTTTGGTATTGAAAGGATTAAAAACAAGACTTTTCTTTGCACAAGCAGATGGCCCCTGACTGTTGCCCCCCCCTCCCCCTTAGTACCGGGGCTCCCACGGGGCAGGGTGCAGGCAGAGTGGAAAAGGGGGAGAGGGCTATTGGTTAGTCCGCCCACCCCCACAAGCCCTCTACAGCTCCCCGTCTGCATTCCTGACAGGCGAGCGCCTTGCCAGCGCCATTTCCAGTAAAGCCGGGGGAAGGGGGGCCGCCAGATCCGTCTCCCACCCGCATTCCCCACCTTCTCCACTTTGTCATTCTACAGGAGGTAAACAAAGAAAATGT
>JAABNY020000002.1:13624885-13644559 GCA_015164015.2 Brevimyrus niger | reverse complement strand
GGGGGGGATAGGCGGGCTGGAAGTGCACACATCCGGAACAGCGTGGATGGCCCTTTCGGCCTGCTTGCTGCAGAGAAAGCAACCAGGACCTGCACATCGTGCTTCTATACATGCTTGTGGAGTGGGAGAAGTGTTTTGGGGTGTGTTTTTTTTTTTCTTCTTTCTAGCCAATAAAAAGAAAGCAAACAGTGCTTTTAGAACTGCTCTCAGCTTGCCATTAATTAGTTAGAGAGCGGCTTTCAACAGGATAGCAGAACACGTGACGTGGGGATTGGGTCATCAGCAGCACCTTTATTGGGGGAGGGGGCTTTGCAACCCCTACTGCTTCCCAGGGAGTAGCCAGGCACAGGTTCAGCTCAACACAGAAAGTAAACAGAAGAAACATAGTCTTTTCAGTGGGTAAGAGGGAAAACTAGGGCATGTGAATAACGGGGGTGGGGGGAGAGGGTAAAACTTGGACTTTGTGGCCGTGAGATTCAGAATGGCAGATGTTCTGTTGGAGTTACTGGGTACAAAAAACCCAGCATGCACAAGATTAAAACTGAATCTACACAGCAGTGTGGGTGGCCGGAATTCAATTGTAGTCACCTGTTTCCCCTTCCTGAGATGCCTCACCCCCTCAGAGCCATTGAATTAAAAAGGGAAAAAAAAGTCACAAGAGTGGTCAGCGGATTACCAGTTACCATTTTCCTTTATTCGTATATAAGCTCTGCATCATAAAACTGGATTGTACAGCTGACATGAGAGTTGATTACTTATGGGTACTTTGATGCTTTGTTTACCAACATTGTTTAGACAGCTGTTCTGTCATATGATGATTAGGAGAAGGTTATACATTTTTAGAGCATACACAATACCATATGAAAAAGTTTTTTTCTATGTGGTTTTTAAGGGTTTCGTCTGTTGGGAACATTTAAGTTCCTGTTGTCTGGCACTTTCTTGGTCACAATTGTCAGTCTGTCTACTCAAGGATGCCCTTCAGTTTGCAACTTGACTTGAAGTTTTGGTGTGAGTGTTGAGGGTGAAGGAAGTTATTGTTCAGGCAGATTATTGGAGACCTGGAGCTCAGTAAGGCCATAGAGACTTCTGAGGCCTGTGCCTATAAGAAGTAACCTTCAGCTTGCTGTGGAAAGTATCCGAGGATAGAGACTTGGTTTTCATAGTGTCATCCTTGGGGTTTCCCCTTAGTGTTGGCCGGGCTGCATTGTAAAGATGAAGCCTTAGCATTGTGAGGGAAGGGGTGAGGCTTCCCTTGGGGGCCCATCTTTCACTTCTGTTCATCTTCTTAAACGTATTCTATAAGTATTGTTTTTCTTCGTCCCTGCGGGCTCCCTGTTGCCTTTCTTTCTATGGTCGTTGTATGCATGTGTGATGTCATGCTGTCTCCACAGACCTCCTTATTACAGCCCCTCATATACACACTCACCTTAAACATCTTATGCAGAGGTGTTACGGAACAGCCTAAGGGATCCCGAGGGCTTATTTTAGTTTGTGTTCCTGCTGGTCAATAGTTTGTGCATGTGTTTCAGCGTTGGCCTTGTTAAGCTGTTTGATAGAATCAGTTGCATCTGTGTCCCCACCACTAACTCCCTCCCCCCACACCCCCACGCTTGAGTCTGATTTGGGCTCCAGCTTACAGGAATGGCAGTGGTATTGGGGGCTGGAATGCAAATTCCTTGCATAGTTTTATCCCTCTTGCACCGTCTGTATCCTGCATTCTTCACATTCTCCCCCCTTCCCGCACTGTGTCCACAAACACACACACTCACACACACTCACTCATTCCAGCTGCCCAGAGCCTCACAAATCAGTGCCCCAGGGGAGCTTTGCAACAGTGCTTATCAAAGTATACATACTTAGGCTGTTTATCTTTGTGCAGTTATTTGTGTCAGAGTTGGTCTATTGGAGGGTGTTGTTTATTAGCAGAAAACACCTTTTTTGTTGCCCCTACTGGGTGGCAATATCCAATATCCTTGTTATGCAAAAAGTAATGTCCTCTATCTGCAAGAGGATTCCCGAATATATTTGCTTATCACTTTTACATTTTCTGTGTGTCTCTGGCTAGTTGCCAGCCTGTGTGAGGTCTTTATTTTAACTGTATTTCTGCCATGCTATTTGCTGTATTTGTTGAAGTGCATTTACCACAGTTTTTTTGTTTGTAAAGGGCGGGTGAACCAGTCCTTTAAAAAATATTTTGCAGACTACTTCATCATTTATCTGATTTTTGTATTCATCACAAATGTCTCAGAATATCACTGAAATCAGAAAGTCATGCTATTCAAGGTTTTAATTATCTACAGTACAAGTTTTCCATTGAGTTTTCACTTTTTGAAACATTCATGAGTGATTTACTTTAGATGTTCTTTGTAATGGGAATGTTTGGATTTTTAGTTTTGGAGTATGTTGTAGTTTATCTCTCTGACAAAGTGCCTTCTGTAAGGTGAATCCAGAAGATTGTGCTCCTTATCACACCTGCACACAATGCTAGTTTTGCGCATGCAGGGGTTGTTGGGAGAAGGAGGGGGGGGGGTCTGTGCAGTGCAGCATCAGGCCTGGTGTACATTTCCCAGGGCAGACCAGTGTTTGCCAAATGCAGCCTGAGCCCACCGCTCACCATTGAAGCCATTGAAGACAAACAGGCCTCTTGATTGCACAGAGCAAGATCACTCTGTCCAAAGGGATTTTTCTTGCTGCCTGTTATGTGGCTCATAGAACACTATCACTTTGCCATCTGTGTACGTGATTGGATTCTCCAGGCTGTTTTGGGATACATGTCACAGATGTTCTGACAGTATCCATTAGAAAACGTATCCCCAGTTTCCTGCTTATTTTGTTGTTGAGTATAATTCAGGGATGAAAGTATCGCAATGGACTTCTGTGTAGCTGACATTGACTCATTCCACCGTCTTCCACAGTCTCTGCCATGTGTGGTCTGCATGAATGTTCTTTGGTTCTCCTGTAGATGATCCTGGTTCAGGTGAATCCTGGGGAGACCTTCACGATCCGTACAGAGGATGGGCATGTCCAATGCATCACAGGTTGGTTCTTGGTTCTACAAAATGCAGAGTACCTGCATGTTCCCTGTTCCTCTTTTTCACGTGCTGCCTGTTTTATTTATGTGCTGAGCCCTCCATCTGGTACTTCCAGGTCCAGCACATGTGCCCATGGTCTCCCCCAATGGCACCATGCCTCCCATCTTTGTGCCCCCTGGCTATATGTCTCAGGTTAGTACCAGTCCTGTGTGTGTAACTCCATCAGCGTGTAGCTCAGCTGGACTCTGGTTAGTGCCACTGAAGCTTGGCCACATATACTCTGATGTGCTTTGCTCTGTGAGCCTGGGGATTCCTTTAAACTAATAAGTATGAGTTGCAAGAGTGTTATTTTTATTCTCCATTGTGTGTGTCAGTTTAAGCCCCTTCTGGAATGGCCTAGCCTAAGGGGTTAAAAAATATATATATATTTAGCCGTGACTTTTTTTCCCCCAATAAACAAAGCAGTTCTGTCACCCTGCAGATTACTTGTAAAATACACCCATATCACCTTTTGTAAACTGTTTCCTTGAGGCAGAGCTCAGCCTTTCCTTCCTGACTGTGTTGCTGTTTGCCCTTTCAGGTGGTGGAGGAGAACGGCATGCGGAAAGTGGTGGTTCTGCCCCATGCCGCCGAGTTCCACCCCTCCATGCCCCTGCCGCCGCTGCACGTGCCGCAGTACCTTCACCCCCACCCCGCGATGCTCCACCAGCACCCCATCTATCCCAGGGAGATGGCCCCCCATTTTGTTCATCAGCTTCCCCCTCCACAGATGTACAATGAGCAGGGTGAGAGACTTGCAAGCATCTGCCCAAATGTCCACCTCGTTTCCGTTGGTTAAAGTTTTTAAAGTGTGTTTCCTTTAGCTGTCCCCTATATTTACATGCACACACACACATTTTTTCCTCACGCTCTGCATGTGTTTTGCACAGACGTGCCCTGTCATGGCGTGTCTCTGCCCCCGCGGGACGAGCGTGCCCCAAAGCCGCAGGAACACCTTCACCGCCGTCTGAACGCCAGTAGCGGCGTGCGGGTCTCTCGCAGCCCCCCGTCGTCCCCACTCAAGGGTGCCCTCCCTGCTCCCGTCCACAACGGGCACAACAAGAGCGGAGCGACGCCGGCAGCTTCCCCGGGGCCCACGAAACCCAAACTCCCCAGCAAGACCTCGGCGTCACCGCCGCCGGACCGAGAGAACGGCGGTGAGGTTGTCCGCTCGGATCTGCAAGCGTGTGCAGGTGCGCCATCTGCTGGCCGGCTGCTATGTCCCCATTTCCAGCCAGGCCTATTTCGCGGCTATAATTTTTCTTTTTGGTTTCTTCTGCCATACAGACGTGGTGACTGAAATAAGGACGGTGAGGGAGCTGCTTTCAAGCATGAGCAAACCCACTGTGAGTAGCGTTTACATGATAACCCTGATGGTACGTAACCACTGTAGCCTTCAAGTGTGAATTGTATATAAAGTAAATACACACGTTTCTCAGGTGCACAGCATTACATCTTGCTCGGCCGACCTGTCCTGGGCCTCCCCCGCTGGCGTGCGGAGTGTGGACACCCCCAGTGCACGGGCACCCCTGATCCTCAGCTACGAGCTGGCTTTCTCTCAGAGCGGCACTGAGGGCAGTTTCACCCCTGTATACGTGTGAGTATCACACCACCGTCCCCAAAGTCAAATTCATGTGCGTAGCGGTAGTTCTTCTCTCGGCTGCGGTGGTACACACTCTCATTCAAGGAAATGAACTGGCGTCGTTCTGCTGTAGTACCTGTGCTTATTTAAATGCATGCTGAATGCTGGAAGTCGGCTAAGGAGGATGCGATGGTTGTGCCTTCTCATAGGGGCGGGGAGACCTCCTTCACGCTGGAAGACCTGCGACCAGCCACAGGTTACCACGTCAGGTAAGAGGCAGCCACCGCATGATGTCCGCTAACGGGCCCTATCCCCCGGTTGCGGGACGCAAGCTGAGGTGCGCGTGCTGCGTTTGGGCCCCGGCTCGCAGGGTCTGCGCGTCCTGCGGCTCCGTCAAGGGCTCCCCCTCGGAGGCAGCCGGCTTCGCCACGCAGAGCGCCCCCCCAGAGGCCCCGGCCCCTCCCCGGCTCATCGTGCGCAGCAAAAGCTCCCTGGTGTTGCAGTGGAAGGTACGCCGAACGGCCGCTTGCGCCCCCTGCGGCCGCAGCCAGTGGCCAAAAGCCTGCGGCGAACAGTAAGCGTGTCCCTTCGCGTTGCAGGCACCCAGCGACAACGGCTCAAAGATCACTGGGTATCTGCTGGAGTATGATGAGGTAAGTAGCGCTGCGGTCTCCATGAGCACAAGAAACAGAATTTCATAGTGGGACAGTGTGGATTTTACGTGTTGCAGAAAATCAGCTGGATATGCAAGGTCTCCATATGTCTAAAGATTCTTTGTTTTTAATTGACCACTCTTGAGCATCCCAAGCGCTCCCCCACCTTCCTGCCATCATGCTGGTTCCTTCTGTCCCGTTTTCTAGGGAAAGCAAAGTGCCTTCAAGGAGATTTACTTTGGGCATGCCAAACAGTACAAGATCATCAGACTGAGCCCTTCAACAAAATATTCCTTCAGAATAGCTGCTAAAAATGACGTGGGGATGAGGTATGCCTGCCGGCCGAATGGCCGCGCCGGGTTTGTTACCTGCAGTCGGGTCGTATGACTGTAGACTGATATGTAACCCCTGCTTTGTGTGACTGCGTGCGTCTGTGCGCAGCCCTTTCAGCGAGGTGCTGACATGCTGCACTGCTGGCAGCGCCCCTCAGCCGCCAGCGCCCCCCCGTCTGGCTGCCGCAGGCGTGTCCTGGCTGACCCTGGAATGGAGCGCCCCCTGTGGGCCTGCCGCTGGAGATGCGTATACCTACACCCTGGAAATGGAGGAGGAGGGAACGGTTAGATGATGCTCAAGTCCGCACCACGTTTTGAGGGCACCATATCTTTTTTTTATTTTATTTTTCCCCTTGTGCTGTTTTTGGATTGGCTTATATTCTGTTCCTCCATGCACACAGGGCTATGGTTTCAAGCCCAAACACAACGGGGAGGAGCTCAGCTGTACTGTAAAAGGCCTCCGAAGGAGCACAGCCTATAAGTTTAGGGTAAGCATCCTCAGGTTTGGGATTATGGGTAAAGCCTCCTTAGGCCAGGCACCATGTATGGACATGGACGTCTCAGGCATGTTCTGTTCCTTGTATGGCCTCACTTCACTGCGTGATGGTTGTGTTATCACTGTGCTGGTGTCACTGCTAGGTGCTAGCAGCCAACACGGAAGGTCGCAGTCAGCCCAGCACGGCGGTGGAATTCATCACCCAACCCGACAAGCCCGGTGCCCCCTGCCGGCCCGCTTTGAAGGGCCCAGCGCAGCCGCACTGCCTTCATGTGGCCTGGGGTGAGCGCCTGCTCTCTCGCTCTCTGTCCACATCAGCGTTGCACACCATTACCCCCCGCTGTGAAGGCAGGATTTCCTTCATGACAGCATCCCCCTTAGATGCCAATATCTGCACAGTCATTCACACAGACCTACAGTGCCTGCCGTCAGCTCTCCCGTCCTTTTTGCAGACATGCCCAAAGATGGAGGCGGCTCTGAGATCAAGCAGTACGTGCTGGAGATGAGCCAGAGTGACAGTGGTGAGACTGCAGAGTGATCACACGGGCGTTCATTCATGTTCATCCCCAGATGGGGTTCCTCTGAGTCATTACGACACCCACACTGGAGTCTGTGAGTGTGTATTTATGCCTCCGTGCACCCCCTGCGTTTCAGGGAGCCCGTGGGCCGTGGTGTACAGTGGGCCACAGAGGGAACACGAGTGCGAGGGCTTGGAGCCAGGGACCTGCTACGGCCTAAGGGTTTACTGCCAGAGCGCTGGGGGACAGAGCCAGGTGGGCAGTGTGCTCATGCCCAGTCAGTACCCTGGGGAGGAGAGCCTAGCTGCCCACTGACCAGGCCGCCATTTATCCACCTCCCTCCTAGGTCTCCGACGTCCTCTTGGTGCAGACGGCTCCCGTGCCTCCTGGGCCGTGCCAGGCGCTGCAACTTAGGGGGAAGGCCAAGCCACGGGAGATACCCCTGACCTGGGGTGAGATGCCACCCCGCGTTCGCCCCCTGCGTTTCCTCGGAGTGTATTGAAATGTTATTCAGCTACGTTGCCTTTGAAAACCCTTCCACCCTGTCCCACCACTCACAGCACCCCCCGTGTGGGACGGTGGCGCGTCCATATACCAGTATTCAGTGGAAATGGCGGAGTCTGCGGCGGGGCCCCGGTGCCCCCTGTACCAGGGCCTGGAGACTGACTGCACTGCCAGCCACCTGCTGCCCGGTCACTCGTACTGTTTCTGGGTGAAAGCAGCCAACCAGGCCGGGGTGAGCGCTCACAGTTTGTCCTAACACTGATTCCAGGCGTGACGTTAAAAATGTGTTGCACGTGCATTTCAGGAATGGCCTACTTTACATTCAGCCTCACTGCAGCTCAGGATAAATCAACGACGGCATCCTGTATATGGGGCCCAAAGCCACGACCTAGTCTGTCTGGGCATGGCTTCCCAGGGTGGGCTGTACTACACTCAGGACCACACACTCCTAACCATTAGTCAGGAAAATACTCGGATATGATTTGATGAACTCAAACTTACTTTAAGAATGATCTTTGTATATTTCTACACCTTATAGCAGTATTGGGTAGTTATGCCATACTATACTTTAATACCCTGAGAGGCAGTTTTGTGCTGTATTTCAGTGAACCGGGTCTCTTTAGGGTACCTTTAGTGTCCTGGTTTTATGTTGCAGTGGGGTCCACTGACGGAGATGCAGGAGCTCTCCACCGCCCCAGGACCACCAGAGCAGTGTGGTCCTCCAGAGCTCACCCTGAAGACGGCCAACTGTGTGCTGGCCAGCTGGGAGGTGAGTGTCTCAGGACGGCTGTCGGCAGCACGGTCATTAACCGTGGCAACCTCATGCGCTTGCTGGGGGGTCCAGGCCTGGTCACTGAGAAGGCTGTCTTTGCTCTCATGGATACGACTTGCCTCGTGAACCACAACACTTTCTCAATATATATTTACGCCGTGGTAGTGGCACTTTAATGTACTTTATTACATAGTGGTTCAGGACATTGCAGGCACACTACAGGTTTAATGCTAACCATTAATGGGAGGTCTTGGCAGAACTGTTAGCTAAGCTTTCAAAGCAGGCTAATTGATTAGTCTGGGCAAGAGATGAGTGCATTATAGCCAATACCTTCAGTATCTTGGGAAAAACTGCATATGAAAGATTTAGAAGGGAACGCTCTAGCGCCAAGTTCAAATTAGCCATGTAAGTTATTGACTCCTATGAGCAGTATTTAATTCAGGCCTGATGGTAAAATGGTATGTAAGTAAAAGATGCCATGGGCATAATCTATTACAGGCACTTGGACACTTCTGCAAATGGGGTAATTACAGAACTTTGTATTCTAAAGGTGACAGCTGCATGTTTTTTTTTTTTTTTTTTTAAACTGAGGGTGGAAAAAATGGGGAAGGGCGAGAAAATCGCAACAGCCATCAGCAGTCAGAAGAGTCAGAGGCCTGGCAGTTTCTCCACACTAGCTGGGGACTGTTATGCAGTGTGAAACGCTCAAAAATAATTTGGCATGGTCTAGCAGCACCACGCACACGAAAGAGAATGTCCCCTGAGGGTAGCTTCCTGGTCTGAAACAAATGTATGTAGTAGTTTTATTCTAACACAGTAAGGGTAGTTAATTTGTCTTGAAAAGCAGTACTTTTTAAGGCCATACACTTTGTGAAACAACCTTTAGGCATCTTTTATATGTACCAATTTAAGTGATGTTTTATTATAAACTAGTATTCCATAGAATAATCAGAAAATCTTACATTAAAATCAAATATCAAAATACAGTGGTACCTCGTTTCTCGAACTTAATCCGTTCTGGACTCCGGATCGAATCCTAAAAAGTTTGAGTTGTGATTGAATTTTTCCCATAACAAATAATGGAAAACCAATGAATTGGTTCCCAGCTCCCCAAAATTACACCTAAATATATGTATATACTTATATAAAAAAAATACTTTTTTTTTAAAGTATTTAATCACAAAATGAACAGGACAAAACAAGAACAGCATTTTTTTCCTAATGGCTTCCAAAACGATAAATATCTTATCCCAATATTACCCCTGTCCTGCCCAGATCGTCAGCGCCTTTCGTGTGCCACGCCCCCTTGTTAACCTCGCGTGGGATCCCCATGTGATCAGCTGGTTCTGGTTGTTGTCATTAGTCCTCTGTATTAAATCCGCGTTTGTTGGTTTCCCTAGTCCGGTCATTGGGTGCGTTCCACTTGCTTACAGTGCTGGCTTAAAGCAACCCATTCTGATCCTGATGCAATGCATTACGATTAGATGGTTTTCAGTTAATTTACCTGGTAAAATAAAGTTTTTTAAAAAATTACATAAATGCTCTAATAGTACACGTAAGTTAATGGTTTATTTATTGTTAGTTACTGTAACGTTGCGCTGCTTTATTTGGTTAATTGCCCAGTCTGTGAAGAAGGCATTTAAGTAAGAATTGCATTGTAGTATGACTCATTTCCTGGCGCGTACAATTTATATTAGGTCAGTGTTCACGGTTTGACTTCTGATATTCAGATCGAGTTCTAGGTCAAACTGGTTTGTTCGACTTACAAGTAATTCGAGTTCTAGTGAGTTCAACAACCGAGGTACCACTGTGTCTTATAGTAGCTTTACACAGCACAAAAGCTGCTAAACGTCCTGATACGGGGAAAATTAGAATTATGGATCTTTACAAAGGGTTTTTATTAGGGATGCACCCATCGATCGGAATGGAATTGGAAATTCTTCAGTTTGAGCTAAGCAGATGCAAAATTTGCTATCTGCAGCAAGTGTAAGGACCAGGTACACCGTGGGGGAACCAATACAAAGACATTTAACACAACCAATTGAATTAGACATTTAAAAATATCACCCCAGTGATCACGCTCCATTTGAAGAAGCTAGCTAAGCGAAAGTTGCTAGCAAAGCATGTTGAAAGCAGTCCACGAGCCATCAGTCTGTTTAATTTTACAATGGGATAAACTAGGGGTGCCCACACGTTTTCAGCTTGCGAGCTACTTGGTCATATATATATATACTTTATTACTAATTTCCCTTTGGGATAAATAAAGTATTTTTGAATTGAACTTGGATTTTAGTTCCTTCACCTTTCTCTTTCTTAGCTCGCTTTTCGGAGGCAAGTTAATGTCGTAGTTTTTATGAACAGTCTGAGTGCTGCTCCACATTAATCTTCTTCAGGATAGCAACGGTAGACTAACAGATGAGGCAAACGTATTTCGAATATGACATTGTGGGGAAAAAAAGTCCTCCCATTCTGTATGTTTTTGGCTTCTTACTTGGTCCAGCTCCTCCATTCATTTTTATATCATTTCTACAGTTTAGTATAAATATATTGGAGCCTAAGTAGGCGACTTGGTAGCTTGCTAGACTTTTGCAGCAGCTGGTGCGGTTGAACACGTCATCCATCCTCTTTATGCCATACGATCTACCCAGACTACCTTTGCCATTGACCAGTAGATTGCGATTGACGTATTGGGCACCCCTGGTATAAGCAGTGAAAAGTGCAAAGAAATTACAAGGAAAAACTATGGAATTCATTGCACCGGATGACAAGCAGTTTTTTGTAATTGAGGATAAAGGCTTCAGAAATCTGATAAATCGCCTCAGCCCAACAGATGGAATACCAAGTGGACGTCGAGCTACCCGAGTTGTTTAATCTAGTGTCATGTCACACACGTTCACTTGCTGCACCTATTAGTATTTTTAAGAATATATTAATGTTTAGTTGTAGTTGGGGTTTTATTTGTTGTTTTAGTTTATTTGAATTTGTAAAGTTTAATAAGAGTTTATGAAAATAAAGGTTTGAGGTGAAGAAAATGTGATTTAAAAAAAAAAAAAGTTATGTATTTGCTGTTCTCAGGGCAAAAATCAGTATCGTTATCGGCTGATCACACCTAGCAAAAAATCGGTAATCGGGATCGACCAAGAAAATTGCAATCGGTGCATCCCTAGTTTTTATAATTGGTCTTTATAAATGAGCAGTATATCATCCTGATATGGATATTCTCCTGTTCAAAATGCATTGAATCTAGGGCTGCCACTAATGACTATTTTTCCATGGATTAATCGATCGACTTTTACCGATTGGTCGATTAATTTAAAAGAGTAATTTTTCTCCAGAACATCAAATGGATTTTTTGACAACAAACTGTTATTGCAGGGCTTTAGGTAAGGGGCACTGGCTTTTTGACGTTATACGGGCATTATTTTTCGCCCACAATTTGATAAGCAAATTAGTAGTATTCTTAACCTATTAATGAGATGCGTATTGTGACGCTCAGAAGTTAGTAATCTGTATATATTCAGCATATCCTTATACTTATTAGCCTTTGTTAGCAGAACACCCCATGCTACTGTTTTGGTAAACCATGGAAGCGATAAGCAGTGAAATAGCGGTGAACCTAGACTTTGCAGCCACAACATCTTTTAAAAGAGGAAATATTGTGGATAAACAAGGTAAAAAGATGCTGGTGGTGTAGCTTTTTGCTGATTACAAAAGAACTGTGGTGGACTTTAAACATAGAACTGAAATAAAGATGAAAACTATTTTCTTTTAGTGTTTTCCGTTCCAGTTTTACTTTACAATAACACTGGTCCAAACTCCCAATAGGCCAAATGCGCACAAACACACACTGGCACCATCAGTCCACGTAGAATGAGCCCAGATTTTGACTTAAACTTTTTCCCAGTTACTTATTCAGTGGAGATTTAGGTAACACAGGCAAATGTATGGCTTTAATATTGAGTGCAGTTAGCAGCTACAAGGATAAGATACCCAGAATAGCACTTCAGGCACTCATGCGTAGCATTAGTGCCCCTCTAGTATGCCGTCAAACTTTGCACAGTGTAAAAACACCTTTTTGCTTTGTGATTAATTTGAATTACTCTGCAGCCCTAATAGAATCTAAGTTCCTTTAACCCTTTCTGCACTTACCTGTGTCTCCCGCTTGCCTGCTCTTTGTTCACCCTCTGATCCATGTCACTGTTTGTGTCCCTGTCTCTCAGGTCCCTGCCTGCAACGGGGCAGAGGTGTCTGAATTCCGACTGGAGTGGGGGGCTGCTGAGGGCACCCTCACGCTAGCGTACTGTGGCCCATCACTCAGCTATGAAGCTCGCGGCCTGCTCCCCGCTACAGTTTACTACTGCAGAGTTCAGGTAAGAGACCAGCTCACACATTCTACTAAAAGCCCCAACAAGAATGTATAAGCTCTCCTCAGAGTAAATGTACCTCCCAGAAACTGCCTACATAATTACCTAAGACCTGTTAGCTGCATTTCTTTATATTTGTCATTACCTGTGACAAGGGTGACCAGAAAGGTTACAATAGCCACATTTAGTGGACTTCATCGCCTTATGCCTATAGCTGGCAGTAATAAAATCTGTGTAAAGGAAACGAATAATCATTGAATGACTTGCTATGAAAACTCACAATGCTGTCATGTTGTTTCTGTTTACTGATGCCCTTGAAAATATCAAAGCACACCCACTTTAACATGGTGTTGTTTTCCACAACAAAATCCTGTGGCTGTTGCTCTGAGATTCGTTTAGCTTTAGCGCTACTTTACATAAACAGAGAAGCACTTGTATTTGAAAAGCTGCTTTTCATCTCTATCTTGGTATTTTTCTGGTGATAATAATAATAATTATAATATATTTTATTTGTATCGCACTTCACATTTAAATCAATCTCAAAGTGCCACTTCACATGCAGATTGTTTATGGAGGAGATTATAAGGGCTTAAGTAACAGCTGAATCACAGATCTGCTTTTGCCAAAAGGATATTTTTATGGTCAAACATGACCTACAACACTGTTTAGTTCTAGACCTGGTGAGCCATCACACAGCTGTGTAGTCACATGCTTCTCGGTGCCAAGAGCTTCATTATTAGTTGAATACCTGCGTCTGGTGTGGATAAGCTGGAGCAGAGCAAAAACACAGGGTTAAGGAAAATGACTTGTTTTGCTTAGCTTACTGATATGTTTTTAATATGGTTGCTGTTTACTTGCTATAATTTGACTGGGCATATTTAATGTCTGTGTTCATTCCTATTTTTAAAGTAGTGAACGTAAACTGGCTGGGGAGCAACAGGTTGGCAGTGAAGTTGAACTTGTCTGCTAAATGTTGGATATAAAGTGTGACATTTCACTTTTGCATCTCACAAAGTAAGAGTTGATAGGTTCAAGCTTATTTTTTGCTTGATCTGTATCATTTTTTTCTTTCCACACAGGCAGTGAATTCTGCAGGCTCGGGGCCCTTTGGGGATGTTGCCATGGTGACAACACCACCATCGGTTCCAGCTGCGGTACGGCTGGTGGAGGTAGTAGGCGAAGACACGCTTCCCGAAAGCATGCCTGGCCCTGCCTTCTCCTGCCTGGCATTGCAGTGGGAGGAGCCTTGTTGCAATGGTGCAGAAATAACAGGCTACAATATTGACTATGGGGAGCAGCTCCCCCTGTCTGTTGGGAGGACCAATCACTGTGTGCTGGAGAATCTGCTGCCAGATACAACCTACAGGTAGTGCATGTTTGTTTAATTAGTATGTTACTTCTACAGACAAATGCATTTGCAAAAATACTGTTAACCCTGGTCCTGGGTGGCTTTTGTAGTTAGGTTTTTGGGCTGCCTAAGCACTTAATCATGTAGCTAAATCAGTATTAAATCAGATTATGAAGCAGTTCAGCCTTCTTTGTACTAATCTGGAAAACACTAGCTCACCATAAACAGGTTCAGGTTTAAGAACTTCAGCCTTAAAAGTACCGCACTGCCAGAATAAATTGCTTCATGCAACTGTTTAATGCATTTATATTCTTTTACTGTTGTGGTTTTAAAGCAGCCTAAGTTTAGAAACATGTTTAAATAGACTTGCGTTCCCAGCCTAATTGTAAAAATGTGCTCAAATGGACTTCTCTCAGGGTGCGCGTGCAAGCAGTCAACAGTGTCGGGCCGGGTCCTTTCAGCACTGCGCTGAAAGCCAGAACACGACCCCTCCCCCCTGAGCCGCCCCAGCTGGAGTGCGTTGCCACGGGCCCCCAGAGTCTGAAGCTCAAGTGGGGCGAGGGCCCTAGCCGGGCGCAGCCAAGCGGAACCACGCAGTTCTGTCTGCACATGCAGGCCAGCGCAGACAGGTGGGGACACACGCACTCACTCACACACACACACACACACACACACACACACACACATGTTTCCCAATCGGGAAAAGCGAATGTTGTTAAATTCTCTGCTCTGTTTCTTAGGCTTGTGTGCATCTACAGCGGTCCCTGCCACACGTTCAAGGTGCAGCGGCTGGCTGAAGCCACTCTGTACCACTTCAGCATACAGGCACACAATGAAGCCGGGGTGGGGCCGCTCTCCACCCTCTACAGCTTCAGCACCAGCAGGTCCCCGCCAGGCCAGCTCAAGGGTGAGGCCCTTTCGCTCTGCTTGCCCGAGCTCAAGAGAGAGAGAAACACCATTAGGTGTCCCTTTTTCTCTGTGGCCGAGTTGAAGTGAGCTGAACCTTGGTGGTTTGTTCCCGTTGCCTTTTTTCCCCCGTTGGACCTTCAGTCATCAGTTTGAAATGAAAAACATCATGTGATGGCAGCATGTGGAATACAGCTGCTTTTTACTTCAGGTGAAACCAGGGAATGTGCTGTTCTTCTAATTGAGCTGCTACATTGAAGACTTGGTACTGTTTCTGCATCATTTTGTGGAATCTGCTTTGTCTGATTTTATTTATTTTTATCCTGAAGCTATTTGAATGACAGTGATAAAGTTCCCTCTCCGTAGGGCTAATTATTCTGTAACAATCACTAAGTTTTTATGCTATTGGCAGCTTGCATTCGGCTCGGTTTCCTGATTGTGATCAGGAAAAAACACCAAAAATATCCTGATCAGTTTCTCTTTCGGTCTTTGCTAACTTAGTACTTTATAAATCCCATGGGAAGGTTCCTCTGGGAAATGTAGTTCCAGCAGCAGTGCACCGACACATTAGTTACAAGAATTCAAATTTGTGGGGGGGGGGGGGAATGGAATGAGTACACATGTATGATATAAAAGCAGTATATAAATATTTGGTATAAAGGTGATTGTTCAGAAGATAATTAACAGGGCTATTGCACAGATCATTATTGCAGTTTGAGTTATAATAATACTTGGTACAATGGTGGAAGTGGTCCAGTTGGACTGTGTGGAACGGTTCAGTTCTTCGGAACTAGCTGTGTCTTTCAGCAGAGGCGTTCCCAGAGAAACATGATATACTGCTGTCCGCTCCCTCAGGCTTCCGGAGCGTAACCTGAGCATAAATGATAGGCCTTTGGGTACCTCTTTGTCATCCACTGGAGGAACACATGACTCTCCCATTCATCAGACTGACACATCTTTCTAACAGCCCCGCGCGTCGAGCAGCTGGAGTGGAATCAGTACGAGGTCACGTGGGAGGCCCTACCACCAATGAGAGGAGACCCCATCGTATACACTCTGCAGCTGCAGAGGGGACGTGAGGCTGAGCAGGTACACCTTGGCGGGAAGCCTGATGAGATAATGGAGGGGAGTGCCTTCAGCTTGCCTCTGGATGGGGCCCGATTGCCGTATTATGTCGGTGTTTTGGAAGGGGCACCCTCGGATGTACGGTACTTCTTTGGGTTGAAGCTTCACCATCCCTTCTCTGTCTCAGCTCTACAGAGGCCCTGCTGCCACATTCAAGTGGCAAGGCGTCGCCCCAGGCTGCGACTGGCGTGTACGCGTGTGCGCGGGCCGGAAATGCCCCGACAGCGGCGAGCTGTGGGGGCCATACAGCCCGAGCACCTCCCTGCCTGCCATGGAGGCCCCAGGGCCCTCAGAGGGAGGGCCCAAGGCCATGGCCAGGGAGGGCGGCACCCCCAGGACGGGAAGAGCCATCACAGACGAACAGTTTGCCTTGCTGCTGCTTCTGGGCTTTTCAACGGTGGCCATTCTCTTCGCCGTGGTCATCCAGTACTTTGTCATCAAGTAGGTTGTCTCCCTGCACCGAATCCCACCCCAACCTTACCCCCCTTCCCCCTCCCTCCCCCCCCCTTTAGCCTTCTCTGAAAGATGAGAAACGGCAGGATGAGAATCCGGGCTTGCTTATCCACCTAGTCACACAAGAAGCTCTGCTACGTCCCAGTGGAGATATTTTCAGTTCCCTGTTCCTGCTGTTGTTGTTGTCCGTCAATGTTCTTGTCGCTGTCGTCATGATTGTTAATGTTAAATGTTATATATTTACAGCAATAGGTACTTTCCTCGTTGTGATTTTTTTGCCCTCTCTTCATGACCAATGTGAACTGTGACTTAACGGGCGATTCAGTGCGAGCCGCTGGCAAAGACGCGTCCAGTGGCGGGGTGGTCTAAGACGGAGGTGACGTGGGAAGAAGCGGGCTTCCGGCCGTCGTGCGTGATGACGGTGGGGGCCACGCGACGGGGAATGCGAGTGAGCAAGTGAGCGAGAACCTTCATGGGCTTTTCCACAGAGTCTGATGCCAGTCGACCGGTCGAGGTGCAGGGCTCTCTGTCGTCTGCCTTGGCTGGACTGGCTGTCCTGATTCACCATGGAAACTCCCAGCTGCGTAATGGGATTTCCTTAAGACTAGGTCATTTCAGCTTTATACTGTACACTGTCGGTCAGAGCAACTGTGAATTAAGCTCTGTTCTCTATTAAACTGTGTGTGTTTTTAACGGAGGATGGAAAAAATGAAAAAGGAGAAGTTGCCAAAGTTTTTATAAGAGTGACATGTATGAAGAAAAGCTCCTCTGAGAGGGGTTGGGGGTTCCCATATTTTATTTTTTTAAAGTGATTTAAAAGAAAAAAAAAGAAAAAAATGGTAAAAGAATCCACTAACATGACAAAGAACTTCAAAGAGACACAAGTTACCTTGTTAAAATTGGGAGAATTTTTGTTTGTCATCACCTGTGTGTGTATGTGTGTATAAACATACATGTTATGTTTATGTATATATAAATGGACAGTACCTATAAGAGATTCGAAATACACATTGTTATAAATGTCTCTATTTGGCTCAAACTGAGCACCATGATCCTATTATGTATTTGTCAAAATGTGTGTGCTTTGTACCGTTTGGACATTCAGGCTCAAAGATTGGGGGGGGGGGGGGGGGGGGGCAAGGGCCTTGTTTGGGGTGTCTTCGGAGAAAAGATTTGAGTTCACATTCTCAGTATGGCCGCCCAGAATCACCCATGCTCTCGCTATACTTTGTGTTGGCCAATCTGAGGTCCATGTTAGGCGTAGTTTCTAATGTCCTCTCGGTGTCCAGCGTGACTTTGAACCTAGACCACTGTTGAGCCATTCTGCTGAGCTATAGCCTGTATGGACATACCTCTTGGTAATTTTAGCATTAGAACCGTTCCCTTTAAATTAAATGGGCTGTAAGGATGTCATGACCTGGCAGGTGCACGTCCAGTCCCTCCAGTGCTCACTGATATCATGACCACATCAGCGTAGATGTAGCATGGAATTCAAGGCTCTGACTAGTCTCTCCTCTTCAATGGCCCATGTCTTGACTCCTGTTTCTGAAGCTGGAACACTCCCCCCCCCTCCCTCCCCCAAAACCAAAAAACCTGTTCCTTGTTTTCCCCAAAAGTATTACAATGCGTGACAACCCAAACAAATCTGAATGAGCAATGTTATTTTTAGAGGTGCCCCATCTATTCACTAGAATGAATGTTTGAAAGGTTATAAGTTTAAAAAGATTCCCCTTTTGTAGGCATGTGGACAACAGCCCTTTGTTTCTTGGGAACTGTGTATTATGTGAGCCACAGGTTATTAATATCCTATAAATCCTGGATATAACTTTTTCCAAAGAAAACCATGGTGAATCTGATGTTTTGGCATGGGCATCTGCCGCTCCTTAACGTGAAGTGCTCATTTGGAGAAGAAATGCCTGTATGCAATTTACTTGTTTATGAAGCTAATGAAATGAGCTATGCATGGAAAGAGAGACTCCAGAGTTACCAGAGAACCTTCAGGGCTGTAAGCCCACTCCAAGACAGGCCTGTTCTCCGTCTGTTGTGACAGGGTTTTGCTCTAAATTTCCCCTTAAAGAAATGAATATGTAAGCCCCGTTTTGTAATGCCAGATTCCCTCCCGAATGCGACGGGACAGCTTCTGGTGCTGTAGCTCAGCTTCACCTGACCATCCCCCCCCCCCCCCCTCCCCACCGGCCCCCAACCCCCAGAACACTATCCATGCTGGAATGGTTGCAGTGCGAGATCACTGATTTGTCATTGGTATAATGTGTGTTGGAAGAAGAGGGAAGGCATAAAGTTATGTTTATTATGATAAGCGTTCTTGCTGTTAGTATTGTATTTCGTTCATTAATCTGAACCATAATCTGTACTGTTTCCTGTTAAATCCTGACTGGAACATCCTGCAATGTTGAGTGTAAGCTTTTTTTTTTGTTTTGTTTTTTTCTTTTTTCCCCTTCTATGAGCTTGTCAGGGCGCAGTACTGTTACACAACAGCCTTATCTCTATGGCCTCTGCACACTGTTCACTCATTCCCACTTGTGCCTGCATCTGGTGAGTCTGAGCGGCCTACCAGCCAAGGCGCTCCTCAGCTCAGGCCTGGCCGAAGGGTAATCAGAATATCCGGGGTGCTGTTTCCAAAGACTTTTACTCTGGTGTCTCCGTTTGTTGCATACGAATTTAAGTACAGTCTTAAAATTGTTTCAGCCCAACCTGTTATAATGTGTGTACGACGCATCCTCTGTTAACCGTTAAACTGCAACTTCAGGGCAAACTAACATGCATGTAAATGAGAGAGAAGGGTTACAACTCAGTGGAAAATTCTGGCCTTGTGTAACCCCCCCCCCCTCCCCCCCCCATTGCACACACGCATGGACACCAAAATTAATTTGGGGCCTACAAGTAATTCTGATTTTATGCTAAGTGCATTCTGTCATTCCGCCTGGAAACGAAATCAAATCATCGAGTGGTACTTATGAGTTAATATGGTGACAGTGCGTGCCATTTCCTTCCAAAATGAAGGAAATTGTTATGGAATTAGGCTATCTGAGCCTACGCTCTGACCCTGAACAGCCTGAATGTGGATGAGCCTAGCCAAGCTTTCTGCTTTCTGCACAGCTAGGGGACGGGACCTGCTTTGTCTAGAGTTTTATTTTTGCGTCCCATACATTTGGCATACGTAGGGAAAGCGCTGCTGCTAATTAGTATTTCACGAGTATTTTCAGATTCTTGTTTCAGTGTAACCCCTTCCCAGAATGCTAGGTTGAGAGCCAGTCTTCTTTATGATATCCAGTATATGTAGCTTCCAATTATGTAGTTTGCTGTCTGAAGTCTCCAGTGTTTTATGTTCCTATCAACCCTAGTTAATCAGTAGTCATGTTTGACTCCTGGGCATTTGTACCCAGACAACACACAACAGTCTCTCCAGATCATATATGAGGGGAATGGGAATGGGAATTGGTCGTATCCTAACGGTTCCTTCAGTAGAAAACGGAGACCCTAAACACTGGGACTCGGCATTAACGGTGCTCTCATACCTCTTGCCCTCTGC
>JAABNY020000002.1:13583541-13598080 GCA_015164015.2 Brevimyrus niger | reverse complement strand
TAGACTATTTACAAGGCAAGAACTGTTACATATGTGTGCAGACATCTCAAATTGAAAATCTCACTCCAGCCATCTGGCCGAAGTTGGCAACCCCGCATTTTATTTCAAATTAAAAGTAAAATGCACTGTTTTCGCCTGAAGCGGCTCATCACTCCATTTGCATTGTTACTCCAAGAAATATAAAACGAATATGAGAAAAACACAACATGTCACGTTTTTTTATATCTTTTTGAAATAATAAGGCCGCCCATAACCTACTCTAATGGTGATGTGATAAGTGATTAGTTTTTGTTATGTATTTATATTAAAACAAAACTTTAATTTTATTACTGGTGTGGAATTATCGAAACCAATACTTAAATCCATGAACACTGAAATATGTGACATAAACACAACTGTATTAGGGCTGACTTTATTTAAACATGCACAATTTTCACATTTTATTTATTTAGTCTTATTTTGAAATGCAGCCAAACTTTTATTTACAAATGAGAAAACATTCTACATATCGGCAGTCATACATATATGTTCAGTTCAATGTCGAGTGACGATAAATATTGTCAAAAAGTTTTTGAATTGTACTGAATTAATTTGACAGTCAGGTATTTCTTACATGCAATGTTGATACTACTAATGGGCTACTTAAATATATATCACAATAAATAGTTAGACAGTCTTTGCTTCAAGAAATTCTCTAACTGGACCTCTTTAAATTTTAGTTTAATACCCCTGTATGCGAACTTCATTAGTTCTTATTGGATCTGGTCTCTGGAAAACATTTTCGTTTTAATCATTGACAAAATTGTCAATACACTTTGTCATAGTTTTACACCTCGCAAAATCATTTTTATTTAGTTATTCTATCGTTTTAGTCTGAAAATAACGGTCATTGACGATGGCTACGACGAAAAGTTTTCGTTAACAAAATGAATATTGCTTTGTTGTATATGATATGTCTTGCTGAGAAAATCATTTGAGATAGAATACTTGGCTTACTCCCTGCCTGGTCAGGGATAGCCATGCAACGTGAAAACTTGCTTAAAAATTCAGACGTGTTCTGAAAACTCCCCATGATGCTTAGAATGGCTGCAACATGGGAAGCTAAAGACAAAAGGGTTCTAATGGGAGCGGGGAGGAGCCTGATTTGCAGTCCACAGGGGTGGGTTTATTGTTTCTGGGGTGCATTCAAAGCTGGTTGTAAACAGCCCGTCAAGTCAATGTCACAGGTCATTATTGTCAGTTCTGCCACATGTACAGGACACACAGAGGATTGAAACTGTTATTCCCAGACCCAATGCGTCAACAACGACAAGCATGTCTGACTGACTCTCCTGTCTCCTCCCCAGCCTGACCCTACCAAGTCATGCTTGTTACTCATTTGTCTTACCTCTCGTTCCTAACTCTTGTGTTAATCACTCCCAGCTGCCTCCCTCGTTAGCTCTCTCGTTAGTTAAGTATGTATGTTCTTCCCAGTTCTATGTTCACCAGTCCAGTCACTGATGTCCTATTATCCTGCTGCCTGTGCACTTACTAATTTCTAGTCCTCCTGTTTCGGATCCCTCATGGTCCTGTTTGCTTATTGTCCCTTTTCATTTAATTTAATGAAACCCTTTTCGACACACCTGCCCTCAAATCCGTCGTCCCTCAAGGCTTGACGCCTAGTTCCTGTTAGCCAGAGCTCTGAAACACAGCGCCGTGTTCTCAAGTGAATGGGTGGTTAAAATAACATATCCTGTGCTTTCTTTTTTCACTGCTTTAAATACATATTCATCCGCGGTTTTGGAGTTTAACCCCCAACTGCAACACAAAAACAAGCTTGTGGTTATGGAGAACTGGCAGCTCTTCGGAAAAACCTCCACCAATGGGACGTTATGCTGAACTGTCTCACAATATGATATGATTGGAGAGCTATTGTCACAGGTGCAACATGTTAGTGCACAATGTTAATTATGAAGAGTCTCATCCCGGACTAGTGAAGCTCTTCAGAGCATTTGATTAGGAAGGCACAGCAGCAATGCGTGGCTTTGTGGGTTAGGCCTCTCTCCCTGTGATGAGAGTGTGACTGGGTCAATTACCATAATTGGCTAGAATAATCATATGACTATTGCACCCTTCAGCAAGGCCCCTACCCCTGAAAAATGCTTAAGGGACAATGGACAAATGACTAATCCTGCATTCTCACCAGCAAGATGAGATATGGAGAGATTGAACATAGTTATACTTCTTAGCAAATCAGTGTCAACAAAGGCGTTCTGTTCTATAAAACACCTTGGGAAGAATTCTGTACTACCGACTGTCTCATATGTACGACCCATATAAACGGACACGGAGACCCAAATAATATTAATATGTTAATATAATAGCACATGACATAGATGCTTGCCTCAGCACAATGAGTCCATGCACAGCACATCATGCAAGGAGGGGAAAACTGAGGGGGAGATGAAAAGCCACAAGAAAGGCATTGTCTGGTGATGACAAGCAGAGATCCTCCATGCTGATAATTAAAATGCTTGCAGGAGGGATTGTGGGGGGTGGACGCCTACCACAGAAAAAGCATTCTGCCCTAGTCAGGGCGGGAAAACAAGAGGGGCCAAACGCAATCATTTGTTTTTGTGAAAATTGCTTCAAACATGCTGTAATTGGCAAACTTTGCAGAAGAGCCATCTATCACAATTTATGCAAATTTGAGTAGGGTGTTTAGGCTTTAAACCTTTGTACACAACTGGCATTGTTGTGGGAGACTACAGCTTACATTCCTCAGTGACACAGTTCTGCTTTTCTTTCAGTGGTCTGTACACTGGGATAAATATTTTCTTGCTGTCATTGGCTGAACGACAAAATTGGTCATGGCTTTTGGAGGATGGGTATGACTCCAACACACATATAAAATTTAATAGTGCCGGGCTACTTCTTCTGACTTCCACAGTGCATCTGTTTTAACTGAACTTTGGTTCCTCACCAGCCTCAGAGATCTTCTAGTTTCCTTCCCAGCAGGTTGTCCCAGCAGGAGCACCAGATATGGAGGTGCTAATTGTTTGCACCTGATAACACCTAATAAATGTAAGCATTGTGGGTCAGCTGAGTCGCCGGTCATCAGTCTGTAAGGGTGATGTGTGACTCAGTATTACCCAATATTAGAAGACTGCTGATGCTGGCAGAGTGATTTCACAGAGAGACTCCTCATCAGAGCCTTAACTATCAATTAACTAACAATCTGCATTTCTTTATTGTGGAGAGAAACCAGAAAATCCCAAGGAGGCATGGGACTAACGTACAAATTCCACACACAGACACAAGGATGGGATTTAAACTCAAACACCTGGATGTGTGAGGGCACAGGGTTGCCTGTTGAGTTACTGTTTCACCTTCGCCTGGCCAAATAATTATCATACCGTGTAGCACATGGGTTTACATACTTTGATGGCTCCAGCAGTCGCCTTGGGTGGCTGCACAGTGTCTGCAGTTGAAGTGGGGTCATCCACACCATTCCAGTTCCAAGTGCTTCTGAAGAGCTGCCTCTTAAGTGGGAACGCCTCTCAGCTGGGTCCAGAGAGATTCCTGTGTGTCTATGCAGCTCTCTGTTGGAATCTAGGCCTCAAGAAGCCCAGCAGGTAATGTATTTTAGGCAGAAGGACCCAAAGGGGAACCCATGCCTTAGTTCATCAATATCTGAGCATAGCCATTACAGATTTCAGCCCTGAAATGAAAACTATCTGACAGATTGTGCATAATGCAGTTTAAACTGGTGCATGGTGATGTTCAAAATAAAGTTTCAAATCATTTTTACTGCTCATTCTAATTTGTCCTATCCACGGAAGATGAACATAAATTGTAAGGCTATAAATTATTATTTCCATGTGTCCATTTAACACAGTAGACGCGTAACTGCCCCACATACCTATTGAGCCATTTGGCAGGAGCTGATGTAACATATGTGAAATGCCAGAAACAGGAACCAGGCATGGAGGGGTCAATTCTGCCCCTTGATATTCTGCACAACAAAAGCAGAATGTGGTCTTAATAGCAGGCACACGCAGTCAGTAGCAGTCTCTCCTGCTAGTGCAACAGCATCCACTGTGCTTCTGACGGAGATATGGTAAACCCACATTACCCATAATATGCATGCCATGGCATATATACCACAAGGAAATAGAATATACATATTTTATATATATTTACACAAAAACAGGCAAACATAATACAGAATGTGCTCACAAACAAATAAGAAACTGTAACAAGAGCTGTACCATAACCATATGCTAAGTATTACTGCAAATTTGCAAAGTTAGCACCTTAACACAGAAACAATGCCAGAACTGCGTTTACAAATAACACCAAAACTACAAATATCTGTAATAATTACCCCTTCCGGTGTCAGTGCAAATGTCAGCTGGCTCAATTACCTGCACCATAAAAGAAGAATGGGGCCTAATTAACAGGTACATGCGCTTCAACGCTGCCACAGAAGCACGTAGCAAGGTGCGTGCGAAAGGTGTTGCATTAAATTCATCCCCATCTGATACCTGGAGCTAAGGAACCTTCAATACAGTAACTGAACTGACATACACTTACATGTACAATTGCAACTCAGAAAATCTTAGTGAAGTTGAGCCAAAATAATAATGACATTGAAGATATGTATTTGGCCATTTTGACTGAACCATGAATTCAAACAACTGTCCAATCGCAAATAAACAAGTGGAAGTGGCCAGAATTGTATAATGAGTACTCAAAAAGAGTGATTGGATTTGTATAATGTCATGAATAATCATAAATTAACTCTTTACTTCATTTGTACATATTTTGTGGCTGGAAGAGGCTCAGATTCCATCAAGAGTGCAAAGCCTTTCTATTTACAACAAGCATTAGCACACAGAGTGCTAATCCACTGGCCAGCATCGCTATCAATCTGAGCAACAAACAGCAAATCTGACAAATTAAGAATGGTCTAGCATTACCGCACAGTCAACCAGCAGGAATCCTCTGTCTCGGGACAATCTGAATTTTTGTTCAAACTTCTATTGAGTTTTTAGTCTTTGTTAAATGTTGTTTAAAGAGTACTTTAATTTATTAGTTACATATTGAGCTTTGTAAATGTGTAATGCAACACAAAGTCAAATAGTGGGAGCGAATGACAAAGCCATGCGTCTTAAGTGGTTTGCATCATTCATGATTACTCATTCATAAGCTGGACAATCTGGTTGTTGTCCACAATGGCAGCCATCTTCCATGGGTGGCTTTCTATTTAGCCGATTCTTCTCAGACCGACTCTTGCCGCAGGATGGGGGCTAACTAGCTCTCATGTGTAGCCAATAAAATATCTCCCCTACACAATAGGACACTGTGAAATACCCCAGATGGGAAAGGTGCTTGGGGTGGCTCCAAGTCATGATGTTGACCCGGCTCTCTACCCTTCCCGTTGACCTAATGTCACTCATCTCCTCCCCCATTACCATCGATCTGAGACGCCTCCATTCTGTAAAGCTGTGGATATGGCATTCTGTGTTTAGCAGCCAGGTGACCAAACCTTGCTTGGATTATTCCAGTCCTCTGTACTTTACAATTCAGTTCAATTCAATGTTATTTGTATAGTGCATTTTCACAACATTTTATAGTCTCAAAGTGCTTTGCATTGTCCCTACCCAAAGCCCCCAGCCAGCAGGCCAGAGGTGACTGGCAAGTAAAAAATCTCTAGATGGAAGAAACCTTGGGAGGAACCAGACGCAAAGGAGGAGCCCATCCTGCAGGGGCCGGCAGATAAAGTCAAATGTACAAGATAACGAAATGCTAATTGCACAGTCCAAATTGTACTTCTATTCTAACTTACTTGCCTTCAGCTATGCACAATGACATAAAACGAGTACACAAGAATACAAGTACAGTCAGGTACACATACTGAGAGTCATCAGTATGGACCTTGATACAGATAGCATAGTGCGCTGGAGGTCCGTTCCGGGGGTCTGGCATGCCCCAGTCTCAAGGTTCTTATGGTATGTAGATTCTGTTGTATTTTGCAAAGCAACTTTGAGCTCTGGTATAGGCACTATATAAATTAAACATTATTATTATTATAATCATTATTATTATTATTACTATTATTACTACTATTATTATTATTTCAGAATGTTCTGAATGCAGTTTAATACAACTGACATAGAAAACAAACAGTGACAAAATAACTGAAGGTAAACCACACACACACACACACACACACATTTATTTATATATATTTGTATACATATATATATTTTTGGAAAAATGTATTAGCAGTATTAACAAAATCTAGTAAAAAAGGGTTTAGGAGAAATGCAGCATATTTTTCATTACTTTCAAAAACAGGCTGTATTACATGCTCCTTTAAAGTTGTAATATGATATTTGATTTTGGAAATATGAAAAATTGTGAACTGTATGTCCCCCTACACATATTCACATAATTTATTCAGTGGCCCCTTTTTGCCAAGCCTTCCTTTCCCATGACCCTATTCTCCCCTCGGCTCTTTTTATCCTGCCACCCCCCCCCCCCCCATTCTATGTGTTAATAACCACTTATGTTTCTAATGACTCCAGCCTAAAGAATCAAAAAGATGAAGCAGACCAGAGCCAGGAACTTCACTGCATCCAGAGGGATCCAGGGTCTCTGTCCCTCACAAAAGGTCGAAATTTCTGAAGTTGAGGCCATTGCATGTTACTGAGGACTGTTGCTGAGACTGGAAATGCACCACAAATCCAGATCTCCCCTCAGGATAATACCAGAAGTTTAACATCACTGTTCTGTTTTTTATTTGTCTCCGTGTGGTCTGTGTGGATGACCATTGTCCAGAGTGATGGTTCTTCCTGGCACGTTGATGTGCTGAATGCACACGCCTAGAAAAAGTTTTGGACCATTTTGAAGGCGTAGCGGAACGTGTTCGCAAAGGGGTGACATACGTCGATATTTATCTGTGGTGTTACAAGCCTGAAACAATACAAAAGGTTGGATTGGCATGGATGCATTGAGCCACTGGGAAATAAAAACAGAAAGACGGTGAAGAGGATGCAGGAAGTCCCAAACAGCAAGGCTAAACACCGAAGATAAGATCAGCCAGAGCCAGGCGACACTGCAAGCTACTGCCAAGCTGGAAAGATCCAGTTTCCTAGACGCCTTTCAGGCACCAGTGTGACGTGTGAGACAGAAATGCCCCTTGAGTCAGCAAACATCCATGCAGACTGAAATCGGCGGTTAAATGCTGACCTCGGCCACTGGGACTGCAGGAAGCCTCAGACTGACAGATGAAGAGGCCGATGGGGTTTTTAATCAAACCGTGGTGCCCCAGCAACACAACTGGGGAACGTGCAAACAGGCAGCGTCAAGAATGGGCAGTGATGCACCCCCCCTTCCCCCTCCGATGTTCAAATAGCTCCTTCCCACATCTGTCTCTCTGCTAACACTAGCCCGTTTCGGCCATTGAAAGAACATTCGTCATCAAGGGAGATAGCAACTCGGTGAATGATAGGTCCAAAGTTGACCGGTATCTATGGACTTGCAGCTCGAACACACCAGCTGCTCCCTTATTTGAGCAAAACAATTGCCTTTATTTGCCCAAAAACTAAAATGTTGACTCACTAAACTGAACTGGTGAAAAGCTCATCATTTGCTGTACTGCTTTGTGATAATTAAATAGACACAATCATTTTGCACCTATAACATTCAAATACTGTTGCGAAAGGGGAGTATCCCCAAACATTCTTTTAGGTTAATTGCATGCACATGCATTTATTTAACAGAACAAAAAGGCAATAACATGCATCATAAAGAGAGAATTAAACATTCTGAACTTAAACTGACCTGATCTCAGCTGAAGTGCATATTTGAGATGCACTCAGATTGCGAGAATTAAACAGGTTGTTCAACAAAACTGACGATTTTGATCTGTTGGACTGAAAGTGTATGAAGATAAAGTCCATTTAAACTGGAGTACTTTAAATCCGATAAGCTACCTGGCTAAGCAAGAAATCCTACTTCGTGATACAGGTCCCAGGCCAATTTTCACACTCAACATGAAAAACAGTCACTGCAGAACAATGCTCTCAGCAGCCCGAGAAAAACAGATCAGACAGCTGCCATTTATTATGACATCATACGTGGCATAATGAGGCACTAATTATTACCAAAATGTTATGGCTTGTTATAGATCCTGTGACACAAAACCCCGTTCAGCTTAGGTAATGTTTCTTGTGTGTATCTGTCTATGGTTCACCTGGATACTTTTGTGAAGGACGTACAGTAACTTGACAGCACAAACACCCCAAAGTTAATTAGCGAGCACTAAAACTACGCCAGACCAAGGGCCTGATCTAAGTGTTTTTATGAGCAGATTAATCACTTTAATGCAACTGGTTGAATTTCGACTTCGGAGTTATAACATTTGTAAACAACAAATGCTAAACAGATATTCCATTCCTATAAGCCAAGAACCATGCCAAACGAACCTTCCATTGGTGCTTAAATATACTTACCTGAATGCTCTTTCTTCAGAAAAAAAACAAAAACAAAGAATGCTTTATCTTCAATTTGCATTGGAATGTGTCTTTTCGCCTTCCAGTCTCCTTTGAGACACACATACAGTTGAGAGTCAGAGCACTGGGATCGGGTATTTACCTGACACCCTGGAAACATTTTGAGGGATTAGGGCCTTGCTTGCTCCAGGCCCCGCAGAGCATTTGCTGAGACCAGGCTTAGCCCATTGAACCCCCTCCCGACAGTTGACTTGTCACATCCTGCCTGCCATGTCCGCCTGACCCTCCTGTCTCCTCCCTCACTTGGCCTAATGGGGGCCACACCCGATGCTTGTCGCCCCTTGTCAATCCATGTATTTAAGTACCTGTTTGTCTTGTCCTTGCTATTCCAGTCATTGATGTTGTTCCCTCATGTTGCCTGTGCCCTTCCTTGCTCCACTCCTCCCACTTTGATCCCTTACAATCCACTTTGTTTCCAATTTCTGTTCAGTTTTGCTACAATGCCTGGTCTCAAGTCCTTCATCCTTTGTCATGATATGATTGATATACAGTTATGTGAAAAAATTAGGACACCCACTAAATATTTAGTACTTGATTAAGAAATATCAACGTATCAATATTGAGTCTTGTTTCAAATTATATTTGTAGATAAAGGTGATTTAATTGCATGACAGATGAAAAAACAAGAAACAAATTCACTTGTTTCACAAACGAAATTAACTAAGATTCCAATGCCTACTGAGGAAAAAGTAAGGACACCCTGCGCCCTAATAGCTAGTATTACCCCCTTTGGCTGAAATAACTTCGATGAGACGTTTCCTATAACCATCTATCAATCTCTGACGTCGACTGGCAGAAAGTTTACTCCACTCTCTAATACAGAATTCCTTAAGCTGTGTGACGTTTGAAGGGTGTCCTGCCTGTAGATTTACTGGGATGTTTTGAGTCATTGTCATTTGCATGATCCACTCCAATTTCAGCTTCAACCTTTGGACAGATGTTCTCACATTATTTTCAAGCACCCTCTGATATGATGAAGAATTAATAGTGGATTCTATGATGGTGAGCTGGCCGGGTTCTTCTGCAGCAAAGCAGCCCGGAACCATGATATTTCCAGCTGACATGAGGTTCTTTTGCTTAAAATATGTCTTTGGTTTACACCAAACTGTCCTCTGTTACTATGTCCAAATAATTCAATTTCAGATTCATCTATCTAAAGCACATTGTCCCAAATGTCCCGGTCTTTGTCTAGGTGGGTCTCTGGTATTTTTTTGACAGCAAGGGCTTCCTCCTTGCACAGCTCCCATGTAAACCAAACTTGCACAGTCTCTGTCTGATGGTAGATGCATGTACCTTGACATCAACTGTGGTAAGAGCTTCCATTGTATGACCTGTGATGACATTTTAGGATTTTTGGAGACTTATTTCAGCATTTTGGGGTCTGCTCTTGGACTGAACTTGCTAGGACAGCCTGCCCTGGCCATACTGGCAGTTGTTTTAAATGTTCTTCACTTGTAAATTATTCTCCAGACAGTGGAATGGCTGATTCCAAACCTGAGATCTTTTTATATCTTTCCAGATTCATATGCATCTACATGGTTCTTTCTGAAGGCCTCAGAGAGCTCTTTGGATCTCTCCATGGTGATCCCACTCATTTCAACAATCAAAAGCAAACCAAACTGAATGTCTACGGTATAAATAAGACAGACTCCACCAAAAAGCTCTGTAATAATGTCCTAATCATTTTCACCTGATGTGGTGCATCTGAATCTAACTCTAGGCATTTTAAATAATAATGGATGTGAGGATGACCTAACTTTTTCCTATGTGGAAATTGGCATCATAGTTAATTTCTTCTTTTAAATAAGTGAACTTGTTTCTCTTTTTTGCATAGGTGATACGGTTACATCACCTTTATCTACACATATGATTTGAAAGAAGATTTATTAGTGATATGTTGATATTTATTAATAAAGAACTAAAAATTTTATGAGGTGTCCTAATTTTTTCACATGACCGTATAGAGTATACCAGTTTTATTTAGTAAATTTCAATACTTGAAAACTCCACAAAGGCACATCTACACAATAATCATATAGTCAATATATGACTATATGACCATTGACAGTCACATACAAAAATGCCGCATGTCAAAGAAAAGCCCTTTACCTTGAAATGTAAAATAATGTGGATTTATCACGCAAGATTGAAAAACATGAAACACCCGTTGGGTGATCTTCAGATTTCAATGACTGACTGATTTTTTCTGTGTTATGGTGTTTTTCTGTCTTCCATAGTGGAGTTTTGTTTGCTCCTTTTCCTCAAGGGCAGCCATATGCATCCATGGCTGGCCTGACTGATTCAGATGCTTGGTTAAAGCCCAAAGTGGAGTGTTCTGTATCACATGTCTGTCTGGCCAGATCTTTCATCCATCATAAGCACGTTCCATCTCCTACGAGACAGATCCAAGTAAACGTATCCCTAACAGCTAGAATACCATAATAACACAACACCTGGAACTTTGCCAGCCCCTGCAATTTCTAACAGTAAGGAGGGAACAGAACCATCCGTCTTCTAACCACTTATGCCGGTAGGCACTGCAGGGGTCCTGGAGTCCATCAAAGGCAATATAGGGCAAAAAGCATGGGTACATACAAATTTTTCCCAATTTTTGTCAATTTGCCTAATTGCATGTCTATGCATTGTGGGAAGGAAACCTGGAGGGTTTATGGATATTCCACACACACACACACACACACACACACAGAGAGTCAGAGTCGTGTGATCATATCTTTTTGGGGATCGCTCATTCATTTCTGTGGCAAAAATGCTAATGATAACTGTGACAACCTAAACCCCTACCCGGCCCTAACTATAACCATAAGTAACCAAACAAAATACAAAAATTTTTGCATTTTTAGTTTTTTCATTGCAGTCATGGATTTTTGTAAAATAGAATTTTGAAATCTGGGCATTCATGACATTGTGGGGACATTTGGTCCCCACAAGGTCAGGTATACCTGGACCACACACACACACACACACACACGCACACACACAGCCAAAATTTAAACTCCCAACCCTGAAGGTGAGCGATAGCAGTGCATTCTCCCCCCTGATGGTAAGAAAACCAGGAGACTTTAGAGCCAGGAAGCAGGACCCATTTATTCTCTGCTGGCTTTAGTCAGAGCAAGATGTACTGTTAAATCCCCTTCTGTTCTTTTCCTGGTTCGATCCCATTCCTGTTTTAATAAGATGCGCTGTTAATTAGGGCCCCTTGTCTCACTGCAGATTCTTCTGAATGGCTGAGCCAATTAGCCACAGACGTGTCATCAATTTTATCTCACAATTAAAATGAAACTCTTGCTCTTTATTGTTTGCCATTTGGCGTTTCCATTATCAGTGCATTTAACCATTTATGCTTCAGGAAGGTACGTTCTGTTCATAGTCACACTTATTTAATATTTAATATTATCTCCAATTTAATTTCATCCATTACCACTGAGCTAATGCGTGTGTTGCTTTGCCTTTTTATGTTTTTGTCAGTTCAACAGTATTAAACGCAATAAAAAGATGATGGGTTGACTAAATTTTCTGTAAGAGATGAGGGTTCTGTATGGTAATGTCCTAACAGAGCTGCTGAAATGCAATTGACAGTAAAGTGACTTGACTTGATCTGCCATATGCCTGCCATTTGACTGCAGCTGCAATGCTTAATAGCTGCAAGCCAGATTTAATAAGAACACAAGGTATGAGTAGGATGCACATGTGAAAATGGGCTTAAAGTATGTTCACCAGAACATGCGGATATTGCACTGGTGGAAAAACATTTGCAGACAGCAGATACGGAAAGGCTTGTAAAGTCTAGAAAACATAAGGTAGCAACTACACACTGACGAAGATTGTTTTGCCTCTCTCCAAATTCTCCTTATTTCCTGTTGCTGCAAGAAAAACTGTGTTACGGATTAATGCTTAAGAACTTTGATGGATTTAGCATCAGGAAGTGTCTGACGTAGAATAATTTCCAGATAGAAATGTCCCCTTGGTAATCTGACAAACACGCTTCCAATTTTTGCCTTACGCTTTTCTCATAAGGTACACTGACGTCCACAGCCTGCAAAGGGAAGTGCCTTTCTCACAGGATCTGTCTTGTGATTGCCCCCCCTCTCCACCCCACCCCTATCACATTCCTGTGTGCAGCACAGCCCTAGCAGCTCCCTGCTACCTCCCCCCCCCCACCATCACCTACCTCCACGAACAACGCCATTCGTGCAGATCGCAGACATGGACAGACCAGTGACAGTGGTCACCACGAGGCTCAGTAGGATGATGACAATCCCTAGACCTTGAAAGCAAAGGCTGTCTGTCAGAGCACCTAGGAAGTTCTTGCAACACTAACAATCGAAACCCTTCATGCAAATGCCAGTGAGTTAATATTCTATTTCAAATCATTAAACTCTTCAAAGCTATAATACATAGCTATGTGATACAGGGACAGATCTAAGGGGTGGCCAAGCCCCCCCAACCCCAGTAAATATGTAGCCCCCCCCAACAGCCACCGTTTCCTCAGGGTCTGGCTTCGCCCCTGGTGTGATACACTGCCGCCTGTGTGTGGGGTTCTAATTCTTTTTATTGAGCTGTTCCTCTCTAAGGATTAAGCAATATGCTTTCTATTGCATAGGTGCACAGTGAGCTTTGTTGGCTATAAAGAACGATGACCCGCAGCTCTCCTTAACACCTTGAAAGGCAAAATATAACAGCAATAAGTCACAAATTGCCCACTTGAAAGAGTAATTGAGCTGCAAGGCTTAAGGCCACGTCTTAACTCAAGAATCTTTTGTATGTTTTTTTTTCCCCACCTGGAACTTTAAATCACCATTAGTTACGCATCATAAAACCTCTAATTCCACTCTGTCAGGCCCAAAAGAATAAGGGACACACATTAGCAATGGCTTCCCCCATAGCATGAGCTGCATTGTCGGCTAATGGTCTTTGTAATATTCCACTAGGCCCAGTTTGGACTCAAGCAGTGATTTCCAGCCTCATTGACTGACATGCCCAATGTCTGTTACTGACTTTCACCAGAAGGGCAGAGGGAACATGTAATGATTAGCTCTCTGTCAGCTTCGGTGAGTGGCACAGGTGTTCCTTAACATTGTCACACAATCCCCTTCGTTTCATGTTAGCCTTCCTAATCAAAGGGGTTTAGGTCTGAGTAGCACCAACTTTAGTGACTCTGCTTGTTTTAGTAACCAGGGAGCAAAAAACGTTGCTAGAACTTTGCACATTTTTGCACAGTGTCGAATGGACATTTTTGGATGAAATGAAATGCAGTGAGCTATGTGCAGTGTAACCTATGTCAGTGTATCGTTCTGGTGATTTGATAACAAATATGTGCGCACAAACGCAAAAGAAACAGCAAACAGGCCAGCATGTCTAATGGGGACTGGAGATACATTCGATCATCCACTCACCGATGCCAGCTTGACCAAACACCCATGAGAGACGGATGAAAAGCATCACTCCCCAGATGTTCAGCATGCATCGTACCTGGGAAAGTAGGGATCAAGGCAGGGGTCATGGCAGGGGTATAGTCTGGTCAAATACTATGGTGCCTGATTTGAGAGACTCTTAGCATCCAAGGAGCTTTAGAGTGAATGACAGTGGGCCACACAGGTACGTTCCTCAAGGATTAAGCATAATGAGAGACAAACGGGATTTTATCCGCGCCTTCAAACTTTCATAACTAGAACCGCTCTGCAACTACTCTTGGTGGGGAAATTCTCACACTCACCAATACACCCTTGATCCAGCCAAATTTGACTAACCCTCCTGTGTCCTCAGGCGGTGAGACCGACTCCAGGTCGACCGGTGTTCCATCACTCCCAGTTGTCTCGTCATTAATGGGTCCACCATTCTGTGGGGGGAGAAGGTGAATTATAAATGAACAATGTCACTGAGCAAAGCTCAATCTTCACATTAGAGAAGAGAAGAGAAGAGAAGAGAAGAGAAGAGAAGAGAAGAGAAGAGAAGAGAAG
>JAABNY020000002.1:13535443-13555309 GCA_015164015.2 Brevimyrus niger | reverse complement strand
CCCCCCAGCTGGCTGCTTTTCAGTGATGAATCTTTGGGGGAGGGGGGGATTCGATAGTAGACTTCAATCAGCTTGTTTGTTTTGGGTACCAAAGATTTCAGACAGTTTCTGCCCTCACCCTTTCCAGGCGCCAGAAGGAGTGATTAGTGGGGCTGCAGGCCCAGACCTGCTGTATAGTACTCTCGATTCTAAGTGCCCCCCACTAATCTAATTACTCTGATAAGCCGCCTTGCTTCCGTCATCACATAAAGTTGGCCCGACGGAGAGCACCATCATGAGATCGGCCCATTCTTACGTCTCGTCCCTTGACGCCTGGCTCCGCCCTTGGACACCCCCGGCCGTGGGCGAATCCTCAGAGCGCTTCTGTGCAGATGGGCCCAGAGCGCCACGCTGCTCTTTCATTCCGTTACACCAATTTAAGGACCACGAGGACCTTTTCTCCGTGCTTTTCAGGCACCGCGCCCCAAAATACACACTAAACCCACAATTTGTTAAAAATAATTTTCTTGGAAAAAGAATTGCCGGCGGGTAGCCGAGGTGACAGAACGAGGAGAAAAAAAAAAATAAAAATCTTTGCTGAGAGAGCGTGACAACGGACAACAGCGCATTCAGACAAGCGATGCCTTAAATTAATTTTTGTTATAGCCTCGGGGAGGAGAGCACTATCTGAAACCCCCTTCTGTCAGCATGCAGCAGCTGCCAGACCATAATTCACCCCAAGGGGCGTTTAGGCCATGCGCAGGGGCCCAAGCGCTCAAATCGAAACCCACCACGAGTGACTCTGCAGGGCAAAATGGCCCCTACAACCAGATCGACGCAGTCTTTCTGATACGGCCAGGCAGCCAGGGCTGCTAAAGGATTCCCAGGTTTTGGTTCCTAAATACAACCAGGAAGGACCGAGTCCGACGCCGCCACCTCCTCACCTCGCGTCTGGATGCGGAAGTTGATCTTGCTCTCCGACGGATGCGTGATGCTGTACCCGCAGAACTCGATGTCGGGGCTAGGCAGACAGAGGAAGTTAAAACACGGACCCCCATGTTTGGAATCATCGTCATTTTTAAAGCGACAAACTTAAGGGATCGATCAGAGGAAAGTCACCCAGCCACGCCACCCGTACGGCTGCGGTGAGCAACTCACTTCTTCATGACCAAATATCTCAGCGAGTTCCCTAGAGTGTGGTCCTCCTCGTGCAGCACGAAGGTGATGCAGCCCTCGTCGGCCCCCTCCGCCTGCACCTGCGAGGAGAGGACGGGGGGAGGGGGTCAAGGATCAGCTTGGCAAAGGTGGTACCAGGGTGGGAGAGTGACGGTGACGCTTGCGGTACGTCATGATTTCTGCTAGGCCGTCTGAGAGAATCGCCGTTTATTGTTATTATCAAACACTAGCGGAATTAGCATTTGCCTGCGCAAATTTGCCTTACGAATCCATTCCATTCAGCTGTATGCAGTGCTTTTTTTTAAGTACATTTTTAAGTTCCAGGTAATCAGGAATGCATGAATACATTGCAATGTGTAATACTACTAACAATGAATAATATACAGAATATGCTCCTTTCTTCCTTCAGCTGATCACGCAGATCACTGGTATCTCCTTGCATTTCGACCAATCAAATGCAGAGCTGAGAAAGCAGGTTCACTCAGTCTTGGGAGCAGACAGGGTTGAGGGCCTTGGCCAGGGATCAGCTGGCCGCTTTGAGCTTTGACACCGTCCACCCTTCCAGTCACAGCGAGCAGGGACACCTTGGACAGATGCTGGTCCATCACAGGGTGGATTGAAACCCTGAACCGTGAAACAACTGGATAATCACTGGTTCGAACAATTTTTTCCTATCTATCCAGTCCGCTACGTTACGAAGGACTTGAGTGGAGTCTGGCCATGCGGCCGACACAGGCAAAAACAAAGGGAGTGAAAGGATGGCCGGCCGGACCCCGGAAAAGGATGTCAGCTGGGGTGGGGGCCCCTCTGACGCAGGAACAATCAGCGTTTCTGACAACAGCCGCGATAAAAAGCTGCGGGGGGAGGGGGGGGGGGGGGGTTTCCGGGGCCACGACCGGATCGCAAACCCCAAACCCAAGCTCAGCCAGGTCTCAGATGCCTGCCGACGCCGCCGGCAGGATGGACCGACTCATATGACAACGAGGGAGGCAGGAAGGGAGGGACAGGAAGGAAGAGATCATAGCATTCATCATGGGGTGAGGAGTATGAGGGCGCAGAGAAAGTCGGTGGGAAAATGCTGGCCGGGTGGGGGACAGGATGCCTAAATTAAAGTATCGAGGTGTGCATCCTGTCAAACATGCTTTCAATGGAAATAATTATGACCTTTAAAATCTGGTTATGTCTGTCAAAAAGGAAATGCAGAGGAAAACCACCAAGCGAGCAAAGGTCAATTTAGGCTGTTGCAAAGGCAGCACTAATATCCGTCTCCAGGGAACTTCCACAATAACCGAAGGAGACACTAAATGTATTTGCCTGTGTTGGATTTAAAGTTACGCCACTAAGCTCTTGATTTATTTCCTTAGTTACATTAGAGGATAAACAACCTACTATATTGTTGCTGCATTCACCGTATTTCATGGGTATGTTCAATATTGTTCTTGGGCAAAGAAAAAAAAGGGGGGGTGATTAAATAACTGGTAGAGCAAAATAAATTCCATAATGCTGTAAGAAAACTTTAATGTACAATAATCCAAGCATCAAGCAATATTAATTCATGATTGCCATGCTGTAATACAGTTTCATTTTTTCATGGTTTCCTGTAGAAAATCTGACGCAAATCTAAATTACACGGGACAATAAATGAAATCCTACACAGAATAAATGCTGCAAATGTTACTTTCGAGACAACTCTTCAGTCAGACTGAAAAAGGGATTGTGCTTCATCGACATTGAATACATGCTCAGCTGGAAGCTTCGGAGAGCTCCAGGAGTAACACACAGAAAAAGTGTGATAAGTATTATATCTATTATTTTGAATACTTTCAAAATAAAGTCAATTTAAAGGGACAAACGTATGACGTGACGTCTTTCAAAATATGAATCCTACGTCAATTGGCATAACGTTGAATTTTAGCGTGATAAGGTACAGGTTCTTTTCTACCTTCTAACATGCACGTATAATGAGATGCTCGGCTCTTCACTGCCTCCAAGCGGAAGCTTGCGTGTACTGCCACACATTGCATTGCTCTCGGAGGATCCCAATGCTTTCGCGAAACATAAATCCCACAGCACCTTTAATTTGAGCTACGTCGCAGTGTGCTATATTCACTTTTAGTTTAAAGTTTAACAGACGTTTAAAGCGGAAGTAATATTTTACACTGAATGGTAATAGTACCTGGGCATCAAATAATAACCAAATATCTGCAATTCACGATTTAATAATTTCTAGGATCATGCGTCTTAACTGTTAATACAGTCATATTTCGAAGGAAATTTAAACTTCGTGTTAAATTAAATTAAGATGAAAGCGCTATCATCAGGTAGGTAGTTAATCGTGCAGAGAAGTCAGAAGACACGTGGATATCCTCCAGCATAGTGTCAATGTCACTGCGTTAAATTACGTTTTTCCCGAATGAACTGGCGCTGGCCTTACTTTTCATCTTTTGTCAAATGCATATTAAAGTTATTAAAGTCTTTAAAGTTAAACTTACCATTTCCAACACCGGTTTATTTCCCTCTTCTACACCAGCCATTACTAGCGTTTATGCATTTCAGTCGCCAGATTATGACGTACAGCGCAATCTTGCTATGGTTCTGTCTCATGATTATATTGTCAGAAGTTTCTCGTGGCGGCTACAGAACATCCAAGAGACCTTTGAGATTGAACTAGCTTCCACACAAAGACGACGCATAGTCAGTAAGTAATCTTACATACATCTAAAAGTGCGCCTTACAAAGACTGTACATAAACGAATGCAACATGACACCAATCCGTAGCAACTGTGTCCCTAGTCATTTTTAGGTTTCTTGATGGAAAAAAAGAACAGGTCAGAAATAATGTAACCCAACCCAATATATAAACAGTCCTAGGTATAAATGAGATCATGAATATATAAACGGACATATAATTAAAATTGAATTTGTGAAAGCACAACATGACATGTTTCATAAGATCTCAATGTTACAATGTCAATACAATGAGGTTTATATTGGAAAGCACCGCCAATACTATGTGGAATCAAAAATTTGACCAGTGCCCTAGACTTAATGTAAGTTTTGCAAGAACATTGTGTGGAATGTGTTCAGTTCTCAGTTCCTGATAGTTCCACACCGTATACACCCACGACAAGAAGGTGCACCATTAGGCAATGAGGCATTCTGCAACCAAATATATAAATTCTAAAATGGGTCTCCAAAGGCATCCTCTGGCTATGATCACAGGGAATCAATAACTTACATGAGCAAGATGGATACAGCTCCCGATGTGTTCTGAACATACGGCAGGCATACTGAAACGTACACCCTTCTATTGACAGATTTAATATTTCATTTTTCAACTAAATCAATTCATCTGGGCTGTCAAATAATTCAGTATTTCTTTATGTCTTAACTGTCATATAGTTCAGGTCTCTACCTTTCAGCATGTTGCACATTTCTAATTTAGTTTTACTTGCGTAGTATCATTTCCTGGCTTATGATTTCAGTATCAGGTGTATTACAGTCCATCTTATCACTGTTGCACATACACATTGCACAAATTACATGCTAATTACACGTCAAAAGGGTGGTGATGTTTAAAAAGGGGATTTCGTGGAATTTAGAAATTGACTAATTCTTGTCTTTATTCGCTTCTTCTCATCATAACACCTACTATATTCTTCCCAGTATTGTAATGACCATGTCACGTAATTTCAGTTCCATATTAATATGGTTTACCCGTGAAATACAGTTTAATTAATGTGAATAAATATTTATTAAAAGTAAACTCTGTAGTGAATGCCATGTACACAAACACACACACGTGGCACATGCAAACGCGCTGCGTTTTGGGAGCGCTCCTCTCGCGGTTGCACGTTCTTCCGGGTTTCTGGGCGGGGCGTGGTCACATGGCCGGGGACGGGGAACGTCAGTCTTGCGCGTGCCTTGCACATACCGAACTACACATCCCTGAGTCCCTGGCGAGCGGAAGCGCTCTGTACGACACACAGCGGATTAAGTAGGAAAACAGAAGTACCTAAGGAGCGTGATCGAAGTCGCCTATAAATGATCGGCAAGCGCAGACTCCGGGATCCGAAGTAAATAGCCAGTAGGTATGCGACTCTCGGTACATCTGCATCGCCCCTATTTGTGCCTCCTCTTCGCCGACGGCGACCATGGCATGAAATGCTTAATAAACCAGCTCACTGGCTAGCTGTCGATCCCCAAAGTGAGAGTAGTGACATTTTTCGCTTGGCTGCTCGTACGCTGCGGGAATCCTTGTGGCTAGTCGCAGCAAAACATTGCTTCCAGGTTGCTAAATAATTAATTAGAAACTGATGAATGATTCGCCTCGCCTTTTGATATTCGCTGACTAATAATCATGTGGACACCATGGCTGAGCAAGCTAGCTGCAGGGTGTTTTGGGCAGTTATGTGCGTAATGTTATTGCTTAATGTTAGCTGAGTATTTGAGCGTCGAAACACTGACAGTTGCCACGTATTACGCTTCGCTTTGCTAAAATAAATAACGTACTCTGTTTGGCTAATGTTTTACTCGTACATATATATAACTGTCAGCGAATCGCAATAACTAGTTAGGCATGAGTCACTGGGCAAGTCAGCTGTAGACCGCGGAAGTGCGGATCACACGCGAAAATAAATCCTTACTTCCCATAAAGACCCAGGAGTTAAGGCCCAGTTCTCTCTTTGTTGATGAGTGTTTACTTCTAAATCTCTTATTTTTATGCCAGTTGAGCTCCCGTCAGGACTGTGGCCGGAGTGTTCACCCCCACTCCCCCACCACCCCCCAGCGTTCCAGCCGTTCGTCCGCCGTTTCGGTGACCGGTCCCAGGATCTCCCTAGTTGCCATGGCGATCCTGTTTGCGGTGGTAGCTCGTGGCACCACCATCCTAGCCAAGCACGCTTGGTGCGGGGGCAACTTTCTGGAGGTGACGGAGCAGATTTTAGCCAAGATCCCCTCTGAGAACAACAAGCTGACATACTCGCATGGCAGGTAGGAATTGTCTTTTCTCTCTATCATACTACTTCCTCTAAACTCGGATTGACCATTAGCGCGATATATAAGATTAAGCTGACATTGACAATTTGACAATCCCAGATTAAACTTGACAAGATTCTGATGACCCATGCCTTTCTTTTCCTGTTTAGTTTTGGCTGTTAACTTTGTGGAAGTTTGGCAGTTAAAGTTACAAACCGAAAAGCACAGCTACAGTAATTAGTACATTATGTAGATGCCTGTATTTCTGTGTACTAATTAAATGTTATTCTCTCTGTTCATAGCTATTTATTTCACTACATTTGCCATGACAGAATTATCTACCTGTGCATCACAGATGATGTGAGTGATTTTTAATTGCATGAATTTTATTGCATTTGTTATGGCTAGTAAACGTTTTGTGCCAGATGTGTGTGCATGTGTTTGTGAGTGTGTATTGTGAGTCAGAAGTTTAGCTTTGTTGTGAATAAATAGTTGGCTGCCTTGCATTGAATCTTAATTTTTTTTAATGATGGTTTAGAAAATTTACTTTGCCACCCTCAGGACTTTGAGAGGTCAAGAGCGTTCAGCTTCCTGAACGAGGTGAAGAAGCGCTTCCAGACGACGTACGGGTCGCGGGCGCAGACAGCCTTGCCCTACGCCATGAACAGCGAGTTCTCCAGCACACTCGCTGCACAAATGGTATGTAAACTGACCGATCAAAGCTCAGCTGTTGCACGTTCTGAGATCCACCAAAAAATGGACCCTTTGCTGCTTCTTTGTACCATTTATGTGTTTGTGCATCAAAGAATGTGAAGTTTGCCATTATTTGTGAGGATGCTTTGGAAATAGTATGGAAGGCTGTTCTTCTATGGGCATCAAAGGAGAATCTGTAAGATCATCTTGGCATTAGGGTTTATCATGTGCCAAAAGGCTTCTAGTGAACCAGGTTTGCTTGTGGAGGCTCCTTTTCCTCCACAAAGCAGGCTCTCGGGATCTCATGATGCTCATGTGACCACAGCCGTTAGCCCTGGGGGCAGAAGACTTAATTTTACTGCTAATGTGAACTTATGAGGGAAAAACCCTTCAAGTATAACAAAAACCCACATCACCTTCTGCATTAATTTATCCAGTAGCCTCCACAGTCTAGAGGTCAAATGAATAGCCTTTGGGGAACATAGCTCTGGATCTGCTGTCCCCAGGGAGCATGCAGGGCTGTGCAGCATTGTCTCCTCCAAGAAACCAGGAGACTGTACTGTGATACAGGCCTAGTTTGTTGTTTTTTTTTGAAAGGATGCTATTCGGGCTGATAGACAATGCAACGTGTCTCCCACCCCAACAGAAACACCACTCGGATCCGCGGGGGTCAGACCGCATCACAGAGACCCAGATGCAGGTGGACGACCTGAAGGGCATCATGGTCCGCAACATCGGTGAGATGCGTTCGACGCATCTTTACTCCCAGGTGCTAGATAACTGTGGTCGTTGCAGAGCAATGCAGTTTGAAGAGCTCCAGAGTTCTGAGTTCTTTGCTCTTGTGTCCGTCATGCAAGACTCATCTGTTTTTCTGTAGACCTTGTGGCACAGAGGGGAGAGAAATTGGAGCTGCTGATCGACAAAACTGAAAACTTGGTGGACTCCGTGAGTCAATATTTATGGTGGTCGTAACCACAAAGTGATCAGAAGAGTCATTTACAGTATGTAGATATACTAAGTTATGAAGTCCGTTCCTGTCTTCTTATTGTCTTTCTGTTTTTTTTTCTAGTCCGTTACCTTCAAAACCACCAGCCGTAATCTGGCAAGGGCCATATGCATGAAGAACCTGAAAATAACGCTCATCATTGTGCTGGCGTCTGTGGTGAGCAGCATCTTTTCCACTTTCCTTATACTGAAATGGGCAGCAGTTAGCTTAGCAACACTAACTGATCAATATCAACAGCTATTTAACAAACCAAGTAAATTATTGAATCCAGCTGGTGGTGAAATTTAATGAGTACATGAAATGGCTGAGGTGTCCCTGAGGAGAGGTTTGGGAACCAAAGTGGTGTTCATCTAACCATCCACCAAGATATCAGTATCTTGGAGAAAAGAAGAAATTTACTTTTTATTGTGTTGTTGTATATTTGCATGTATTGTAACACATATATACTTACTACCTAGATAAATAGCTTTAAACATTTTATTTGGCTGCCTTAAACTTTTGCTCAGCATTCTATGTCCATTACCATGCTGTATCGGGACTCCTCCCCCCCCAGGTCATCCTGTACATCATCGTTTCGGCAGCCTGTGGGGGTCTCAGCTGGCCCAGCTGCGTGAAGAAGTAAAGCCGAAGGACAGGAGCCGACCCCTGATCCTTCCCTCCCCCACCTGTAAAAGCCTAGGGGACTGAGCCACTCTCCCACCGCCAAACCCCACTTGAACTGCACCCCACTACCCCCGCATCGTGCGGCTCGTCCCCTGTCTGTCCGTCTGCCCGCCCCTCAAGGAGCAGATACAGTGAGCTGGGAAACACGCCAGTAAACGCCCTCCCCTCAGCCGTCGCCGACGACACAACTACCATGTACTCGCACTTATCCTCGGAACGGTTGATTCGGTTCGGTGTCTAGCTAATTTGTATGCGTGAGATTCCATATGTCGTTAACCACTTGATAAGACTTCTGAGCAAAAGTATGATTTTGGTCAACAAACTGTATAGTGATGAAGTAACTAAAATGTACCTGCTTTCTCAAGAAGAGTCCTGCACTGCTGCCTTGACTACGCATGTGTTTCTACTTAAACGACTGAAAATGTGTGTGATCATCGTAGAAACCTCCCTCCCCCAACTGAGCTCCTATCCAGAATACTGAGTTTTGGGGTCAGTCACCTGGCCGTGATGTTGAGATTTGCACCCGGATGGATTGAGATACAGTGGAGCCTTCCGTGTTGTTGCGGTTTAAACGGACCTCTTGCTCCTCTTGTTTGGAAATAGTTGCATTTCATGGGGCACAAGTGGAGGACGCCATTTTGCTAGTTCTGACCCGAAGCCTGACCTTTAACCTCTTAGATGGACTGATATTGAGTCTATAAAAATGGTTTCTGTAATATATTTGAAGTGTGGGCATACTCGGTATACCAGGTGGTTATGTTAGAGGTGAATTCATTGTGAATACTTGTGTAACGAGTTAATCTGGTGACACGCCGGGGGCCACTAAGTACTAGATCTATAGTCACCTTTCATCTAAATCATTACAAGTAATCTTGTTTTAGTAAGTCCAGTGACTTTTTTATATATAGGAGGACTCGCATCTTTTTTCTGCTTATCTAATAATCCATGGGGAAGTGACTGGATGATCTCCATGCCAAATACATCACAACGATATCTGAAGATACCATTGATTGATTCTGTAGTGTGCCAATTGTTTGGCTTCTGAGTTCAGCTATTAAGAACTGTGGAATTGACGAAACAGTTGTTGCCATGCCTTGATTTTTAATGACAGGGGGCTCTTGAGTGGGGGGCCTTGGGGGTTACTGAGACTTGAGGGAGCAGTTGTAGGTGATTATAATTGATTTCCCCTCATGATTGGCTACAAGGTTTCAGTGTTTTTTTTTCCCTGTAGAGTTTGAATGATAGGGAGGGGTGTGTTGTGTCTTCCCCAATGACGTATGTTTAATGGAAGTATCACCAAGTCCTAAACTTGCCTTCTGGAATTGTCTGTAACGTCAATGTAAACATTAGAGCCAGAAGGACCGGGGCAATTCTGGTAGGGTGCCAACAGAGGACCGGTCTGCCCTAAAGCCTTCATGTTCGGTTGAGGAATCTACCAGGGTAGAGCTGTTTCCTGAATTTTTTTAGCCCTGGAGAGGTGCCTGTGATGATGGAGAGTAGATAAGGGTTACGTTCCTTCTAGGGCATTTGGGACCGGACAGAATTTTAGCGACCAGCTACTGGAGCCGTCAAGTATCCATCTAGTGACAAGACGGGTTGAAAGGTACTTTCATAGGTCGTTGTCAGGTATTTATGTATGTACAATGTAGTTTTAACCTCATGTGATTCTCCTGCCATAATATTGTATGATATGTTGTGCGTGTTTTATTTTATTACTTTCTTTTTCCACATTTGAACAAATAAAGCAGACTATGCGATTCCGTGTTGGCGTTTTTATTTAAGGGAAGGAGTGCTTTTTTAAAAAAAGAAAAAAAAAAGAATGTGACCCACTTCGGCTTTTCCAGGTGCGCTTCCTTGAGGGTATATTTGTCTGAAATGTGACTCGAGAGAAGAAAAGCAGCGCAACATGGACATGTCGAAAGATTTTAAAATGGTTATAAAATGCTGCACTGAAAAGTGTAGTGAACAAAACGGTAAAAATAAAGTGTTATGGGTGAAATATATAATTTACTGGAATATATGCAAAGTACATCCAGCTCCTGGGAAGGGAAGCACAGTATGACCCAGTAGCATCTAACAAAATGCTTGCCGTTCCAGTTATTTGCAGTCTTGCCCTCTTCCGGCTGTGATCTAGATCTTGAAGAACTGGGTAAACAAAGACTATGTCATCATAATGACATCATAAGCACGGAACAACAGGCTGGGAATCAACAGGTGTTTTTCTGCTCTGGGACCCTCATGGAGACGTCTAGGACTGGCTCGACTTCTTTCGGTCTAAAAGGAAAGTACGAAGAGGAAATTATTTAGACGTGAGGTATTTTAGAAGAACAATTATGAATGAGTCACCCAGCCAAATTACAAGCCCCCAAAAGAAGCACAAACAGCACCTATTTTGAGCTCCAAGTCAGCCTTTCTGTTGGCTTGCCGAGTCTCCCTCCTCCTTGAGCTGGTGTTTTCACCTTGGGGGGTTGGGGGGTTGGGGGGGGTTTAACAAACATAAGCTCATTCAGATTGTCCTCCGTGAGTGGTAGGTAATTCCGTGTGACAGGACCTACACTCTGGATTACACTCCCTCACAGTCTGCGAGAGGCACGGCCTGTTAATACTTTCAAGCATAAATTGATAACTCAAAATAATGTCTCTACCAGTACATACCATTCTCATTGTCATTGTTTCGCTGTTGCTCTTGTAGCTGTATCTGCATTGCTTTTATTGTTTTATTTAATTGCATTGTAAAGCATCCTCAAATGTGAGAAAGGTACTATGTAAATAAATCAATATTAATTATTACTAATTATTATTTTGCAGCCATGACACACCATGACATCCTATCACTGAAGTAAAAAAGTCTGGTGCTACCTTCTTTAAACATTGCACTTACATAGTCTATTTTTATTTATAATTATTTAATTCCTCACTATTCCTTTCCAGGATATTCTGTCTGTACTCTCGTTTGTCTCTGTACTTTGTATTTTCTTGGACTACATGTTTGTTTGTGTGCATTATCTCATTTACATTTAAAACAAATATGTATTGAAAGGTTGGTGGTCTTACTGTGAGCCCATAGGCCTGGGTCACGCTCTGGGTCATGGGGGCTGTCAGGCTGTGGCTTGTCAGTCTTCTTGTAGCAATAATCTTGGTCTGGGGGCCCAAATGTCTAGAGAACATTTTCCTTCTGTTTAATTTTATTTATTTTTTGTTTTCATTTTCAAGTATTTTATCCATCCATCTTACAACAATGTATCCAACACAGGGCTGTGGGGTCAAGTGCTTCTTGTCGGACAATCGTTTTTCTGTCAATTTTTGGAAACAACATTCCTGGTATTACTGTACATTTCCGAGACTTGTATTTTCTTTGGCTGATCTTGTGTTCATTTGCAAGTCCACAGTAGTGAACTTTGTCTGACTCACAATACATTGGATCCCAAGAGCTCATTGATGTTCTTAATCAAATTGTTGCTCAGAGACACGAGTCAAAGCTGACGTGGATTTTACCATCAACATCAAAATAGTGAGCTGAAGTAGAGAGCAAAGTGAGACTGTAGTTGCTGGAGATTATTGCAGAAGCCGCCTTACATGCCCCTATTATCCTGTTAGACGCGTCGCTTAGCATAAGCCAACTTCAATGAGTGTGAGGACAAAGGCAGCTTAGCTGATGTTTGACTGAGCGCCTAAAAGAACTGTTTTGTAGTATTACAGTATATGATTACGAGAACCAAACAACACCCTCCTGCATGGACAACGAGTTACTGAAAATGGATAAATAGGCTATCGAGTGTTATATGGCAATCGTCTTTAAAGATTAGTATCAGCCCTTCCTGTGATAAGCGGTAAGAGACTGATGGCTGCATTCCAACAAACGACTGTGCAGTGCAAACAGACCTTTAGTAACCCATCTGCAATTTGTCAAGTATATTTCCGCTAGAAATACCAGCAAGGACCAGATTTGCATTACAGACATTACAAAATGGAATTTAACTTAATGTAAATTTAAATTATATTAAGGACTTGCATTTTCGGTTTGACTCAGCGTCACGGAAGCTAACACTATTTATGTAGTGTGAAAAGTCTCTTTAATTCATGCAAAAATCCTATGTTGCTGAGAAACCGGTCAACTAAAATGGCCAGTAATTCCAGCAAGAAGCAATACGCCAATCGCTGCATATTAGTAAAATTGATTTCAGTATAGCTTTTTAAAAATCTTGATTGCACTTCGGAAGCAAGGCAACGGCATAAGGAAACAGGGTGGAGGAATGAGCTGGGAGACAAGGTTTCTGAGACACCTTACTAAGTTCTAACTGAACACATGGTTGTACAGGTAGTAGGAGAGGTGGTTGGGCATAAAGTGGTCTTAGAAACAAACAGCAGATGATCAGGCCATTAAAAAGAGCAGCAGTGGTGGCTTTATAATAGGACGTTGCATGGATTCTAACCTTGTCTGGCCACATAAAGCTGATGAAGAGGATAGCAGGCAGACCCACGGTGAAGACATACAGAGCCCAGAGCCAGGGACGCTGCTCTGCTGCCGTCAGAAGCTGCATCAGCAGGCCCGGCTACAGTGGAGATCACAGGATACAGGATATCGGGGTTAAGGACCTTAATCAAGGGTCCAAAGGTGATAGTATCACTATAACAGCTACATACAAAAGGCTATATAGATTATAATAGATACAAAGCTGAAAGGCTTCATGGTCGGAACCAATGTTAAGCAGCAAGAGTAAGCCATGGTTATTGTGGGCCTAAAGTCCTTCTCACAGCCTGTCTCTGCCCCCAGGTGTCTGCTGTCCACCGTTGGGCCACCGTGATGTCGGAACACAGCAGTATGTTGTCAAAGAGCACATCCCCTGTCGTTGACCACAGCTCCAGCCCCACTGCGGCTACTGGACTCATCTGGAATGGCTGTGAGTCCTCAAAGTACTCCGGGTTAGTGACCGTCCTTGGGCTCCACTGCCCCTGCGGGACAGATCAGCAGCATGGGGCATGATATTCAACCTTAAAGTCCCAGCCGTAGGAGAACGCTGTATGGACAATAAACAGAAAGTGAACAAATGGGCATCAACTGGACAAACTTGGTACCTGGTAATTGGGATTCTGAATGAGTGGAGGACTCCACTTCCCCTTATAGGCTGGGTTTGAGATTAACGGAGGTTCCCATTGGCCACACCCGACCACATCAGAGCAGACTGGATTGGCGACCAGAGGAGGCTCCCATTTCCCATCCATGTCCTCATCCCTGTGGAGCAAGGGGATTCTGTTTTGTTCCTGCGGCTCTGAGATGACTCTGGTGTGCTTAACAGAAGCATGTAACACCAAAACGTCCAGTGGTTAAAGTAACTGGGACTTCCGTATCAAATGTTCCAAGCACTAGTCCAGGGGTAGGTAACCCAGATCCTGGGGGGCCAGTATCCAGCGGGTTTTCCATCCTACCTGGTCTCTAATGAACCACATCTGATCTCAGGCAGATAGTAACTCATCGGGTCGGATAGAAAACATGCTGGAAACTGGCACTCCAGGATCAGGGTTACCTACCTCTGCTCTAGTCCCAGGAAGGAATTTGATATAATCATGATGAATAGGTTACTACTGATATGGTCAGTATACAGCGGTGTGAAGGACCAAAAGTCCCCTACCCAGAAAATAGATAACGGAGGTCTCCCTGCTGACAGACGTGACAGTGACGGCCGGACTCACCAGTCATCGGGACGTTGGGCTTCTGGATCTGAGATGAAGGGCTGCTCGTCCTCCAGCCAGCCGTGTGGCCTCTGCGCCGCAGGGTCAGGGATGAGCTCGGGGGCCTCCTCATCCCTAGGAAGATGGCAAATACGTCTGAACAGAACCTCGTGTTAAGGACTCCATCAGGCGTTCACGACATCCACTGAAGACCGCAGATGATGGGGAAATATTACACATTGCAGCGTGGAGAAAATGGTTCTATGAGTTTGTCATTGACTCAATGACTTCACAGCATTTAGCTCTGTTGGTGTGATGTCAGAATGATCTCTAATGGTTCCTGATGTGGTGCCGGAATGAACCGCTCATAGATTGCCACAGTTGGTCATACAGTTTATAGTTTTCCCAAAACAAATCTTCACAGTAAAACTCTCATATAACTCAACTGCATAAAAACATCAATTGTTTCAGCATTATGTTTCTATATAGGACTAGGGTTACAAAGGACCTGTATTGATCTCATTGGCCTGGATTGATTCAATCACTTTGGTTTGCCTTTGAATTCCGGCTTGACAAACAGCTTACCAGTCCATTGGTTTTGTTGCCATGGGGTCAGGGATACGTGGTCTATCATCCCAGTCTGCAGGCTTGGTGTCATGGACATCAGCAACCTCTTGAGGTGGATTCACAGGTGGGTCCACATCCTCCAAAAGGCTGCCCTTACTCACCAGGTACTCATCAATCAGAATTTCATATCTGTTATCTGGATATAATCCTACATGCAGACAGAGCACAACACAGAAAGGTGTAATATTGTAGAATCTCGTTATAGGTTCTGAAGAAATTCCAGTAGGGATAAACATGCCTTTAGCCTTTGAAACTCACTCAATGTGTACAGATGAGGTTGACGGTCAGTGAAATATCTGCTCAGGTCCTCTGCTGGTTGCCGGGCGTGTTTCTCCTGATACTTTCCAGTTAGTGGGTTCCGGTGGCGAAAGATGAAATATATCTTCCGGTTGCCACCGCACTTATCCGGACCAAACATGATGGTGTATGGGGTGGTGTCACAAAATTGGCTCTGAAGGAATACAGAACAGCTGTCCCTGAAGAAAGCACAGCGACAACTTTTAACGATGCTCTTAAGATGAAAGCCTAATTTAACGTGATCCTCAAAAACAAAACTTCATATAGTTCCTTGCATAAAAGGATTGTACTTCTGTTCTGTCGCCCTCAAAGTGGCAGTCGTTTACCGAACGCTGTGAAGCGCCTGAAGGAGAATTAAAGTCATACTTACCAGACGGAGATGATCCGTGTGGGTTAGCAGTTTAATGTAGGCCCCACCACAGTCAATTCCGTTCTGGAACAGGACTTCGTATCTGTACATTAACACGCTGCAGTTAGGCCAAGTCCAAGCAAAGGCCATTAGGTAAGCCGGAGTGGCTTATTTTTTGCCAAAGTGCTTATGCTGGAGCTGTGAAGCCACAGAAACTCACTGCAAGATGAGAGGCTTGTCTGTGAAGTGGAAGACGGTGCGTAAATAGGCCGCAATGGCATGGTGTCGACCTGGGGACTTCAGCACCAGACCGCTGTTTCCAGACGTACCCTCCAAAGCCCACCGCCCTGTTTCCGCAAGCAATCAGCAATTTATCCGATTTAATGCTATACATACCAATTCCATACCCATGTATATCTTTTATATTTTTCTCTGTATTTGCATGTGTGTGTATATTTTATATATACAACTACATCTATCTTCACTTTAATATATTTTTATCTATAGTTTATATATATGTCTTATATGCTTAACTACTGTGCCATTATTATTTTTTTCTTTATTTTTTGAGTGACCAAACTTTCATTGTTTACTGCACATACGACAATAAATTCCTTAAATCTTGAATCAGAAGTTGAACTAAATTTATGTTCTCTCAAAATCATGTTATATTTGCTGAAATCTGTGAGATCACCACAGGCAGCTTAACCCAGACTAGAAGGTTGGAATACAGAATTATAGTACACTACAATCCTGAGTGAATCTGAATACTGCCCAGTACCTACCATTGTACTTAAGGATGTCTTCCTTTTCAGCTTTCTGTGCTTTGGACAACACCCATTTCCTAAAACAATGACGTTATCTGACATTATCAAATTAGGCTTTTTATTAGCAGACATCAGTTTCGGACAAGCTATGCAATTCCCGGATTATTTTACATATTTTTTCCCCACATACTTCTGGGCAACGCAAGACATTGATGTATAAGAGAATTTATATATATATATATATATATATATATATATCAACTCTGCAAGTATTGATTTTATTAGATGAACTATATTTATCCCAGAGGGAAATTCTTGCACTTGTTTGCAGTTCAGTAGAGTGGCTGCTTTTCATTTGAGTTACTAAATACATTTCATGCAGGATTCTGGAGATGAATACCTATCCAACGGACCAGAGTCAAATGTCTCAGCAAAATGAGCTTCCTCTGGAATTGCAGGAGATCTGTACATATTCTGGAAAATACACAGGTAGAGCACCACTGCTAAGACTGAAGACACATGCGGAATGGTGAAATAATGATGACGTTGCAGCATGAATGAACAAGAACAGAGCTCCGAGCTCCAGACCTGCCTTCCTTCGGCTGCCAAGGTCAAGTAAAGACAAGCGCAGAGGGAAATCGCAGATTGTAGTTTCATTATCACTGCGGGGAAACATCGAAGGTCACGGACAGATAATAGAGCAAAAGTCTGAAAACAACTCAGTGAATTAGCATACTAAGAAAAACCCACAAGTGATGATTTAAATACAGTACATCTCTGTTGTATATTTAGTGCATCATTTTTCCCCACAGAGGGGCGCTGTTCACAGCATACCTTCAAAAATACTCAAACATCTTTGTCCAATAAAAATACCATTAACTATTAGAATCCCAGGCTATTCACTTGTGGAAAAAAAGAGCTGCATGTTGGAGGAATCATGAAATTACAAAATTTGCCATTCAATTCATTCGTATATCACCAAAAGAAATGCACCCTTACTGTACCTGAGATTCCAGCCAAACCGATCTTTAGCCTTACATTGAGGAACAGCTCTTGAAACCCTGTGTAATTCTACTTGGACTTTGGCCCTTAGCTGAGTGTAGGAAAGATGCTGGATCAGCCATTTCAGCTCATAGGTTTAATTATTACTGGCTTTTACACGGAAACTAACACATATTTAAGCCAAAACAAAAGGTTGCAAGTTGCATTCATGTTTTAATTAAAAAATTCACAATCAACTGATACATCTTTGCATTATTGTTTTTGTATGTTAATGTACATTAAATATGTTTGCTGGGTATTAAAAAGAGGAGAAATGTCTCATACCCTAAAAATTATACTTTGCAATTGAACCACAACTCCCAAGTGAAAAGTAAAACCCTTTATTGTAACAAAAACCTCAATCCAACCTCCCCCAAACATATTTTTAGCCAACTACAACTCTCCCCCAAACGCAGTCAAGTGCACACTGATATCTATACATTTTAAGTCACTCAAAGTTGATATGAAAGCTCTTTTCCTGTTCCTTCCGCCGGCTCTCACACAGCTTAGACACTTCTTCGACACGCCTCTGTAGAAGAACTGTAGAGATGAAGATATCTTAGATACTTATACCAGAAGCACCAGAGGAGAAGTCAAATCCAGTTGGAGGCAGAAAATGTCAGTCTCTAAGCATTCAATCACCCTTTGACTTAAATGTAAATGAACGTGAAATCGCTCTCTGCTGCAGACAGCCCAGCAAAAGCAGGGGAGAAACACCTACCCGAGTTTTGATCAACCCACTGAAGAGAATCCATGTGAGCGTTCAGGATTTTGCAGATCTGTTGAAGCTAAGAAAGAGATACTTTGTTACAGCGGATTCGTTTTCATTTTTGTTTCTACTCACGCACAGCAGGAGCAGGTGATAACACTTCTGCTCTACTCGTCTGCATGTCATCTCCCTGCTAGCCTCATCTTCTCTGTCGACACCCACATCCATCACTTTCCTGCCTCCCCCCCACCCCCCCAGAGCAGTTGGTGGGGTCCATCATACCGGGTCACTAGTGTCCGCGGGGCCGCTGGACGTATTGAGGTGCTCGATGATCTCCTTCAGATCCTGAGCCATCCGTTTCAGCTGGGCATCCACGTTCTCGGCCAGCTTGTACCTGAATGTAAAAAGGCAAGACAGTGCAGCTCAGGAGACCAAAGACACACTGCCTGGTCCCGAATGCAAGACCCCAAACCCCTATAATAAAACCTCTATGCATTTCATAGGGCAATACCAACTTAATATAAACCATACAGAGCATGCAGGAGACTGAAGAGGCTTCAAAAAAAAAAAAAACTGGTTACTCAACACCTAAGTGCTACTACATCTGGCCGTTCATTAGTAAGACCCACGTCCTCTCCCGTTCCTCGTCTGCATTCTGCATGTAGATGGTGCCGCTCTGCTCCTTGACCGACTCCTCCAGAGGACACAGCAGGTCTTCTAGCTCCTTCTGCTGTGACAGGATGAAGTCCAGCTCCTGGTCCAGCCTGTGCACCAGCCATAATACAACCACATCAGGATCAGTCATCACTCGTGCCCCCCAAACAACTCTGGTGCGACACAAATGAAATCACCACTTTGGGTTCAACAACTGCACAGATGATATTTGCATGAACGATCTTCTTGGCTAAGAGGAGCATCCCAGCGTTTTTGGGCAGTGTGACGTCAGCCAGACTCCACAACTGCGCCCACTGCCTTGATGCATCTCACTGGACATCAGACTCTACCTTCTCTGGTCCAGTTTCACCTTCTCCATTTCCGTGTGCAGGGTTGTAATCTAGGGTAAGGGCAGTATAACAGGACTTCTATAAGTTTCATCAAGCAAAATTTAAGACCAAGACCTTTTAAGACCATTATAAATGCAATTTAAGACGCATTTCACATTCAAACTGGTACAAAAAAAAAAAAACTATGAATATGAAGGAAACTGAATTCCAGAAATACTTGTAAATTAATTTATTCATTCAGCATGAACATTCAACTATTTTTGTTTCTTTTTTGATGAGGGAAGACGCTACGTTGTCATGCGAGTTAAAGGCCGACACACTAGGTAGGGTTATGCTCCAGTGAATTCTGACCAGGCTTATCAGTTTGTACTTAGTGGTTAATAGTTCCACCTTGGTTTCATTTTGCAGTTATTTACAGTGTGATCATTACAATTTTTTCCAAAACATACTTTAAAGAGCAAGACTTAAGCTAATGCAACTTTTTAAAAGTAATGTTGACTTCATAAAAATGTCATGACATCTTAAGACATTTTAAGGTTTAAAAAAAATAATAATAAATTCAGATTAAAATTGCCGTTTTTACTTTTTAAGGACTAAAGGATGAAATCACCGCACAAGTCATTACTTCAAATCAATGAAACTAAAAATCAGGTGACAGAAAAAGAACATGGCGTGTGAATTGGGTAGGCGCCCCCTCACCCTGAGGAAGCCAAGGCAGGGGGGTTGGATCTCTTTACCTTCTCTCCGTTCTCGATGAGCATGCGGTCCCAGGCGTTGACCTGTGTGGCCTGCTGCAGGAAGTGTCTCTCCTGGTCCTCCAACTCCAAGCTCCATTTGTTAATGAGGGCCTCCAGTTGGGTGTAAGACATCACTGGCGGGGCACTGGAAGGGGAGGGGGCGGGGGGGGG
>JAABNY020000002.1:13514995-13535386 GCA_015164015.2 Brevimyrus niger | reverse complement strand
TTTTTGTGATGCCCACAGAGAGACTCTTTGATCATTTGGTCCAAAAATGTCCATTGTGGTGGAAAGACAGCTCAGGTGCAGGCCCAGGGAGAATGACGTGGCACCGCTGATGGCTGCAGTTGCTAGGATACACAAGAGGACTCACTTATGGCCACCGCAGTGAAGTTCCAGGTAAAACTTAGGCGAATGTCGGTTCGCTGGCTGATACCCGTGGTGGCCGCACTGGTAGTCACTGCCCCCAGGGTTGGCTTGAGTAACAGACCCAGGCTGCCACTGGGCACTGACGTAGTGGCAGTGCTGCCCGCTGTGGTCACCGATCCCACTGTCGGTGAGAAAAGGATCACTGGTTTTCAGAACCATCCCTAACATTAAGAGTCTGAGCTGATGGCTTGTGGGATTTTTACTTCTACAAAATGTACTGAGGGCAGAACAAAAAAAAAAATAAATTATTGGTTCTGAAAAATAGCCAGATACTAGAGGAGGTGGATCCAAGCAACTAGAGGAGGCAGGACCAAGACATCTGATTGGCTGGTCATATAACCTCTAGTTCTTTGAATCCATCTCCTCTACAATCTGACTGGCTCTCTCTCACTTTCCATTCTGCCCTCAGAACATTTTTGTGCAAGTAAAACTCACATGAGCGACTGCCTTTCCAAGCTAGAACACAACACTGTCCAAGAGCATCTCTTAAGCATATTATCTTCGGAAAACCCAACTGCAGTCTAGTATGCAGAAACTCTTATTTAACCCCAGTCAGTAAAGACTTTTATCATGTTTGGTATTTTTAGGGCAGGACAACACAATGACTAAAGATAAAACAAAGAGCATTATGTCTGTGCACTCTACATGGAGATATTTTAATGTCGTCAATGTCATTTTTGGATGGGAAACGCACAGGTGAATCCCGCTGGGGCCGTAGGCGCCGCAGAGCCAATGGGTGCTGAGAAGAGGGAGGGGGCTGCAGCCTGGGTAAGAGGAGCAGCGGTGGAGGCTGGAGCTGGGGTGGCTGGGAGAGACAGAGGAAGAAGACAGATGAACAGACCTGTGCATCAAAACCTGAACAATCTCTGGCTCAGCTTCTAGGTCAAAATCAGCTACTTGTTATTGAGCTGGTGGATCATAAAACCTTTTTCATTGGGTTGTGGAGTGTGAGGTTTAAAAAAAAAAAAAAAAAAAAAAAAAATTGTTTTGTGTTGGTCATTTTTTGTTTTTCTATAGTGTGTGAAGGCGATGTACTACTATTGTGGCACTAATGTTCTATTCAGTATTACCGCACTGATTTTTTATTAAATAAATGCGGTTCAAAATTATACAAAAAAATGAGCACTGACTTAATGACCAAGGAAAGATGCAGGTCCAGAGCCTAAACCAGCTGAGGACCTCTGGCAAATGCATTGTTTCAACCCGATACGGCTTAACAGAAGACAAGAACTACATCTGTGCAGGAAATAATAGTCTTCGACATGTTTTTTCTCAGAATACCTGAAGGTTTGATTCCAAAAGCAAAGCCAGAACCCTGGATTCCAGCCGCTGCAGCTGTGGAAGCTGGGACAGTTGAACCAAGAGTCAGACCTGGACACAGAAAAAACAGGCCTCGCATTAAAGTCCAACACACAAAGGCACAATAGAGGGCAAGAGGGAAAAAGCAAAAACAACTGAACTGCAATTTCAATTATATTTCACAAAACACCTTAGTTTCAAATTAAATTTCTTCTTCACTATAGCACAATTTATACTAAAAATAGTATTCAATCACCTGAAGTCATTCTTGGATCTAGAGATCACAGGCAAGGAAAATCTATTAACTAACTCCTGCAAGCATTTCAATGAATACTTTGTAACAATGATTACGATACTGTGTCTTAAAATAAATTCACTCACTGGTGGATTGAGTTCATTTAACATCATTGGGATGTGTGTGCACATTCTTATAGAAATATGGAGCGACATCTCACCGGGTGTGGGACCCCCCAGGGAAAACGTGGGCTGGGTTGTGGGGGCAGATGTTCCGCCCCCAAAAGAGAAGCCAGCCCCAGCTGCAGCTGTGCTCGGCGCAGTGGTGACCTGAACTTTGGTCACGCCAAAACTGAATCCCCCCGACGGCTGGGCGGTGGAGGCGCCTCCGAGGGAGAAGCCCCCTGCGGTCGGCTGGGACGTCGACGCTGCTGCGGGTGCAGCTGTGGCTTGGGTGGAGAGACCCCCCCCAAACGTGAACCCCGAGCCCGAGGAGGAAGCTACCAAGGAGCCCAGCGTCAGTCCTGTTGTGGCAGGCTGGGATGCGGTTAGACCCAGGCCAGGCTTGGGAGTGGAAGTGCTGAGTGTTGGAAATATATGAAGAAAAACAAAAGGCCTGATGCATAACCCGACACAGTACAAAAACAATTCTACAATTTAACAGTAAAATGAAACACAAACAAGGTTAACCAGCAGTTAATCTTAATACAGCAACCAAAATCTCAGCTGAGCAACCTGAATCAATCCAGTTTTACATGACAGAGCCCAAAAGCAAGTGGTACTTTCAATACCATCCTCACCCAAAAGAGAAGCCTCCCCCAGTACTGCTACTCTGTGCTGGGGTGCCAAAACTGAAACTTGACTGTGTAGCTCCCTGAGAAGGCAGGGAGAAGAAGCTGGTGGTCTGGGCGGTCGTCGCAGGGGCTTGAGCCGGGGTCTGCATTGCGGAACCAAACGAAAAGCCCCCTCCAGTTGCAGGGGCTGGTGTGCTGTTGGTCAGCCCAAAGCCAGTGGAGGGTGCAGCCCCGGCTGCAGGGGCTGGTGTGCTGTTGGTCAGCCCAAAGCCAGGGGGGGGTGCAGCCCCAGCTGCAGGGGCTGGTGTGCTGTTGGTCAGCCCAAAGCCAGCGGAGGGTGCAGCCCCGGCTGCAGTCTTTGGCATACCGAAGGAGAATCCTGTAGTGGTCTGGCCAAAATTAAACCCACTCATTTTGGCTCCTGGGAAGAAAAAAAAACATGAATGACATCACAAAACATTATATAAAACAAACAAATTTAAAACAAATTCAACATATAAAACGCTCAATTTAATGCCAATATCAGTATGTAAGCACTTTCCATCTCTTTACTGTATCTGTATTTAGACTCCTTCACTTTGTCTAAATAAAGTAAAGAACAACGTAAACATGTTACAAAAAAATATTATTAATATGTTCTGCATGTTTCTACCAATCATTTCAATGTACGGAACTCCGCTTGCAAGAAACATAAATGATAATGCAATGATACAGTTAGAGTCATATTTTCTCCCAGCTTTCAATTATGTATCAACCTTTTACCTACTAAAAAGTTATTTAATACAAGAGAGCTTATCAGAAAACGTTGACTACCAATACATTAGGTAGTACGAAGCAACCAATACACAACTGTAATCAAGTTAGCCAAATACGTTTAAAAAACGAGGTAAAACTATAACTCTGAACTGTACGAAAGATTTCAAGTTAGTAACCGGCTTAGTTATAACTTTAAAAATTATTCAATACAAAAGTCAGGTGCGTTATTCGGTATTCGCTAAAATTAGCTCCGCTGACCTTTTCCGTCTAAAAAAATGGCGACAAAAATATTTGACAACATTTTAAGCACAAAATATTCTTACTGTACCGTAGATACTTTTAAACACATCATATATTAAATACTACATTACCTTCTTAATGTACTTTAATGAAATAACCTGCCACCGACAACCCACGTCGTCATATACAAAACTAGCGGCAAGGAGATCCGTCACTCTTGCGCGACTCACAAGCTTAGGACCCAGAAGGCAACCACGGCAATGCCTGCTCTATTTCAGTCAAATGTATTATATTAAATGCATGATTCGGTGATATAAAAACGGCAAGACATTAGGTATAGTATTAATAGGTAAAAAACGACTCATTAGGCAGCTTTCTTCCAGCTGAAATTCCATTTCCATATACTTTGGATAATGTGGTACACCGGGACTTTTTATTATTGAAACTAGTATTTAAGTCTCGACACATTCTCAACGATACCAAATACAACAAAATATAGCATTGCGTTGAACTGCATATTAATATTAAAGAAGAAAGAAAAAAAAGTACCTACTAAGGATCCATTGCAACAATCAGAAAATTTCCAATAAGGGACCCAATTTCAGGGCTTTTCTGTGTTCCATAAATTTAAGTGATTCAACATATAAATTAAAATCGTTCTTCCAATATTCTGTCTGGGAAGTAACACAAATACACTGGCATGTATGTATTAAGTATTTACATATCGCAAGAAGAACATTATCTACAATATCCTTATTCTTCTCTGGACACATCGGGACGGGTCGGGGGGGGAGGCTTGGGAGAATGTCTCTTTATAATTCTGATTTTTTTTTTTTTTTTTTGGAAAATGGAATACTATTTGAATGTGCCCTTTAAATGGTATTTTGACTGCCATTGCACATATATGAGTGCTTAACGCAATCATTATCATGTTTTTGTTTTAGCTATTTATATTTAATTTCCCGTGATATCTCAATCGTTAATTTGATCAATTAAACCACGTGGATAGGGTAAAAAAAGCAAGCATGTGACCCACCAGCTACATATAGCTACATCCTCTGCACTGCATGAGTGACTTGGGAGTGCGTCCAGTACCGCCCAAGAGTGCTTTAGCACCCCTGCTGGTAGTTAGTGGTAATTTTGTGTCAATACTTTAGGGCAGGGCTGGCCAATCTTATTCGCAAAGGGCTGGTGTGTATGCGGGTTTTCGCTGCAGCTATTTAGATTACTGATTAGAGGACAGATCGGCTGAAGAGTCCTCACACCTGGGTTTGAACAGCTGACCTACAGGTTATCCCAAAAACCTGCGTACACACCGTCACTGGCTCTTTGCGGATAAGATTGGCAAATCCTGCTTTAGGGATTTGTGTGAATACTGGTAGTTTCCCGTAAAAAATATAGCGCAATGTTAATGATCTCTCAGTGTCTCAGAGGCGATTAAATTATTATTTTTTTTAAAAAGATTACCGTTGTTAGGTGATGATAGCTACCGATCATACAAAAGTCTATTGCAGTGTTGCCAACTTTGGTCAGCTGGCTAAGATTTTAAGTTGAAGCAAAGTCTGCACACAGTATGTAACAGTCTTGTTACCTTGTACAGAGTCTATAGAGTTTGCAAACTATCCCAATGCTTTTGATGTAGGTAATTTTAGGTTTACAATGGAATAATATAGATTTGCCATAATATTTCTTAATATTTCTTAGAGCGTGAGACTGAAAGTCTGAGTGTCAGGCCTGATGCGTGAGAGTTGGCAGCCCTGATGCTGGTCATTACGATTTCCAAAGCCATGAGCTTGAAACCGTCTTCCCACGTGTCTGCGTACGTCTTCCTGTTCTTATTGCTTAAGGTAGCATTTAACATGGGCACCAAAGATATGCAAGATATTAGCCCTCTGGACCCATGATATAGATGTACATGCTGAGCCTATGCATTATTCTTTTCAACATTATAGCCTGCATTTTTACATGCTTCTCTTCATTTAACTGTTAATTTATTTTTTGTTTTTGTGACATATTGTCCTCTTTGAGATGCGGAGTTAAAAAATTAATGGTTTCAGTTGATTCTTTCAGGATTATATTTGGATCAAAAAAAATTGCAAGAGTATATTTGGAGATGCGTAGCCTACTAAGCAACAAAAAAAAAAAACACTTCAATGTGGGGAATATGAAATGACTCACTTGTCAAAGAGCTGTTTGATCACCTCTGAAAGGCACTCATTTGCCGCACAATAAGCTATTCCGCATTTGTAATTTGCAATTAAAATGCAGTTCTTTGAGATGAAGTGCAGGAAGCGACAGCAGCTGCTTTGGTCGTGTGTCTGAGGCTGGCACGCTTCAGGTTTGGGCCCTCTGGATATGTGAGAGCGTTCAAAATATCCAGTCCTTGGTGTGCAATTGTTTATTAGTCATCCACTTATTCTGCAGTTGCTACTAGATTCTTTCTCAAAGGATATTTCTTTGTATAGCTTTTCTCAAGCCTGGATTTTGACCCATGATAGAAGACAGGCAACCCGCTAGATCATTTTTGTATGACAGAAGTAAAATCGAGAATCTACCCCTGATTTAAGAAGGTTTCACTAACATTGGCTAACATTACCCCAGTGGAGTTTGCATGTTCTCCTCGTGCCATTGTGGGGTCTTCTCTGGTTTTCCTCCGCAGTCTAGAAACAGGCTAATGTGGCGTTGCGACACTGTTCTAAGGTGTGACTGTGCCCTGCAATAGCCCATCCTGGGTTATTCCCTGCCATGCACCTGGATAGGATGAGTGGATTCCTAACATGTATTGCCATACTGAAATATAGTGCAGCATAAATTAGTAAAATTTTAAGTTGCATCAAATAAATTAAAATTGACAAAATTACAATAATCCACTTGTATTGTAAATGGGACATTTTATTGTTCTTTCTGGGAAAAAAATCCAGATATTGAATCATAAGAAAAAAACATTGTCTTAGACAGGCTCCTGATTATGTATAATCAATTAAATTTAAGGGCAAGGTTATATTCTGTGTGTGGTTTTGCCGGATGCAGGAGAGAAAGACTGTGTCATCACTGTCTCTGTGTACAAAATATACAGAGCAGTAACCCAAACTGGGTTTCCTCCAGATGATCCGGTTTCTCCCCAAAATCCGAAGCTCTGTGTTTTAGGAGATTCGGTGGCTGTTATCCATGTGTCTGCTTCGGATTGGACAGGTGTCACATTCAGGGTATCCCCTGCACCACGCCTTTTGAAGATCGTTGGGTACTATAGGGATGAAAGGCGATGTGTTTTACAGCAGGCTGTGCGCCTCGCTGCATGTGCCGTCTGCATCGCAGCTGCTCTCGTTGCCATCAGCGTCAGACAGTAGGCCGCTGCCAGTGCAGCGCATATGGCACTCAAGCTGGGTGAGCCGCTGCTTGAGCTTCTGCTGTGTGGCCGTGTACTCGCCGAGCATCCTGGCAAACCGGGTCTGGAGGGTGTCCAGCGAGGCCTCTAGCCGCTCGACCTTTTCCTCCATCTCCTCCCCGCCTAGCCCTGCCCCCATGTTCTCATCCAGCAAACCTTCTTTCAGCAGGATCTCCCGGCCCCGTTCCTCCAGTGCCTTCTTGGCGTCTGGGTATTCCATTACTGCCTCCATAAGGTCATCCTTGGAAAGGCAGAAGAGGTCCGAGTAGCCGATGCTACGGATGTTAGCGGTCCTGCGGTTACCCATCTTGCTGCCCTGGATGTTGAGGATACTGATCTCACCGAAGCAGCTTCCCGATGTCAGCGTAGCGAACTGAGTGACACCATCATCCGCGACCACCGCCAGCCGACCCTCCTTGATGATGTACATCTCTTTACCGATGTCACCCTTGCGGCAGATATAGTCACCGGGACTGAAGACCTGTGGTCGCAGCTTCAGGACGAGTTCCACCAACAGACCAGCCTCGCAGTCCTGGAAGATGCGCACCTTCTTCAGCGTCTCCAGGTGCACATTGATGGCGATTTCAGCCCGGAGCTTGTTGGGCAGATTCTTCAGGACCTCCTGCTCATCCATTGTCTTCTTGTTGGTCCAAAGGTAGTCGAACCACTTGATGACGCGCGCCTCTAGGTCTTTGCTCACCTTGCGGAACTGCATGTAGTGCTTGATGGCATCGATGCGAGACTGGAACTCTGCCCGTGTGGCGTTCATATTCGAGATCATTGCGCCCACGTTTCCCACGATGGTAGCAAAGATCAGCACGCCCACAAGGAAGTCGAAGACTACAAAGAGGTACTCCTCATCCCGGACAGGTGGAGGCATCTCCCCAATTGTGGTTAGGGTGAGTGTGGACCAGTATAGGCAGTAGATGTATTCACGGGTCAGTGAACTGAATTCAGGGTCAGTGATGTTGGGGTACACCCAGGTGTCAGAGCCGAAGCCCAGTGACTTGGAGATGGCAAAGTAGATGCAGGCATTCCAGTGTATGATAACCAGGATGTAGAGCACTAGGTTGCAGATGCGGAATATGTTGGGGTAGTTGGTGCGCGTCTCAGTGCGGTCAAAGAATTCGAACAGACGGGAGAATCGAAGCAGTCGGTTGAATCGCAGCTGTGGCTTGTGTATGCCCAGGATGATGTAAGCTAGGTCCGTCGGTAGGATGGAGAGCGTGTCCAGCTTGAACTGGGTTGTGTGGATGTAGTAGTCCCGTAATTTCAGCAAGTCCTTCACTAGCAAGCCCTGCTCCAGGAACCCTACAGAGAAAAATAAACCACACCAGGATGGTCTGACTGAGTTTCACTGTGATTGTGGGGTACCGACCTCAGTTTATTTAAACTTTACTGAGTTTATTTTAACAACCAATGTGGCTGTTTGAGAGCATCCACGTAATTTGTGGCTGAACTTAGACGCCAGAATGAAAATTACGAGTTGTGAGAGAATCACCCTATAACAGCTGAATTAAACACAAGTAACGTAAAATATTTGGTTTAATTGGCAGTGACTCACAACTTTTTTTTTAGTCTTACTTCCTATTCACCTATTAATTTCCTATAATTTTGTAAATTCTGCTTTTGGTTGGCAATTTTCCTGCTGATTGGGCGGGTCAGAACAATACTCGGTCTAACCAGTGCGCAGCCGAACACAGGAGTCTAGGATGTAGACTGCATCAGAGAGGTAGTCCAGCACCAGCCACAGGATGAAGCCTTCCGTCTGTAGCTCATCAAAGCAGGCCCTGTGTGTAGACAGGGAAATGGAGGGAGAAGTAAGGGACCAATCAGAGAGCAGCAAGATACCACTGAGCCAATCAGAGAGCAGCAAGATACCACTGAGGAAAACACACAATCTGTTATCTTCAAACACCAACATTATAAAATAAGTGGATCAGGCAGCATGTTGATCATGAACTTTTGATCCTGGTAGACGCTGGACTGTCATACCACCAGACAAAGGGAAGATGATTTAGATCAATTCACCCGCTGACAAATGAGTGGGAGTACCGGACAGCTTGACCTCGTGGAGCAGGTGGACTGAGCTGTGAATTCCACGAGCGGGCTGTGGCCTTGGGAACACTGGGCCAGGAAACGGGGAGCTATCTGTGTACCTGAAGGCTACACCTTTAGATCTCATGGGTGAAACTGCTGTACACAACACACAGTTTTTAAGTAAACATAAAGGACGAATGAGTAAAACAGGTACAAAGTTATTAAAATCAAAGCATCTCCAAGTACATAATGAATGTGACATGTGGCAGGAAGTCTATGTTGTAGGCCAAGGTTGAGTCTGAAGGTGTGAATTTGCTGCATCACTGTACCTGGCCACTAGGAAGCACCAGTTGTATAGTACAGCCGTCGCAATTACGGAGAGCCACCGATAATACATGTCATCTGCAGGAGCCAGGATGAACACATCAGACTTCTTTCTGAGGGGTCCCAAGAGAACATGATATAGAATCAGAAGCTGGTGGAAAAAGTAATCCTTGGTATGATATTTCAGCCATATCATGAATATGCATCGTATCTGTTGGGGAGAAATTGCATGTATTCTCCGTAAATTTTGAAAAGGAGCCGCAGGGTCGGTCACCGGGCTCACTTAGGTCGGTTGATCTTGGTGCTGCCGCCGTCGGGTTGGCTGTTGCTGATGCGACTAGGCGCGACCTGCAGCTCCGGCCCGCGGAACCTCTCCAGGAATGAGTCGGGACGCTGTTCCTCCTCCTCTAGCAAGCTCTTGTGGGCCCATTCCCTCAGCGTGATCACCATGCCTACCAGGCTGTGAGAAGGGCAAAGGAATCATGGTGTATGATCTACAGATTCATCAACCTGTGATACACCCTATTGGACACCCCCGCTCACCGTGACATGGCTCCCCTTCCACGGAAGGATCTGTCGGAGTTCAGGCCGTGGGCCTCGATGGTGCCCACCCTCTGCAGTTCAGAGCACGTGTCGTCACACACAGAGTGCACACTGTGGGAACGAGGTCACAAGCGCAAGCTCAGGTGGGCCACAGAAGAGCCAACAACCTCCCACACTCCAGGGAATGCTCATTAAAGGCTTATTAATATTCATAAACGAAGTGCTACGTGATTGGTCGGCGATGATCTTTATATCATGAAGCTATTGGGAAACTAGCCCCTGTTTGGTAGTGCAGCACGCTCTCTCAAATTTAGATCTTTGGGCTGTGATGCTTTTGGGATATGCTGCTCTTTTGTGGCGCAAAAAAGTTAGCTCAGTTAGCCTGGGTGAAAGCAGCCAATCAGGCAGTGAATCCATGAATAATAATGAGCCTACCTCCCGGAACAGATGAAGCAGCTCCACTCACCAGCTCATGGTGCTGTCAGCTCTCTCGGACTCCTCTTCCATGGACGTCTTCACTGAGAGCCTGTGCACTGAAAGGTCCGAGCTCTCCACCGCCACCTGTCCGGTCATTTTCCTGCTACAGGGACTCCCAAAGCGAGTTGCTTCACTTAATGGACATGCTGCTAGCCAAGATCTTGGTACATAGGTGTTAACACCACTATTGTACAATGCACCCTTCTCACAAGCAGAGGATCAAATGATTTACTGGTACTCTGCTGGTACACTTCTAGCACTGACCTACACTTCATCGTCATCCTTGTGTTTAGGATATTATTTCTAATTAAATGGAAGTATATAGCTCAAAGAAAGTAGATACGAGCCCAAAGTTGCCTAGTTGCATTTCATCCGTTAGCTAGTCTGTTGCTTTAAAAGTTTGATATTTATTACTCTTCAAAAGCTTGTTTCGGCCAACATCATCACAGTCAAACTATTTGATGGAGACACTTGGTGACTTTCAGAGTATCAAAACCATGGCTGTGAACAGAAGTTTTTTCCGGTGCAGGTGTAAGTTGGAAGACAGATAGCAGAGAAAAGCACTGGAGCACTCCGTTCACGAGTGTTGCATTAATGAGCCTCATTGGCATGGAAACCACTTTCAGGTGATCTCACCATTGATGGAGGTGTGTGGCTACATCTTTGGAGAACAAAGGGGATCTGCCAACAGAAACCCAGCATCATCTGGCTCACGGAGACAGCTGTCACTATGGAGACAACCTTGGCACCCATAGCAACGACAGATATGGCTACGATGCTGCTCTCACCCATCAGGGGAGAAGTATACAGGGAAGGATCGTGGATGAAGGAACGGAGAAGATAGCGGAGAGATCAAGAGCTTTGGACCACTTGAACAGCAAGCATTTCGGCTGTCCACTTGGTGCCCTGATTACAGGTCCTTGAGATCCTAGCAGCTGGGACCATCTCACCAACATCAAGTGGCCCTACAGTGAGAAGCCAAGTATGCATGTGCACCAGATAGACAACATTCCCATTATTATTTTAATCCGGCCTATGGAACACTTGAAAATGATGGCCCCCATCAAAGTGCACAGTTGAGCAACTTAGCATTTATATCTTGTAGGAACGCAGCCAGCCAGCAGCTCCTACTTTGAACGTTGCATTCACACGTCTTGTTCGGGGGGCAACCAAAATCTAAAGAAGCAAACTCCCTGTAAAAAATACAACTCTGACAGAAACGACGCAGATCAAACAATCTGGAATCTCAGATGCTTTGGGGCTCATTAGAGCAACCTGCTCCTTGCCCTCTCAGCATTAAAGAACGACAGCAAGGGCAGTGTGTCCATACAGGATTATATACGCGAGCCACAGCACTTTGAGTCGTCCCAAAATAAGGGAGAGAAACAAAAATTAAAATGACTCACCTGCTTTAGGATCTCTTTGTTGTTGGCTGGATCAAACCTCTGTGTTCGTTCAGTATGAATAAACTAAGTCTCAGACAACGTCCCCATGGTTCCAAGTAGTAAGAGTGATCCCTGCTGTCGCCTGCCAGTCCCTTGCTGTTGTCTCCAACTTTTTATTCTTTTTAAAAAGTGGATCGCAGTCCCTGCCAGCCAGTGCCAGGCTCAGCTGGCGCCTCAGCGGGTCTACGACCTGTATCTGAGAGACACTGGGGCATCCTGTGGTCCTCATCACTCAGGGAGGGAAGGAGGTGGGCGTGGAGACGAGGAGGAGGATTAGCATAAACCGCTCCAGAACCCACACAGCCCTCTTTCTCCCCCATAGTGACATCCAACATCTCCACATTTCTCTGCACTCCAGTCATAGGGATCACAGCACCCCTCTGGCTTTGTGTGGCAGGGTTTCCTAATCACATAAGACCCCCTGTGACTTTGAGCAGGAGCAGGGGGAAGGTCCCTCGTTCCATCCCGCCTGTTTATTATGGCTGGTCCGCACAGACGGCTCAGCAGCTTGACTGATATCGGCCCCTGCTAATTAATTCAGCACGCTGGGGCCACGCCCATCGTCCAGTTCGAAGCTCAGGGGCGCTAAATTGGTGTGTGGGGATTAAGGAGACTCAGAGCAGCACAGGGACTGGGGGGGGGGGGGGTTTCCTCAGGGAACAAGTGAAAATGTTATTAGGCCATTGGCCCCGGGGGGCCGTGGTGACAAGCGGCGGGCGCGTAATCGTCAGCATTCGTCAGGTAGCTGCGATGCTGCGGAAAACAGGTGATTAGGGGGTGCACAGCTTCGGGATGGTGCCCAGTGAGACATGCAGGGACTAGCGAAGAGACAGGGGCCATCGCTTCCTGGTAAGAGGAGAAGTGGAAGCAAAGAATAGAGAGAGAGAGAGACAGAGAGAGAGAGGTGTCATAGATAACTGTTATTATGTGGTCAGGGACCATTCCCAATTCATCTCATCTCCCAGGAGTAGTCTCTCTCTCTCTCTCTCTCTCTCACACACACACACACACACACACACACACAGGAAGCCAGGCCTCCCTGATTATCCTAATTACATCTGGTCCCATTGATGTAAAAGCTGGTCGTGCCCCCTCCTCCTCACCTCATCTCCCAGGAATACTGTCCAGCATCAACATCATAAAATAAGCGTTTTCGACAGGAAGTGACGTTTTTATCAGAGTTCCAACTCGGAGAGATAAACGAACGCAGGAGTAGTCTCTCCCTCACACACACACACACACACACACACACACACACACACAGCTCATCTCCAGTGTTACTGCAGCTTCCTCCAGCACTCTGGACAGCTGTACTGACCCCACCTCCAAACCCAAGGTGTGCCATCCCTTAAACTGTCTGCAGGGCCTGTCTGCACCCACCAACAGACACTTTGACACTATTAGACAAACGGGCTTGTTTTACTTGGCAAGAATTTTCTAGAAACTCTCAAATTAATTTGAACAATAGTAATCCTGTTATTGTTGCATTGAATCTTGAATCATATACAGCACATGCAAAAAAATAAATAAAAATAGATCCACTTATGAAATATTCAGAAACCAAATGGCAAAAATTCAATTATTACATATGATAACCCCCACAAGAGTTTGAAAACCTGCAAAAAGAAAGAAATCCAATACGGGAAAAAAAGTTTTTTTTTTTTCCATTTTTTATTTCCATTATGTAAAAAGCACATTTTGAGTATACATGTACGCAGGACACATACTAAAATGCGTTCATAGCTATGGAATGTATTAGAGTCCGCCTGGGTAGGATGTACTGTGTAGTTTTTGGTAAATTGCATATTGGTATAAAGACATCCACTGTAATGGTACATATAGAACAAAGAGAGAGAGAGCACAGCGCATCCAGCAATACTGCAAGTTTGGTTCACACGTTCCAATGTTCTCCAGCTACCATGTACAATCTTAAAATAACCTCAGGTCTCAAAAAAATACAGCAAAACTACAACCCTTTGCTTTATTTAACCCTCCAAGAAACAAATATGCAAATAAAATGTACAAAGAGGCTCAGAAGGACCTGAGCCTTTGCACCAAGGCACCTGAAAGCGGAGTCGTCTCGTTGGACAAGATATGAATGCATTTTGATGTGTACCTTCTCTAGTCAAACCGCCATACATGGGGGGCAAAGAGAGAGATAGTCTGGCCTTTATAATCCGATGCTTCCCCCCACACCCACCCCTCAATCCCAGGCCTTTGTCATGATTTCAGCCAAGGAAAAAAAAAAACAAAATGCTTCTTAATTATGGCTGCATTGATTCCTTGAAGTCAGAAGCCTTTTAACCAGCAAATGGCTTGCGGGAGAGGTTCTGGGGTCGGAGGAGACTGCCGTGGGTGGGCCGCCCCCAAACCTTCACCCCACCCTGTATTACACCTTCTTCATGCCACGGCCCATCAGACAGGCGAAGACTGTCATCACCATTTTGGGCTTCACTTCCATCAGGTCCTCTGGTAGTGCGTATACGCGGGCGCCGATCTTCCTGGCCATGGAGACTGCGTACCTGCAGGGGAGTGGATAGGGAGTATCCTTGTCAGTACTGTAGGGCTTACCAGTCTGTGGTCATGTTGAAAAATTAATGAAGCTCTTCTCATTTCAAATATAGACACTCCCATGTTTAACAATGTGAAACATCGATCCATGTTATTTATTTAGTCGACGAGTTTATCCAAGCTGAAGTCGGACAACCCCTGGAGCGATTCGGGCTTGCTCAATGGCCCAACGGTGACATCACTACAATGACTCTAGGATTTGAACCGATGACCTTCCGATCATAGCCACAGCATTCTAACCCAGTGGGCCCAGTTACCCCGGTCAAGGTCACAATATTAAACGTGTACTGGAGTTTCCGTAATTTTCATTGTACTTTTAATTTAGTGACTTTCCCAACAAAGTTGGAAACATTTCAGGACGACTTTGCAAGAAAGCGTGCTCAAAGGAGCAGGGGCACCATGGACATATCAACTGGGGAAACTCACTTGGCATTGTCCAGCTTGTCCTCTTCACTGAGTTTGCCCGTCTTCACCAGGTCGTAACTGATGCTGCCTGGCTGGATGGCATCGATCAGGTCCACGATAGGAAGACTGGTGCTGATGTCTCTGTCCTAAAAGTCCAAAAGAAAGCCCCTTCAGCTGTATGGCCCAAGGGTCTCAAGCGGAATTCACACCGTCCTCTGATGGGATGAGTTCTTGACTATACACAAACCATTCACATAACACACTTTGACATCATAAATAACAGCAGGGACATGAAGAGCATTAGACAACAATGCCAACCTTGAAGTTTACTATCGTGGTCTTCTTTCCAGCCTCCGCTAAAGTCTTATTCACCCAGTTGACTATGATTTCATCATTGGCCTTTTCGCCATGGCCCAGGTCTTCTAGTACATTGAGGGTGTACCTGGCGGGAGGGAGACCTGGTCAGGTTTCCGTCATGGATACATTCATTCAGAGGTCATGACCCCACTCCTTGGGAATTTTTACAACCGTTTCCCTCAGCTTTTACCAAGTGGCTCACAACAAAACTCAACAGTTCACAACAGTATGCTACTGAGACAGGGATAATTCATTAAGGCACTCGATCTGCGTGTGTCCCTTAAAAAGGATGCCCCGTGAAGTTTGCCAAGGCTGACTGGCACTGTACTGTATATCCCCTTTATTCATTAAATGCTGTATTTTCTCTGTCCTGCTGTTGCTATTGTTTGCACAATTATTCATTGCTATATCAACCTTGCTTTTTTTGCACGCATACTAGAATTACAGTATCTGTCATAATACTCAATTCCTTCAAACTAGTATTGTTATTGTTTTTGTAGACCGCACTGTTGTCTTGCTCTCTCTCTCTTCGCACTGTACAGTTCTGTCCTGCCTGCACTTGTGTAGTCTTGTGTCGTTTCCGTTTTTGTTCTTTGCGTTTTCCCAAGGTCCCGGAGTACCATGTCATTTTGAGTACGCTTGTATGCAGGACACATACTGAAATGCGTCCATAGCCATGGGATGTTTTAGGGTACCGTGTGTGTGACCGAAATGACTGAGCTCCAAGCTATTTGACGCGACGCTTTAACGCTCACTTGAGGCATGAAGGTGTGAACAAACACAAACCTGGAACAGCTGGGATGCGAGATCTTTATGGCGGTCTCCTAATGCACTGACAGGGTACATCCTCATGGCCCTCCCGGCAGACGTACACTAACCTTCTGCGTGCCATCAGTCTCTATCAGTGTGTGTGTGTGTGTGTCTGTCTGTCTGTCTGTCTGTCTGTCTGTATTTTGGGGGGGGGGGGTCCTCCCACCTTCTCATCAGCTGCCACACCAGAGCCAGGGTTAGTGTGGCGTTGCCGTCGTTCAGGTCCTGTCCGCCGATGCCCACCAAAGAGAACTTGGCCTCCTTCTTACCCAGCTCCACGGCGTAGTTGCAGTTCTCCAGCTGCATATAGAGGGAGCCAGAGAGCACACGAGGCAGGTTGGCTGCAGATCACAGAACACACCTGCCTCTTGTGGAGAATGTAGCCCCACGGTGCCGCAGAGGTACGCCTGCAGTCCACAGGGTATCCCTGCCATCACCGTTGAGGAATTCACTCCACCTTGTGGCCACAACAGCAGAAGTCCCTGCAATAATGACTCGCCAAGGTACCTTTTTCATATTGGCTCCGATTTTGGGGTAAGGCGGTTTGTTCACTTTGTTGTTCCAGTCGACCGGAACCTTGATCTTCTCATACAACTGTAAGATCACCAGGGCATCCTGGAGGTCACTATAGGTGGGAAAAAGATGACACCATTGGCAGATGTTTGAGGTCATGTGTGTCGTTAGCTGAAATGAAGGTGACATGTTTCGTATTTTATCTGAATAAACATTGTAAAATGGTGAAATGATGCCGGGTTAATGATCACTCGTGGCATTTACCCATAGAGGTGGTTCACGTGTGGGTTTACGCCCAAGGAGTTCATCCAGTTACGGAAGGTTCTCTCCTCTCTGGTCTCACCTGAGGGGGGGGGGGACACAGATCTCTCAGTCAAAGTTGCTGCCCATTCACATCCTATTCATGGGATTTCAACTAACTCAAAACATACAGCACAGTCCCTCCATATTGCTGCTGTGGATCCACCACTAGGGGGAGCTCCACCACAAGAAGCAGCACATGACGATGCTCTAGACTGGCTGTCCTAATAATACTTTCCACAGTAATATTAAAAATAGAAACTTTAACCAGAAAAATCAGCTTGGGATTTTTTTTGTTATAAACAGCAAGATTGTCTCACCTCCATTCCATTCATACATTCTAGCCCATCCATTCATTACATTTATCACAGTGTCCCATATCTAACATCCTAGTGGAATTTTCTTCCACCTCAAGGGTCCAACCCAAATACAATGGCTACACATTATTAATTATATCCAATGGCTGACAGCAGTCCTTTGAGTGAATGAAATGTATTTAGGGAAGGAACAATTGAATTACCAAGGTCTGAAACCAGACACACTAGAAATTTCCAGTTCAAGGGTACCTATTCCACAGCTCAGATTCACACAGATCAGTCCATATGTAACAAATGCTTGTTTTAATTGCTAAACTTCATGTAAACACACACATCATTCAAGGTCATAATCATAAGATATATTGGAGGGGACATGTCCCCCCCACCCAAGTATTCAGATGTGCTCATAATGTCCCTCCCGACATGTATTATAATCATGGCCTGATCCTGATCTCCCCCTCTCCAGTGTTGACTTCATGGCTACAGCCTTGACATCAATACAGCTACAGTAAGAACAGTAATAAATACAATTTCAGTAGAACAGTGACCCATCAAAAAAGGTGTATGTGGGGGGGGGGGGGCAGCAGACTATATAATAAGGTTAATAACTAATGTACATAATAAATAAATCTTTGTAAACAGCAATGAAGAACAAGTGCAAAGAACAGAACCATGCTCTTATTGAAACTGAATATACCATGTTTTAAGGTATACAAGCATGGCTGCCAATTCCGAGCACTTCCCATAACTTTGCCCATAACTAGGTGGTGGGGGACGTCGTCTTTCTTACCTTCGCTCGATGATAACGTTCACGGGTGCATCAGTTATTCTAAAAGCGGCAGGTAAACCTGCCATCCCCAGCGCAAAGTCCCCCACGGGTGAGTGCGTCGCGTAAGAGTGGGGGCTTTCACGTTTATCGCTCTTAAAACCTTGGACATCGTGAGACGGCTTTTGTTTTTACGGTAAATGAACCGCCGTTGCGCCACAAGTCCCCTTTCACGGAGAAAGAAAAAAAAAAAACGCTCGCTCTGGTGGAAACGTGGCCAGAGAGATGAGGTGGGGGGTTTGATATTTCCTCCGAAAGGCACTGAGCTAGCGGAATGGTACGATGAACAAGGCCCCTTTCAGTTCACCTGGCAGGAATGCTTGGGGCGGCTGCATCAGCAGAGAGGCTAAGGAGACTTGGACCCGCAAACCCAAAAAAGAAATCCCTGTCGAAGGAACCTCAAGAAAGGCACTCAAGCTGAAGGGATAACGAGCTTCACAAGAGGGACACCCACCTTCCAGCAGCCCCCAGTCGATATCCTGGTTCTCTGGCTTCACCAGTGCGGGGTACTTGTTGAACAGGTTGGCCACAAAGGCCAAGTTGAGCTTGGGGTTGCCGCTGACGACGTCGGCCGGGGTGACAAACTGCCGGCAGCCCAACCTGTCCGCCTGCTGCAGCATGTACTCTGCGCGCTTTAGGTCATCCTTCTCCTGACAGGTGACACAGAACTACAGGTTAACTCCTCGCTGCCGCGCTGCGTGTGTTCAGACAAACAATCTGGTCACATTCCACCCACAGGGGATTGGATAACATCTCAGGTGATCAGACGATAACACTTTAAATCTAAAAAAATAACTTTCCCATCATCTGGATTGTAAACAACCGTGACTCTCGCTGCTGAGGTTATGCAGGAGGGCAGAATCCCAGCCCAGTGATGACCTCATTTAATCAGAGCTATCATTTATCCATTTTCAAAATGACTTGTTCGACGCAGGGAGGGGGCACGACAGAGGAGGGGTCAGCGTGTCCCCGGGCATGCCTGCACACGCCCGCACGCATGCATGCACGCAGAGAGAGATTAGGCATCTTTATCTTTATGTGGAATCTCCAATCTTTTCTATGAGCATAGCCCTAAACCTCAAACACGAACAAAGCAAAACACAAGACTTGACATTTTTTTTTTATACAGTCACAATTTTTTTTAGAAAACTGGGTTTCCCTTTATGGGGTCTGAAAAGATGGTCCCCATAACATCAAAATAACAGGTTTTGGTCACATTGTGGGGACATTTGACCCCCACAATGTAATATTTACATAATGCGTGCACATGCGCACACACACACACACACAAAGGTTGGGACCCTAATGATTTGAGAGCACAGCATGTCAAGCCAATAAACTCTCCTAAAGAGAACAGGTTATCAAACACAAAAGCCAAAGCAACCAGCCCACAGCCAAACCGCAGGGCATCGGGTTCAAAAGGCCGCGTTGCCAGGCTGCCGCCAGCTGCACTCGCCCGCACCCCAGCGACCCCCCCACCCCTGGTCCATAACTGGCACCCAAGGCACTGGCAGTGCAGTGACCTCAGGACACGTGCTTCCATGCCATTGTCTGCCTCTGAATACAGCCACTCTCCTCCATCAATCACACCACTGTCCCCCCCCCCGGGCACGTCGGCTCGCCGTCACCCTCGCGGCCCCTTTGCGCTGGCACGATTTAAATGAACATCGGCTGACCCGAGACGCAGCTCAAGGCCGGAAAATCATGGGATTCGGTCAATTCACCTCCCAGATCAAGCATTTCCTGGTCTGCCGGACATCACCACTGATAAGCCCCTTAACAGGGTCGCCGGTCATAAAACACTATATTACAACCTGATTTTGCCACTGCTGTTCAATCAAACTGTATCTGAGCATCAGTATCACATATTACTGACAGTTCGCCACAACGTCTTCATTGTCCGGTGATAACCCTGTATGACCGGGCAGGTGCTTGGAGGGCAGGGCTCCCAGATTACAAGGCACAGGGCATCTCCTCCCAGTTCCCCTCTGGAAACCAGCCCCTCTACAAGGTTCCCCTGCCCATGCAGTCACACTAATCCCCCCCCCCCCTGCCAGTAGACTAAAGTCCCTGCCAAGGTGCCCAGGTACCATCCGAAAAGGCTAAGGGGCCACACATGCCCACGAAAACGCTAAGGGGCCACACATGCCCAGGAGACAGTAACGCCTCACACAAAAGGTGCTTATGGGAAACTCCCCAAACAGACTTCCCAAACAATACCGAACACCCCTCCACACAATGCATGGGAGGGGGGGGGGGGGAACTAAAATAACAACAAGAGGGGAAGTATCGTGGGGTGAGGGGGTGGGTCACATCCAGGAGAGCCTACAGGGCAGCCACACATCAGACGGGGAAGCGAAAGAGCGGAAAGGGGAAGAGGCAGCGTGCCACACTCACGTTGAAGCCGGCCAGGCTGATGTCGATGCGGGGTTCATCCTCCTTGGTGCCTTTGGGCGCGATCTGGTTCAGGAGGTGGAAATAGGCCCGGGAGTCCTGGTGCGGGGGGAGAGAGAGACAAAGAGCTCTGTCATGAGTCTCTCACCACAATCGGGGA
>JAABNY020000002.1:13483989-13497086 GCA_015164015.2 Brevimyrus niger | reverse complement strand
CTTTGAACATTGCGCTTTCCCATTCACCTGAAACGTGAGAAATGCGACCCTCCGGTGGATTGATCCACGCGGAATTTGCTGCAGGAACATCTCCCGGGACTTTCTGCGCAGGCCACGCTGTCGGGGTGGAGGGGGGGGCGTTTAACGGTCCAGAATCGAATCTGACTGCAGTCCAGGACAAGCACACTTGGTGAAAAGATTAAGGTGCAGGAACAGACACCGTCCTGCCTGCCCGTCCTGCCTGCCTGTCCTGCCTGCCACATCACAAGGAGGAGCCATGCTGGCTCTAACCAGACTGGGTCATCCGCTTCCACTAAACCAACAGCAAATTCCCCTCGATCCAGCAAATGCTGATAAGAGCTCGCGGTGTTTGCTATGCCCCGTCGAGGTCACATTTGGACCACTAACGTTTCTGACTGGAGAAAACTGCCTGTTTTTGAGAGCTGTGGAATATGACCTTGCTGTAGCAATAGTGTGTCAAGGTCTATCTCACATGCAGGGGGTGCTGTAAAGGGGGAGGGGCGGCGGGAGGGGCGGGGATTAGCGAGACTCCAAGGGCCACTGAGTAACAGGGACCATAAAAAAATTTGGAACCTAAGCGGATTGGCCTGAGCTGGAGACAATATTATGCGCTTTCACGGGGCTCCAAAATCTCTAGCAGCGCCCCTGCCCGCCTGTCTCAGGGAAATTCCACATGCAGAAATGGACTCACAAGGCTACCAGGACCTCCGCACCCCTTGATGGCTGCAGCCAACAACGTCGACCTGACCACCAGCAACCTTTGATTTTCACAGAGTAACACTGATTCAGAGCCAGGGATTTAATTCTTTTTCATTAAAATAGATCAAATTCTCATTCAGAGCGACTTCAGAATGCACCCCTTATCAACAGTAGGACGACAGAAAGCCCACAGCCCTGCGATAAACTGAGATCCCAAGGTCCACGCTCTCTGTGAGCAAACCTGGAGAGCAGATATTGCAGAAGTAAAAAAACACAAAAAAACACAAAATCCTACATGGAACAGTGCCACTCTGAAAGGAGACCATAACTGCATGTTCTGCCAAGCAAGAAGCTCAACAGTTGGGTGTGGCACACCACAAAACCAGTCAGGCAGCCAATCAGAGAGATGGACGGAGAGCGATCCAACACAAACCATCCAATGAGGGACACCGAAGGCCTCATGGCACATGCTGGCCGCGAAAGACAGATGTGTAGGTTTGGGAAGTACACGATCTGCTAAAAACAAGCAGGGACAAAACACACGCATAGCCAAAACTTCCACCGTACCTTCCATCTCCGAGTATGGAATGTTACTCAGGAATGCTCCGTCCATGAGGCGGCCGTCAAACGGCTGCCAGATGGTTATAGAACACGTTTGAGAAGTCGCTCATCCCTACCGATTTAGACGTGCCTCAGGACAGCGAAAGCATTCCGACCATCAACGTCTGGAATTATTTCTCTTTTATTGGCCAGCAGTTTTATAAATAGTCATGAGTGCTCTCAATAAAACTCCGGATTAGATATCAAATACAAGCGGAGAGAAACACCGATCATGTTAAACCTGCCAAACAAGCACAAAGGCAGGCCGTTCGAGAAGCACATCACAAGAGGCTTTTTCCTGAGGGACATCATGATGTCTTCAAAGCTATTAAGACCAAGACTTCACATAGAAGCCAAGCAGAAAAAAGGATTAAACCGAGTCACCGAGACACACGGAGCAGAGTCCGTCAACTCCAGCGCAAGCAGCAAGCTGATCGTGGATCTTAAAATAGAGGCACGTAATATGCTATAATCAGAATTTTAGATGGACCATCACATGCGAGAAACGACAACCAGCAGGACTCGCTGCCCCGCTCTTCAGCCCACCGAATGAAGACGCCCTTCATGGCAGAAGGCCCTAGGAGCCAGAATCACTGCCGTCACGCATCGCATGCTGATTTTCCTTCAATGCAAAACATCTAGCCACAACTTCCACTGCTGCTTGAGGATGGGGGGGGGTATATTTCAACCACAAAAAAAAGGAAAGAGCTAAGCATCTGTAGGATATAAGGACCTGCAGATGTTTCCAGGGCGTGGTCATGGCTGCATGCACTCATGCATCATCTCATATATGAAGATTATTTTTAATTTTCACACTTTCTTCTTTTAAAGGACCGGCACACCCGTGTATATTTTTGTCGTTCTCCAAATACTGCAGCAAAACGACATCCGAGAGACAGACTGAACTCTCTCTCTGGCTAAACCTCCTGGACTCGGCATGCAGGATGCGGGGCAAACTCTCGCCCGCCGGCAGTGCGTGAGGATGCTGCCAGTGACGCAGTTACAGCACCGTCGCCCAGCACGACTAGCGGCGACTGAGCACTTTAAGGTGAAATTTGTATCCGAGACAAATGTAATTACTCATTCAAGGTTGAATTCGCCAGGTTCTGAGGGATTCAATTTAGACAAAAATAGGGTCTAGCCCAAGCTGCTGCACCCCAACGTGAAAATCCAGCTGCTGAGGGCATTGGTCCCTTACGAGAGCTTAGAGGGCAGCCCGGAATGGAGGGGTATGGGGGACAGGGTGACAAATGCGCAATTCAGGGCTTCTCCAAGCATTTTACAAGCATAGTCTTGCCAAGATGCTCAGTTAACAAGAACGGCTTGGTTTATTGTGGCAGCAGACAGAATTAATAAAACCCGGCCAGTGGAATGTGCATCGGCAGTTTAAAATTATGCCTTTGCCACCAACCACCCCCCACCCCGTCCACAGGCTTGTTTTGTCAGTGAGAGAAAGCAGCCATCACCAACAGAAGTTATGGAAGGAAACACTGACGGCAAAATGAGCCACGTCTTTGCCCGCGAATCAGACACTCATAATATTAAGTATTCTAACTCCTGACGGTCTAAAAAGGAAGGGGAAGGGGGCCGGATTAATCAAGCAGCCTGCTTAAAATAAACAAACATACTGACGGAAAACCACAAGGTGACATTTTTAATTAAAAATGACAGGCAAAAGTGACATGTCTGTGAGGAGAGCTGGGTGCCAGGGGTCGTGACAAGCATATGAAGCTCGGAGTAGGGGACCCTAGGATAGGGCGGGGCAGGGGGCCTGTGTGACAGGCTTAGGTAGCCCAGCTGGCCAGTTGACGTGAAAGCAGCAGGGCCTTGGGTGAGTCTCGACAGCTGTTCAGTGGGCGTGTGGTGGAGGGTGGGGGATTTAGTAGCGGTGTTGGTTTAGATGCAAATGAGGAACCACAATAAACGTCTTGTTTCCCCAAAGTCAAAATAATTGTTTTAAATAGTTTTAAATAGTACCCAGGGCTGCCAACTCTCACGCATCTGGCCTGACACTCACGCTTTCCAAGTCTCATGGTCAAGCAAGAAATCTTTTGGAAAAAAACAGTATTATTCCATTTATGAACCTAAAATTAGCTACGTCAAAAGTGTGGGGGTGGTTTGCAAACCCTGCTGACTAATTTAGAGTAATAAAACTGTTCCATACATGTAAATGCATGTGCAGAATTAAAAAATTGCACACTAGCCATCTAGGTAACATTCTGACCCATGAAGCTTAGGAAAGGACATTCCTACCAAACCACAGCAATGGAAAGAAAGGCGTCTTTGTGAAGCTTTGACACGACCTCGGTATACCGTATAACCTGAGGCTAAGCCCCCGTCTCACTGCGCCATGCGATCGCGGCCGTCGGCGCTCATATCAAGTTCCACAATAACGCCGGCGAACTTCCTGTCAGCTCAGCTGTCTTATGGTGTAACAAGCTGCAGGGCAGCAAGGATCCACAGCTGGCGGCTGGTTAACAAAGCGGGAGGAAAAGGCCAAGAAAAAGCTACAATGATACCTACTACAGGAAGGGGAGGGTGAAACTACAAGGCAAAAAAAAGCAACAATAGGATGGCCACATGGAAGAGGCGCTCTCCTGAACGGACTGGTTCGGCAGGCGCGCAAAGCAGCGACTGTCCATCCATGTTCATGGGCAACCCGACGCCGGGCGCAGGAACAGAACCGGAAAGCATCTTGTCAATTGGGGTTAAAAAGTGATAAATTAACTCACAGGCTAAACTTAAGGGACTCGCAAAACGCAAACATAATTCGGCACTTCAAAAAAAAAAAAAAAAAAAAAACAAATAGCCCGAATTTTGTCCCAGAAGCGGAATAATAACATATATCCATACGCACTTACATTTACTATACCCCCTCTATGGCCGATGTTACTTTTATTGTTCTGGTGACAGCTGATCCGTAGGTAGTATTTTTATAAATATCAATAACACACAACGACGGTTTCTTATCACATTGGTCGCTGTTTACATCCGCTGTTACATTTTGCAAAGTGCGCGGCTGGATCTCCAGATCGGATGATAAAAGAGCCCCGCCGTACAGAATCCATGATGTAAGCGTTCCATAATGATATATAGGAAATGACTCGGCCTTGAAATATGTTAACAGGGATGCCGCTCAGCATAAGCAGGGTGTCTTTATTTAAAATGCAAGTAAAGGAAACGGATGGTGCCACTTTTTTGTTCTTTAATCACGATACTGGGTTTAGTGACCAGATTGGCAGCAGAGACTGCACGCCTACGTGGACAGGTAGGATGCATTTAAAAAAAGAGAGAACAAACGTCAGAATTTATACGTAGCAAAGGGAATGCGGCTACTTTGTTACCGGAGATATCAGATGCAAGATCGCGGCGTTTAAGCGGCCGCACCGGGATCATTCGCATCGCCGCTGCCCGGAGAAAATGCGTGCTAACTGCGGCAAACTCATGTTCCCCCGCTTTCTCCGGACAAGGGGTGCAGCACCGGGCAAAAAAAACTAATAGAGGAAAGACGCACTCCGGTCTCAAAGACCGTAGTCAACACGTGTATATTAAAGCCGAGCCTTCGCCACCGCGCTAGCTAGTCCTGACAGACAAAAGCCGTCAAAGTACTCCCTTTGCTATGTGACTTAAACTGATAATTGCCTGGTTTTCTCGTTGTACAAAAAGTTACAGAAGTAGATAGAGATGCGCCCCTTTAATCTTCCAGAGCACGGCAGCCAGACGATTAATTAATTGCTTAACACATCCCGTACAGCTGATCCAAAACGTTTACTCCCAGACGGGATTTCGTATCAGTAGATGGTTTTATAACTGCGATTGCTGCAAATTATGGAAACGAATAGTTGTGAAGGGAATAAATCTCAATCAGTTAGTAATAACTATCATCACCATTGGCTGCACGTGCAAATCGGGCAAACAAAAACAACATTTTCTGCAGAAACTCAGCGCGCCCCTCACCTTTAGTTCTGCTTTGAAGAAAATTCCTGTGTCGTCCTGCTCCCAGTTCATCCAGCGACTTCCTCCCTGTTCCAGGACGCAAACCAGAAAAAATGCTTGAAAAAAATGGGGGACCAGAGCCGCCGCCCTCCGCTACTCTGATTGGTCAGAAGCCCAAGGAGGTATTCCTAGTCTCAGCCCGTGATTGGACATCGCCCTGTCAGGAATTCCTTGTCCCTTGTAGTGAGCGACTAGGGCTACGCAACAGCAGTTTTAAAGTTCGTGAAGGATGCATTTGTGGTAAATTTTATCGGGCTGGAAAAGTAATGTTTTCCATTCATGCAGCGTTCAACCATTTATCCTGGATGACGGAGTGGAGTATGTCTTATCCCAAACAGCAAAAACTCGAGGCAGACTGCCCCCTTGATTAGATGCCATTGATACGTACATATACTCTTAGACATAATAGGATAATGATGTCGGAAGATTACATAGGATGGGATGGATGTCCTGTATTTTAGTCCGACATATATATACAACTTTATTTCTCACAGTCAGAGTTTACTTGCCTAGACATGAACTTCATGTTTGTCGAACTTTGGATCCACGCACTTGCGTTTAACATCAGCTGCATTGTTTTAGGTGATGTCATTACTTCCTTGGGACCATTACCAAAAACACTGTGGTTTTTAGTTCTCTTTTTATTCTGTAAGGGATTAACTAAAGAAGGAACCATCGCCGCTTTCTGGTCAGGCCCACAAAGATATAACCATCTGCGCTGGCATCCAGCATGCGAGGAGATAAATCACTGTCGTTCGTGAAACTGATGAGCATCCGAAGACACAGCACACAGGGGGATCGAAGCAGCCGTCCGGCAACCGAAGGCACAGCCTGAAAATCAATGTATTGAGTGAGCATGGTGGGAACCATCTGAAAGAAACTGTGAAACAGTGGTGGCTCTGCTGAGGTGGCCAGTCGATACTTTGGAAGGGAACCCATACAGCTGTGATGTTACTTGAAGGCAGCAAATACCCAAGGAGCGTGGATTACCTCAGAATTCCTCAACTCTCCTGGGGCGACCCGTGCTTCTCCGCGAGTCTTTTCCTCTCCTGCACCGCCCCGCCCCCCCCTAACCCACCCTCTACTTATTTAACACGGCTCGTGAAAATGGAACAACTGCGGAGTTGACAGTGTGTTGGATAATTTTTCTAAACATAATTATCTTTTGTCTGGGGAGAGTGTGGCACTGCAGTGGCGGGTCACGAATGGACCTGCAGGCCACCAAGCAGGCTGCCGTAATCGGGCTGCATTTCCGTCGACAAAATTGGAGGAAATACCAAGATGTGGGGTGGTGGGTCAAGCAGCGGGGGGGGGGGGATCATTTCAGAATAAAGGTCTCTCTGAACCCCTTGTTCACTCACCTAAGCATTTCCCTACAGCTGTCCCACCCCAGTAACTGTACATTCCCTTAAAAAGGAAAACTGGCATATCTTTCAAGTCATCAACCCTCATCACCACAGTCGTGTCGGAGCCACTGAAGCCTGGTCTCCTTTGGACCATGAGTTGCTGTAACCGTTTTGCCCAGATTATGTGGCTGCCTGCGCAGGTCACCGCATCCCCGTTCACTAGTTGGCTGAGACATTTTATGCGTATGCATTGTTTTTAATAGTGTGAAATAAAAGGGGACACCAAACTTAATAAAAACGAAGCTGAGAAATGGGAAGGAATGTGTAATCCTTGTTTTATAAGTTAGGTCCAGACACCTCTAGTAAAATCTTTCATATTGAACCATTCCTCTATGACATGCTTTTGATCTTGCGTTCTACATTTTAATGGTGAATTTTCTTCCCACGTTGGGTGGTTGTTATAGCAGCGACTGTAGGAAAGGGGGACAAAAAGCAACGGCAAAAACACCACGAATCTTTATAGGAGCTGACCTACAGTAAATGGACGTGGTCGTATTTTTTTCGACTTCCCAGTTAAAACATGGGTGGGTCGATGTGGTTTTAACAGTACATCTAAAGTGAACCAGCTCCTGCTAATGAATGACAGCCGTAAACGCCTGCAGGGGTCAGCTGTCACACAATCGGCAATGAGGAGAGAATGAGAGTTATAGTACGCCGTAAAGCAGGGGTAGGTAAACCAGATCCTGCAGTGCCAGGGTTCAGCACGTCTTCTATCCTACCTGGTCTCTGATGGACCACATTTGATCTCAGGCAGATAGTAATTCATCAGGTAGGATTGAAAACCTACTGGGTACCAACATTTCAGGATCAGGGTTGCTTACCCCTACAGTAAAGGGTTTCAGGTGAAATTTACAGAGTAATGAAATAGTTAATATGAATGTGTATATTTTTTGTGTCATTATGCATCAGCAATAATCTTTTTGTGCATATGAGCTATAAACACGCACTGAAATTGATCTAATCTTGCCTTGTTTCCGTGAATGTTAACACCTTTCGTCTTTGAGTTTGCTACCTCGTGATTTGGCTAAGTTGAAAACGCTAAAATAAACTTCAGTGTTTGATAACCCTGTTATACTCGGGGTTATTGCTTCCAGTCATCATCCGAAATACTGATGGAATTTCATCTAAATGGAACTGGGACACCTGAAAATTAATGAAAAATAATGAAAATTACAAATCACATTCTACGCCCATAGCACAACAGGTAATATTTATTAAATTCAGTTTCTGCATATATAACTGTATAACGTTTTATTGATAAAGCATTGTTGGTAGTTATACCTTAATTCATTTGCACTTATCTTAAATTCAGTGTTATTTTACTTAATAATACTGAGTATGTTTATCAGTACTGTATATATAAACTTTTGGGGGGAGAGGGTTATGGTGGCTAAAGGCTCAGACTTTTAACCTGGAGAACGCCAGCCCAAGTCTAAGAAGGGAGTCTACATGTTTACCCTGGACTGAGTTACTTCTTTCTGCTAAAATATTCAGCTGCATGTCCTGGGAGGATTGTGTGCCTGATCGGAAAAAAAACAACATTAATGGAACTGGGCAAATTATAGATCTGCAGTAAGCATAATTAATTTGTTAATTCAGTTGTTCGCAGTTTAATAAGCGATCATGATATTAGTATTTTTGTTTCTCAGACTGTCACCTATCAGCAATTGATATTTTAGTATAAAAAATATACAGTTTTAGTTTACCTGCATAATTCATATTTTAAGTTACTGTATTTTGTGTACATCTATGCTGAACAGCTTCTGTAAGCCAAAGTAAAGTTTGACAGCCACAGTTAATGGCTGCTCAAATGACCAGTATGGCTGTGTTACTTGTTATTGGATCTAAACTAAATACACGTTGAATATTAGGCAGCAGTTCAGGCCTAGTGACTCACTGGTCTCATGAAATCGCTTGTGACATATGACTGGATGAAATCGGCAGTTTTGCCTCATCCGTATCTATAGCCTGACTGATAATGGCAGAACAGCTTACTTTTGTAGGAAACAGGCTGTCTTTATGTGGCAACATGGACAATGAGCATGCAGGACTTTTTCTAAGCACAAAAGCAGTTCAGGATTAAGCAATGGCACAGCAGTCAGCAGTTAGGATCTTCTGCCACCATCATAGCTGTAGTGACATGGCAGCAAGAGCTTGCGGGCTTGACTGAGGCTCTCTTAGAACCCAGACTTTGAGCCCATTTGTACGTCAAAAGAAACTGGATTGTAGAACCCCAATCTGAAGAAGCACGACGCCTAAAACGACAGGATTCGGGACCAGTACAGGAAATATAAACGAAAACAGCTAGTGTACACTTTAGGAAGTGACTTAAGCTTCAATAAATAACCCCCCAGGGGTCTAAAATAGGGCTCTTCAAATCTGGACCTGGATTCCAAATCCAGGCCCTGTTTTCAGTTCTCCCAGCTAGATATTTTAATAATAACTGATTCTGATTGGTCAGAAGCCTCACTCCTGGCTCAGGGGTAAAGAAAGGCTGGAAAATCAGCAATACTTGGACCTTGAGGACTGTAATTTGAACAGTCCTGGTCTAAACTGTGATCTGAGTAAGCTCCTTTGCACAAAAAAGTCAAAAGAAGCCAGCGGTCAATATATAATTTAGTAAGGCTTTCATGTAGCTGACTTCAGTGTTAATCACCAATAGCTGTTTAGATTCGTAACTAAAACCCATTATCTCCATCACCCAATTCAAGTTATTACTGATACACTTAAGCAACGGTACACTAGAAAAAAAAAACACAACGCTAAATGGAAATTCAGATATTTCAGCGAAAGTGCAGAAAACAGCGTTTGTTTGATGCGAAGACGAGAGCAGGGGCTGCCCCGTGCGAGTCGTGGCGGTCAGGGGGAATGGTGAGCTTCCATGACCGCACGCTGTTTTCCAGCGCTGATGATTTCACCACGCTCTCGGCCCCATCTGGAAGCAGCACGGGAGCCACGGGAGAAGGCGGAGGAGGGGAGAAGGGAGGCTGCTCTCCAGTGCCGGAAGGCCCAGATGTGGGACGGCCGCGATCAAGTACACGAGTTGTAAACAATAAACCTCTCTTAAAATAATTATCCCAAACCAGGGCTGCCTGCCTTATACAGCCTAGGCAATAGAGTCAGTGTAAGGTTCACTATGAAGTGTACGGTTTGCATTTACATCCTATATAATTCGCATAAATTAAGTATTGTGTAAATTTTAAACTTTAGCCAGCAATCTATCTGTGCTTGTGTAATATTGTTCACTCTATCCCAGAAATCAAGGGGGAGAATAGCCTGGGGGGTGGGGGTGCCAGTCTATTTCACACTTACACACCATTACAGAGTAAGGGGAGGCTAAAACACCAAGTCACCTAGATCATGATATTCATGTTGTTTGCGTCTTGTTCTTTGTTTTATATCACTGCAAGCACCATGTAAAGACCTTATGTGAAATATATACATGGCCCAATTAAGCTCATTCATTCTCCATTCATTCACTCACTCATTCATTTATTCATTCATTCACTCACTCGAGGTGTTCAACAGGAAAAAAGTAATCAGATCTTTAAAAGTTAGGTCTTTACGTCGTCTCGCGCATTTATTCACGCGTCTGTTTTTGTACATCTGAAAATGTCACTTCCATAAGGACAGGAAACATGCACAAAATTAAAGGGTCTGTTGGGGATTTTGTTGAAAGCTTCTTTCTAAGGGAAAAAACACACCTGTAAAGCTTCTCTCTTTCAAGGTGCATCCCATTCACGCAGACTAAATGCTCACAGTTGAATGGAAGTTAAACCAAAGTAGTGTCAGTTAGCAAGAACTACTTAAGGCTGTTGTGTACTTCTGCGTCGAGCCTAGCAGAGCTTACACTGTGGACTACGCAAGTTCACCTGCACTGTTGCAAGCATTTTTAATCCTGCGTGGCCTGTGTCATCGCGATGTGTACTTGCATTTTTGGGGAAGTGTCTGTCAGGCTACGGCGTAGGATACTCAGATTCATACAAGTATAAATCAGCCTTTAGAGGTGAGTAACATTCTTTTGCCCTGGGCCATTCCTACCCTGCTCCTTGAAATTTACATATCTTTTCATTTAAAAGGCTAAATCCATATTGTATGAACAATCTCCCACCCATGTCACAGGAGAGGAGGCAGGATCCCAGTGTTGTTTATTGTTAGTCCCCTAATGTGCCCTAAGTGGCACATTTCACTTCTCCTACTGTAGGCTTGATATTCCGACACTGCTGGGACACATTTAGAGCATTATCTTCTCAACCTCTATCTCGGATCCCACCAAAATACCAACATTGGAAAGACTTTAAAACAAAGGTGAGGGGTTTTAACTTCGCTTAATCGTTCAGATTCAGACATTTTAGTGATAGTTCCTTCCAACACTGCAGTGCAGATGTCTTATGTTTTGCGATCTGCCCGACGGCATGCAGGCGAGCGGGATCACAGGCTGCAGGGGGATGCGGGCAGCGCAGCCCATAGCACTGTGACCTCACATTCAACCCTCAGTGCGGTTCTCCGTGTGTTTGGCTGGGTATTTTCTAGGCACCCTGTTTCCCTTAACAGTCAAGAGGTATGGGATTGATGTGGACTAGTGCTTCTAAATTGCCTGTAGTCGTATGTCAGTGTGTGTCCGTCAGTTGACTGACATTCTGTGTCATCTGCTGTGTGCCCCATGTCTCTCACCATAACCAGAGGCCATTCTGGGGGCCCTAGGCAGAAATTGTCATGGGGCCCTCCAGATCCCCCTCCCCCACGTTGTAAAACTTAATACCTTTATTTTACTGTGAAGTGAAAGTTTATAATATCAACAATTTAATAAAAACAAGAGCTTTATTTTCACTTTTGTGAAAAACAATACCCAAATAAAGCAGATTTGTCATTGTAATGTACTATGTAATTGGCCCAGCTGGGGGCCTCCCAGTTGGGGGCCCTGGCCTTTGCCTGCCCTGCTTGTCCTGTCGCTGCTCCTCTGACCATAACCCTGCATTCAATAAGCGACTGTGGAACATATCATATCATCAGTCATTGTTGGGCATTGCTAATTTTACACTACATGAACTAATATAGGTTTCCCCATGAAATATGTGAGCTGTCATGATTGATTAATGAAGATTGAACATGGGATCAGTACTTAACAAACACTTAGTTACTTGTTAAATCATGCATTAAGTAAGCAAGTACTACTGCATTATTCATGTCCCCTCAAGTGTGACCGGCAAGAGTATGTTGGATTATGGGATTGTTCCTCTATCTTAGCCCTTAGATAGAGGAACTACAGCATATTGACAAAGTTATGTGTCAATTTTTAATAACAAACATGGTAATATTTCTAAGACTAGTATCTTATCTGATTAATGTCATGTAAGATATTGGTGGGTCTATTACTAAGGTAATTTTGGTTAAGTATCCTTAGTAATAAACCAGACTGTAAACTGTAAGTACGTCAGCCACATAAAATGATCAGCCCAGTTACAGTGTTGAGAAACCCCGAATAATTCTGAGAACCATAATCATCAGCTGGGTTTGCATAGTATAGTAGGTCAGAACACAGGGTACTAAGCAAGGTTATGAACCCAACCTGCTACAACGAACTGTTATTTACATTTTTAGAATCTTTTTTTTTTTTTTTGAAATAAAAGTGTCAGCTTAAAGACAAAATATCCCCCCTGCCCAAGGCTGCGGGTTTGGTTTCAGCATTGCTAAGGACCAAACCATCCGAAACCCCCCCAAACACACACAGTACTTCCACAGTATTGGTCGGTACATGTCCCTGCCACCCGCACCCACATCTGTGTCCCTGCTCCTGACTATTTGCTATTCTATTCCACCATCTACACTTGGTGTAAGCAGGCCTTGCTGAGTGATCTCTACAGTCCATGTGACAGGATGGTGAAAAAACATGGACAATGAGGAAAAACAGGCAGTGCCCCCCCCCCCCCATACATATTGTTGCAAGACAGCCACATGTTGTCGTAAGAGGCAACATACTCCTAACATCCCCTCATTGCTCGCAGAAAGTCTCTCTTGTGATATTTCCTGACATTTCTCCTCTCCAGTCTGCCTTTTCCTCATAGCCTCAAAGCATTACCATGCAGTCAACCCTGTGCTTGGCCCACGGCTACAGAACCACGTGGGAGGAATGATACATGTTAGCACATCGCTGCAATGCCTTAGGGTTCAACCTGCACAGTGATGAGGACACAACATATGGAGCAACATCAGTGCTGACAACACAGGGGGGTGGCAATGATAAAAGTTCATTGTGGGGGGGGGGGGGGGGGGTGTGGGGGAAGCAACCGATCGGTGGACCCCGCCCCTGGGAGAGACTGGGCTTTTTTTTTTGAAGGAAAAAGGCCATTATACAAAAATAAAAAAAAAATACAT
>JAABNY020000002.1:13459736-13473942 GCA_015164015.2 Brevimyrus niger | reverse complement strand
TAGATGAAACAGCCCCCTCTGATAAATAACCATAAAATACAGAACAACTAACCCCTCACCACCCCCCCGCCCCCCAAACAAGCCAGACCAAACCACACTGAATTTTATTTATAAACAGGGATGCATATAACTGGCATGCAAGAACATTCACCTTTAAAAACGATTGGTATAACAGCACAAATGTGTACATATTTATGTGCATTTGCGCTGCAATGACAATTTGCCATGCACAAATGAAGTAGGAATTAGGATACAAACGTTAAAATGCACAGTAATTTCTTGTCAAAGCAGCATAAACACACATTAAATAAATGCGCATTCGCATTGTTACAACACTCAATTGCAGCATGTCTAGCTTTTAAAAGGTGAATGTGTACTTGTTTACCAGTTTTGAGCATCCCTGAATATTAAGTATGTGATAAAAATTTATCTAGATACTGGGGGCACGGAGGTTGTATGATTTTTTTCTTTAGTTTCCAAATTCACGGGGGCCAAAGAACAATAATCAACAGATTTTTTTTTTTTTTGAAAATTTCAGCCAGTGAAGTTACATGTTGAATTTAATCACCTGAATGATTGAAATACCTGAATCCAAACAGGATATAATTACAATAATATTCTAAAAAATTTCATCAGAATTTAGTAATTAAAATAAATCCTGACTGAAAACATTCTGAAAATAGAAGGAAAAAAAAACACAAAGGAGAGATGCTGAAAACTGAATATGGGGTACGTTAAAAGAACAAGGACAAATGAGAAACTGTACGAGGTAGATCATCCCGCTAAGTTTCCGTACTAGTGGAGGTGTGAATGTTTCTTTGAAAAATTTATTTGACGTTAGAGTGTCTCCCAAATGTCACAGCTGATGTCTTTGAAGGAGCAGAGAGGAGTCAGACTGATACATCTCACATCCTGGGCCAAAAGCCATGTGACAGGAGATGAATGATAATGGTCAAACGGGTCATATGATCACCGGGCGTGAAGGCACATTGTTTTTGCAGTGTTTGGCACAGAGCTGCGTGCTGACCCCCCCACCCACCCCCCGTCTTCGTCTTTCTTCCACCCAGATGGATTTTCAGCTCATCAGAAAACTGTAAGATGGAACAAGACACAAGGCCATTAGGAATGAGTGAAAGAGGACATACATTCATTCGCTGCTTGCTGCTCCTATTGCATTAGACAGCGAGCAGAAAAATACTGATTACGCCAAAACCTGCTGCCAGCCATCGAATGATAATGAGGTGATAATAGTCCATTATCATTATGTTCAGGGCTGCATAAAAACCCAGTTAGGCCACTGAAACATTAACTGAAACATCCTTCTCCAAAACAACGCTACCAAAAACCTGCTAAATGTGCATTTTGATCCATTTTGCAGTCTAAAAGACGCAGTGATTTTGCCGCATGTCAAGCCCGGCAGCCGCAGTACCCAGTACTTGGGCCCTGACAGTCTGCTCCCTTCTCTGCCCCGGTTATGTTTAAAAAGGGGCGTCCGACGGGCCTCCCTCCAACAGCACGGCGGCTAACTACGTAGGCGAGTTCGGCCGAGGCGGAAGGACGGCTGACCTGTAAGGGTACCCGTAGTACTTGCTCCTGAAGACGGACAGCAGCCAGCTGAAGAACAAGGCGACGAGGGCGATGCCAGCTACGCACATGACTGGGGGAGGAAAACCACGTCCGTCATTCAACTTAATCCACCGCATCGCGCGCGGATACCCCTGAAAACAGCCGGATCTCCAAGTACAAAGAACGGACACGAAGCGCTGGATCGGCGGAGACCGATCAGCCCCGTGTGTCGGCCGCGGGCGATTTGGCGTAACCGTTAATTTAAAAAGCCGTGTACAGCAATGGTGTGGTGTCTGCAGTATCACAGCCCCCCACCAAACCTGTTAATCCACAGGAAACACTGCAGTGTTGCATCTCCCTCCTACAAGCCCCTCAGGTGTGACACAGTAGCACAATATAAACTTCAAATGATATGCGACTAGTGCAAGATGACGACCATAAAAAAATTTAAAAGCAGCTTACTTTTTCTCTTGCCTATGTCCATATCAGACGTCGCGGCCTCGAGGAGGAGAACCATGCCCAGGGTGATGGCGGCATCTAAGAAGCTGCGTTAAGGGACGTGGACAGGGAGGAGAGGGGGCACACCCTTGCACTAGGGCACCTCCCTCTCTGCTACCGCAAGTGCAAGCTCACGTCGGAGAGAATGCAAAGCATGACAAGCAAATTGCTCTGAAGTGGACAAAAGGGCCTTTTACTTCTATTCTCTTTTTAGTTGTATAAAAGAACAAAAATGGGCGGCATCCCCTCTGGGTACTCCGGCTAGTTGGAGTTGAGGCTGCTAGATTCCCAGCACTCTCTGCCCCGCTTCTTAAAGGATACTGAAGAGGAGGACGATGTGGGTTTCTGCCACGAACTGCGCCTGGCTGCTGCTGTGTATGTAGTTCTGGGTGTGGAGGAGGGAGCACAAGAGAGTGGTGATCAAAGCAGAACTCGATGGAGAAGGACAAGGAGCTCCTGTAGTACACGACCTTCGAGGTTAGAGGCCCTTACGGACACGGCACCGCCCTGGGTGTGTCAGGCACTCTGTGACCTCACTGACCCATGTTGTCCAGGTTCCCCCCCAACACTGGGCTACTAAAGCTTTAAAACCGGTGTCTCACCACTTGCCCGGTGCTGGGGTTCTTATGGGCGTAGGGAGGTCCTCGGATGTGGTTCCACATCTGCCCAGATGTCATGATCAGGACCACGCTCTGCAGGAGGAAGGGCGAGTAAACCTGTGAGGAGTTTCTACAGACACCACAGTTTGCCCAAAATTTCTCTTTTTGCATTCTTGCTCTCCACTAGAAACACAGATATACATGCAGGTGAGGGCAAGCTTGGGGGGGTCACAGCGCAGGGTGAGCCAGCAGGAGGTGCCCACGGAGCGAGGGGGGTGAAGCACCAGCACTGGGACGGACAGCGTGAGGAACAGGGGAGGCCTTCTCCACCTACCAGTGCTGCAAAGCCCCAGGTGTTCCTGCTGAACAGGAAGTCGAGGTTGTTGCGGCGCAGGTACACCAGGCTCCCGATGGCTGCCAGCAGGAAGCCCAACATGAGCGGGCCGGCGTAGTTCGGGGGCCGGATGATGCGGATCTGGGCAGGAGCACAGATGCGCTGGCCATCAGCCTCTCGCTCCCCGAACCCTGGACCCCAGACCCGAGCCCAACCGCTAATCGCTGCAACACCACCACCTCCTTATTACTGACCGAACCACAAACTCGCCCAGTTAACCCCCAAAACCTCATTATGACAACTTAGATCTCGTCCTCCCTTGGGATGAGATGCAGATGAAACTCGGAAACAAAAAATGGCCGCGTTTCCCGAATCCAATATATTTCGAGGTCTTACATGGACGTCGGTCCGGTCGGCGATCCAGCGGGCGATCTGCTCCGCGCCAAAACCGCGGATCTGCAGCTCGTAGGTGTCGGCCCGCTTGGGCTTCCCCTTCGGCGGGAAGTGGATGAACGTAGGGGCGGAGTTCATGTTCAGCTGGGAGGAAAGGTAGCAGAGAGCTTGAGAACGGGCGCGAAACCGCCGAACTACCAAAGTCCGGGTCATTCTGAAGCTGCAGCCGTTCCACTGGTGTCACATGACCGGTCACACATCGACGCCACATGGTGAATCTTAAGCCGGTCCAGGCCACTCGCTAGTACAATTTACACTGCATTCCAATGACGCGCCTACGCTGATTTGTCATCTGGTTAAATGGCCCTGAATTACCAGGCAAAAGCATACAGGTGTAGATCTGGAACTACGATAAGGAACGAGCGGCTGAGACTGAGATCCAGCCCCAAAGCACATGCACCGATGCTGGGCGTGATGCGGTGAATCGAGAAACGTTACCATCTGAAAGACATCCGAGCCTTCATCGAAATCCACGGTGACGAAGAAGATGCGGTTGGTGAATGCGCTGGAATAACGCCAGGAGTTGGCCAGGATTTGGTACTCGTCGTCGGCCTGCCTGTATATGGAGACACAGCTCAGCTCCCAGAACGGGGCAAAGTCGACCCCACAGTGAGAGCCCTGGCGGAAGTGTGACATGTGTTGTGGTACGGGGGTGGAGAAGGGGGATATTGGGGTGTCAGGGTCTCTAAAAAGTAGCAGATAGGGTAAGACTGCCCTTAAGAATTTGACCTTTAGCCTACTGTAAGAAAATTAGGCTCAGAAGGCAGAGAAACTCCAAAGACAAAAACTATTCAGCTACAACTAAAGGATGATTAATCAACTTAATATATTTATTCAATGAGCCGTTTTTGTCATGTGCAAGGAAATAAGATTTATTATTACTTTTCCACGTGCAGATGGAAATATGAAAAAGTTCTGAGTTTTCCCCCGATCAAACCAGAGACTTAAAGGCCCTTGATAAAAACAAGATGGCCCTTACCTGCACACCCCACACTGCCTCTGGGGCTGGAGGGCAGTGAACATCACCACCACTGAATAGTTGCGTGGCAGAGCCTTGACGAAGCGCCGGAACTTGTCGCCATTCATGCGGATCACTGGTCTCCTGCTGGCCCAATCCATCAGCTGACTGACTTTGTCAGACAGCAGTGTCTTTGTAACAAAACCAAACCATTATTTTGGTGAGAGACTATCCAGAAGCAATTTTGAACTTCATGCATTCCCGTACTGGACTGAATTTCAGATACATATACATACATATACACACAGGGTGTCCATAAAGTCTCTTAACTTCAAAAATATATTACAAAGGCCGTTGATGAGATTCCTTCATCAGATTGTTCTATGTACTGAATGGTTATTAAACTTTTCAAATCACATTGCAAACAAACTAACATCCTCTGTGTTAGTGGATCACTGACTCCATTGCCACCATTGCTGAGGGTATGCTACAGCGAACATGGCAAGAATTCGAATACCGTCTTGATGTGCTTCTATATGGTGCCCATATAGAGATGTATTAAATGAGGCAAAAAAACATGTGTAATTTTGTAATAATTTTTTTAAATTGTAAAGAGGCTTTATGGATGCATGTGTGTGTGCACAGTTACATTCTGCAGAAAAAACAAATAGGTTTGCATATTATAACCTACAAATCATCACACCTAACTGCTCATACTGTAGTGATAACCAACCAGATTACCACGTCACTGTCATACTTCCGTTCAGCTAATTCTGCCACGTTCAATTAGAAATCTTTATGAATTAAGACTCATTAGTCATCGATGGTGCAAAGTTTAGAACGCAGTGAAATGTAGGCCCTCCGTGTATGAGATGCATTGAGTTTCGCTTTATAAGGGTTACAGCATCTTATTAATAAACTAAAATTATTAGCAAGGCAGAGAGTATACTGCCGTTTAAAGACCTACGGGTGCACGCTGTCTGCTCAGTTTACGATGATTTCAACAGCAAGGAAAGTAGTTGCAGGAGGGCTGACAGTATCGCACACGAACGCCGCGCACAAGATTAGTATGTGGATACAGTCACAAAGAAAAAAACTATATAATCCGCGGCTTTCGATAGTAATAAACAAACGTATGCATGTAAATGGTGCAGGTTACGAGTAATGTTGAGTAATGTTTAATAGCTAACCGCCATAAACAGAATCGGAGTCATTCAGCCTCCAAAACTGACGCCTGGAAACAGAAAGATATTCATCCAGCTACCTGTAGCCCACCAACTGTACGCCGCTGCCCTGCTAAATTAGCTAGGTATGTTCCCGAGCGGACGTCGACACACATTTTCTCGGAACGCATCATTTGTCACGCTCTGGCGAACGATTACCTCTTTCTTGACCTGTCCATCTGTATGCGTGCCGTAAAGTTGCAAAACAAAAAGCAATCCACACAAAACTTTAAGCGACACGTCCATATTTCCGTCTCGCTCGACGGTAAAAGTTCCGCCTGTGAGCTATCACGCTACTTTCCTAACTCGCAACGATTGCAACTTTCTCATTGGCCAAATCCACCGACGGGGGACCCAATAGAGGCCTGTTGCCGGAAGAGGTCGCGTGGCCAAGCGCTGCTTTTTTGTGATTGGTCAGAATTGTGACGGGAGATCCTATAATAAAAAGCAACTTCAGTTGGCGAACGATTCGCGTGCAAACGGTTTACTCAGTACCGGGTTGTAGAATCAATTTATATAATCGTTGTAGGCCTGAGGTTCGTGGAACGACTAAATTGCGTCCGCAATGACGTTTTGTGATGCCGGTCTCCCCCCATCCCAATAGAAAGAGAAGGATCACCCCTTCAGGATAAAGTGTTAAAAACCGAAGCCCACTATTATTTGAACACTAGTGGAAAACAGTACGTACGTATAGTTGATTTTTCTTGTGGCAGCTCGCGATTTAACAAAGGTTGTAATATATTGTATTGGCAGACCGATCAATCGTAGCGACGGTGAGAAACGAGGATTTAAGAGAAAAAAAATGTCCTTTTAGTAACCCCCTAAAAGGAATAACACAGAAATTAACAACCACTGAGCAAAACGTAAGGTGGAAATACAAGGAGGTCTGACACCGGAAAGTAAAGCGCACACATGGTGGGTAGTTTATAATACCTAGAGATCCGCGAGAAGCAGGCAGGGTTCACGCAAGGGCACGCGCGACAACCGGGAAATCGAGTATTAACAATAACATGCTATTTGCAATTTCCCAGCATGCTCCACCGCTACACTATATACACTTTAAATTCGCTCAAGGTTTAGGTGATGACGAAGAATTTAAAAGTCATCAATGCTAGCAAATCAAAATCAATCAATCAATGCATCCATCCATCCATCCATCAATCTTGAAGCCGGAGCTAATCCCGGAGGACATTGTGGAAGTAGGTGCTAGTACAAAGTAGTGCTTAAATAGGCGTAATTGGTGCCCGGTTAGGCTGGTCCGCAGCTGTCTTTGGATGGTGGACATTGGCACATTTCACGCAGTGCCAGTCGCCCCCGCCCCACCACCAGCCAACCATCGCCGGCGCCTACTCAGAAGACGCTTAAGTAGCTAGATCAGGAGTAGGAAGTCTGTAGACCAGGGGTCTCCATCTCTGGTCCTGGGAAGCTACTGTCTAGTAGATTTTCCACTGGCCGGGTAGAATAGAAAACCTACTATTTACTACTAGTATTTCTCCAGGAACGGATTTGGAGACCCCTGCTGTAGATAGTTGTTTAGAACGCCATTAAAAATGTCTTTGTATGTGCTGTGTGGTTAAACGGGTGCAGAAAAACCTATATTTATCCTAGAAAACTTGAAAGAAATCAAATGATTGCGTGAGCTGTCACGCCAAAAAGCTGAATGGCGCCATACAACTGACGTCCTTATTAGTAATAACTTGAGCATAACCGATGTTCTAGATTGATAACGAACATGTCTTAAAAAATCTAATCTAATTTTGCCTCTCCATTCCAGAACGTTTTGAACAGTAACCTATCCTGATGAATGAAGGTGAAAAGACTTCATAAAGTCGCTTATAGTGACCAGGTGAAATTCTTCTCCAATAACAGTAACATAGTAAGTAAGTAACATTTTATTTAAATGTTATTCACACAAATACTAATTTAAATACTAGGAGATGTATATTAATAAATATAAATTAGAAAAAGTAGGAGAGTAATCTCAATTTGCAATAATCTCAATATTTATTGCAGGGGTGCCCAACCCATCGATCGCAACGTGTTTCCAAGTCGATCCGTAGATGATTAATGGATGCTTAATTTCATTTGTGGCTAAGTGGCTGATCGCGAATGGCAAAATATACCAAGATGAACCACCTCTCCCCGGCCGGCAAAATTTACCGATGGGACTCCATCCGGTACACGCAAAATATACGGTGGTATCTCAGTAGCTCGCAGGAGTACTTTCTTTGTAAAAGTAGCTCTCACCGTAAACAATAAAAAGAGTGGACACTCCTGATTCTGTTTTATTACTGTGTAATTGCTAGTTTGTGTTTTTCTTAAGAAGAGATCACTATATAAAAAACCAAGTAATGATATACAAATAAGCTATTTTACTTTTGGGAAATGGCACAGCGCAATCGAAACGCGGTCTTTGTCTAAGAAGAAATACGGGAGGAGTGTGCTGAAAATGAATGCACATGCGCAGTTGCAATCGGACACTTGGAAGGAGATTGTAGTGGATCTCCATTATGCTTTAAGTATGAAATGGTGTAAATTTTAGAAGTTGCGAAAATACTCAGCATGAAATCAATGCCAAAAAAACAATCTAATTACAAAACAAAGCACAAATATGTTTATTTCTTACCTTCAAAAAAGTTATTTTTAAAACGCATGCAAAAATATAAATAACGTTTAATGAAAAATAAGTATAATTGTTAACGTAGAGATACTACAATCTACCAAATTGTCGTCTCTTTAAATGTCTTGATTTTGTCATTGTTGAATGTCTTGATTTTAAATATCCATCTAATATTTCCATGCACATATGCATGCAAGAAGCCCATCAACAGCTCATACAGGTAACCTGTACCTCAACCGCCCCTCCGCATAAAGCACTCATAGCCAGTGTTGCAAAAATCTCCAGCCCAAGGTCTGCTTAGAATCAGCACAATGGAAGCTGAAACTAGCCCTATAGTTAAAAATCCCAGTATCCTGTATCTCAAAGAAATAAACCAGTATTTTGCATGCTGATCACATTCAAATGTTTTTTAAAACTAGTTAAGCACAATGACGTCACGTAGACAGACGCACTCTTTTTCCCGGGATGCCAACTGATCAGCTGGCTGGAGTGAGATTTTCAATGCGAGATTAGTTTGCACACATATTTACATGTATTTATTTACCTATTGTAAATAGTCTGTAGAGCTTGCAAACTACCCAAGTGCTTCTGATGCAACTAATTTTAGACTTATGATGGAATAATCTTTTTGCCTTAAGATTTTTGTGCGTCACCCCAGATGAGTGATAGTAAGCAACCCTGCTCTCCGTGTACGTCTGCCTCTGGCTTTCGGTGGCTGACGATTCAGTATTACTCAGGATTAGGAGCGACTTAGATTCACAATAATTATTTTCCCGTTAACGACCGCTGCCGTAGAACATTATGAAAGCAGCCCAAAAACCCGCAAACCGCGACCTAGTAGTATTTACCCGCAACTTTACTTTTCAAAAATCCCTAACAGCGGGAAAAGCGCGGACCTGGCAACTCTGCACAAAACTCAGACACGTGCAAGTATTATAGCCCTTTTGATTTTTCTCGCCAAAACTTGCAAATGGAAAAAGTAGGTAAAATGTAGGTAAAAATCTAAATGAATGAAACAAAAACAAAAACCATCCAACCAGGTCGAACTTTCTTCGTACAGTAAATTCGTGCACCAGTCCGTTTCGATACCGGGCACCGCATTCGGCATTAGTTGACCAATACCGAGGCGAGCTGCTGCTTCGGCCATTTAGAAAGCAAGAATTTTTCAGCCAGTCAGCCAATGACGTTGGCCCTAGGATTTGAGCAGGATGCGCCATTTTAGTGCGTCTTCAGCCATCCGGCAAGATGGCGGACTTGCTTTGTCTTCTGTGATCAGGGTGATTCAATATTCAGTATTTTTAACCGAAATATTGACCGGTCAAAATTTCAGGAACTTTGTTTCGGGAGAGAGGTGTCACCCACTCCACGTGTCTTTGATCAACTAGACATGACGACAGAGATCTGCAGGTAAGTGTGAAACTGGAGAAGGTTTTTTTCGCGTCCCCCCCCCACTTATGCATTCATAGCAGTTAGCTGCCGTGTGTTACAGACCCGGCATCTTCCTAGCCGTAGCGTGGATTGCAGAACAGCCTACTGCAAATTGTAAGGGATGTTGTTTAGTTCACCGGGTAGCTAAAATGAGCAGCCAGCTCATTAGACCGGTTCTTTTGAAAGGGTAAAAAGGCAAATTTCTTTGAATCCACAAAGGCGGTTTTATATGCCAGGCTTTTTATTTTGGGGGAGGAGACAAACATGCATCCATGCACCATGCATCGGGATGCAGGGTTGCAAGATTATATGCGGTTGTGTTTATTTTGTAATGACTGTCGTTCAATAGGCGTGTTCCTTTTCGCATATATTCTATACAGTGTAAGAAACAGGGACAATTATTTGTATGTGTAGCTCTCTGCATCCGTCCCGTTGTCGACACAGTGGCAGCTTTGTGGGAAGCTGACCTCTTTAGAGAAATGCAAGGTTTATAATGTGGGTCTTTATATGCCACGATCGCAGCAAAGGGTGGCCGGCTAGCCGGCGCCCATCAGGTAGCGGCGGACTGAGTCTAATGGAGGCGCGCGGCGTGATTTATCTCGCGGTGACGCAAACCATAAACACAACACGTCAAGGACGGCGGGCAACTGGCCGTGCGATCGGGGGATCGGAAATGATCGGCGGACCTGCCGAGAACAATGACGGTGGCTGGCCGGGCCGCTGACGTCACGGGCCGGGGAGGTGGCCAGATGTGCATAGAGAACTTCACCAACCACTGCCGTGCAGTAGTGCATTCCTCACCTTTGTCGATGCTTGTGCCTGATGCACGCGGGTACATTCGCCGACATAACACTCGTATGATGGTGTAATGACCACTAGAAAGTTGTATTTATCTGTTAAATTATGCTGACAGATGCATTTTCGGCCTCCCTGAATAGTACAGTGATTACCCCCTCGCCCCCCGAAGTATGCTTAGGCGATGTGATTCTATTAAATTAGATTTACGAAAAGTGCTGTTTCATGGAATTCGCGATTAGGTGTGGTTGAGCAGTAAATAAAATGAACGTGTTGTCCCGGCTTAATCTCCTGTGATTAGCTTATTACTTTGTGATGCCTTTCATTCAGCTTGGCTGGAGGTGAATGCAAAAAAAATGCCATCTGACACGATCATAAAACCTGACTATTCGCATATAGTTGTGTGTGTGTGTGTGTGTGCGCGCGCGTGCGTGCGTGCAGAAACACTGCTGACTTGCATGGATTGACTGGCAAAGTGAGCATTCTTCACTTTTCTTACTAAAATGCATTGTTAAATACCTTGATTAATCGCTTGTGTAACTTTTTATATAGTGCACTGTACAAACTGAACATTCTTTTCAGAACCAAGAAATGTACAAACACCAGCATCAATTACTCCCTGGCTCTGAATGAAATATATTTCCTTGTTGTGAAGTAACACCTTAGTCTATCTAGGAGGTCATTGATTTAGTTTCCTTAGGAAATGGTTACCATCAAAGTTGCATAATTTGGCTTTCGCCTCAACCTCAAGCCCTTATCGTTCAGTGCTGTTTGTTTTGAGTTGTCTGTCGGCGTTACTTACCGTTCCTATTGATGTCGTCTGAGATTATTACTAATTGTTTCTCAGTGTAATATTGACTGACCTGTTCATGGGGGGCATAATGGCACCTCATTGTGCCGAGTACCTGAAAACTTCTAGATTATCGCTCTTTAAGGAAATGACACACATTATCTCCATGACCCCCATCGCCATTTCATTTTAGGCTCTGAATTATAAGACATTCCTTTGAAGCCTGTGTAATATCGGGCATGGATAGAAGATGTTTCGTTGTATTTATTTCACATGCTGCGATTTCCCGCCCCCTCCGCCAACAGTGCCAGCAAGCTGAATACATTGGTGACAAAACTTCATGAATATCTGGGCCATTCTTCTGACGAGGAAAGCAGCACACTCCCGGTTCCGGGGCGTTCTCACGGTGAGTACCTAAGTGTCTCGGCTGCAGCTGGCCCTGGCACGGTTACACAGCATTGAGAGTGACACCAGTCCATGTGATGCAGTATAAAGGTAACACTGTTTAGGGACATTTGATTATGAATGAGTCTGTGTATAATGTCCTGGACTTACTGGATTGTTCATTTTTTGGATGCAATTTGTGAACTGTTTTTATGTGTTTTTTTTTTCTTCCTTCCAGGTAAAATGAGCAAGGTCTCCACTGAAGCAAACACTATAGACTACAACATGGAAGAGGTACCTTATGAAATCTTTCAGACGTCAGTTTTTTTTTTTTTTTGCGTAAAAATGCACCGTACATGCACTTTGAGTTAGCGCAGACTTTATACTAAATATTAATGCATGATCAGTGTTCCAAAATTTGTTTGGATTATTTTTATCTCTACATCTGAATAATGAACATATTGTCTTGTTTTCCATAAATCTTGTATTTCTTTAAGTTCGCCTTGGGGTTTAATAAAGTTTTATCTCTCCATCTACTGAAAGTGTTTCTTCCTCCGTATTGCACATTACATCTTCCATCGTCAGATTACTTTAGGTTTTTTTTTTTTTTAGGGTTCCTGTTTTTAGTACCTGTAGTGGAACAAGATGTATTATTCACTGCGGTAAAATGTCAGACGGGGTTCATGCCTGTTTCCTGGTGAAAAATCATAGTCCGCCCGAAAGTAATATTAAGCCCATCAATAAGCAGGGATGTACGTAATTGATACGCAAGTATGCTTTTGGCATACAGAGTGATACGCGCAGCAATTTCTTGACTTAGCAGCACAAATGCGCATAAAATAAGTATGCACTGTTATGACAAGAAATCACCATACATACATTTGTGCTGTTACTCTAAGAAATTGCTATGTCTATTGACAGTTGGCCCTTATTCCAACAGCATTCGTGTGTTATTATTTTTAATTTAGGAGGATATCCCCAATCCTTTTCAGTTTCAATTCCTCAAAATCGTTGTTTCTGTAGGGAAAAAAAATGGAATAATGCATCTTGGAAATTATATAGAGAATGTCCAGTTGCTGGCTGTGATTGGTGCGCCAGGTAGTGAAACAGGAAATGACCCGGTTCCTTATGGAAACAAAGAATGCATCATGTGGTCTACATTGCCACATATAATACCAGCAAATTGGCGGATTTGCAATCTGGCCTTTGTCTTTCTTGAGCTCCGTTGTTCTTTTTAATGAACAAGAAACTGCTGTCATATGATTGCATGTTTTTTTATCTTTTTTGATTGAATGTTTGTGTATTATGTACTAATCCGGCCGTCGGTTTTAATGGGCTATTTTAGATTCGTATTTATATGGATGTTATAATGTTCTGCTGATTCTATGAAGGCGTTTACTTGACAGGCAAATAAGAACCAACATGATTTGTGCTACGTTACAATAGCTGCATTTAAAACCAAACGTTTGGCTTCCTTTTGGGAGGTATTGTGTGTCTTCAGCAATCTAACATTGCTCCTCGGATGATCTCACAAAGTTAAATTGAAAGTACTTAAACATTTGCCACAAAATGCTTGTTGGCATGATCTACCACCACAGCGATCTGCCCGCTGTTTGACTGTCTTCCCGCCAAATCTCAAGTGACTTACTGGATGAGATGTAAACGGTGTGGATTATTCAAATCACTTCAAAAAACAATTAAGACCAGTCTGTGAAGATGCTCTGTGGATGGATGCCAGTCTGATGTGCTGGTCCAAATTTTGGCCAGAACCTGACCCTTCGTTCTCTGCTCTTGCTGGTCAAACATTCATTGGTACTGAGTCTACAGTCTGTGGTTGTGCTTGACATTAAGTACTGTTGATTACCTCCAACTTATAGGGGGGTTTAGTGTAGCCTTTGGAAATGCAAACACTTTTAAATAAATTATAGTAACTAGATAAGATTGATTTACCACCCGTTCTGCTTTGCGATGAGTGATAATGGCAGTATTATTAAAGATAGCATTGTAGCCTTGTATCTCCACTGTTGGGGGCTCGAATCCCATCTCTGCTCTGTACTAAAGGAGCTTGTGTGTTTTCCCCAAGTTGTCCTGGTTTCTTTTTGCAGTCCAATAACCTGCATTTAGGCTAGTTGTCTTTAAATAACCCATAGTGTGTGTGTGCTTTTGTGTGTCCTGTGATGGACTGGCATCCCATCCATGGTGCACCCTTGCCTTGTGCTCTCTGCTGCCTGAAATAGGCTCCAAGCCCCCGCGACCCTGACCAGGATGAGCAGGTGCCTGGGGCACCTGTGTACATCTTTACCCTAATTTCAGTGCCCCTGATGATTAGATGGTAGATGATGGCTGGATGGATTACTATTATTTATCTTTTATGCCCGTCACACTTCATCTATTTATCTTTCCCTACTGGTGGGTAGTTTTCCTTGTGATAAACAAAATGCACTTGTCCCGGCCTTCATTCCTGAGTATACAGGGTGACTGGCTCAGATATAAGACTAATGGTATAGCTGTAATTTGGAATATAAATCCCAATATGTGTGTGTGTGTGTGTGTGTGTG
>JAABNY020000002.1:13448852-13459636 GCA_015164015.2 Brevimyrus niger | reverse complement strand
TGTGTGTGTGTGTGTGTGTGTGTGCGTGTGTGCGCGCGCACATCTGCATAGTTTATTTACGAATGTATAGGTGATACTGGAAGCCGGTGTGTTCATTTTATTGCCTACACACTAGCACAATTGTGACTCAGCCCAGACCCCGGTTAAACTGGGAATTGGCAAATCTGATAGGGGTTCAAATATATGCTGCATCTATCTATAGATGTATGTATCGTCTTAAATAGTAGACCAGTCTGGTCAAACACGGTTGTCAGATTTCTGAGATGAATTTCACATTCATAAAAATTATTAGATGAAATCCTTGCTACTTGCCTATGAGACTCAATTTGGATCCTCTGGCTTCTACGTGTCATTCTCATGTTCGTCGTTCCCATTGTAACTCACAGTGTGTACCCCCGCCCCCCCCCCCCCACCTTAGTGAAAGCCGCAGGCCTGAATCAGGCTCCCCTGATAGCAGAGCTATGTAGGCCTGTGTGCTGAAATGGGTCACCATCCATTTTTGACTCGTCCTCAAGTTAATTTTCTTAAAATCCATCATCAAATTTAATTGCTCAGCTTAGTCGCTCAGATCAGAGTCCGGATGCTATTTCTATACCAGATCCCCCCCCCTTTTTTTTGGTGGCTTAAAGCTGTTCAAACTATTATGGGATATCCCTCTACTTCATACTTTATTTTCCCGCCTAATTACGATTGAAATGAAATGCTGACTTTTTGCCTTTTCCCCTCCTGTTCATTACAGCCAGGCAGCTCAGCGGAGGTCCCAAAGCCCTCCTCTTCCCGCTCTAAAAGGTAAGATCGCGCCAAACTCCAGTCCGGTCCCGCCCTCCCGGAAGGTGGCGCCCGTCTTGGGGCCATAGAATCCCGCATGGCTGAAGTGCGGCGATGTCCGGCTTGGCCTTTCAGGAAACCGTCCGTGGTAACGAAGCACACTGGGTTGGACGAGTCGGACACTTCAAACGACAGCGGGAACGAGAACGCCATGCCCGCGCAGCCATCAGACTGCTCCCTCGATATGAGCAGCTTGCCGAAAGGTATGGCCAGCCGCTCTCCCCTGATTGGTTGATTGTCGCGTTTGGTGCTAGACGCCCACCTCCCCTCAAACTTGATTAATGTAAAGATCCATGGAAATAAGCACCTCCGAGGTGGTGTGTGATAGTTTAGCACTCTGTGTAAAGAAGGTTGTCGGTTCACATTCCATGAGTGATGTCAGAGTTGGTCCCTTAAAAAAGGCCCATATCCCTCCTGTCTCCTGCTCACTTGCACATCGCTTTGTACAAACGCATCTGCTACCTAAATAAATGTAAATGTAAAACATACGTCTGTCAGCTGGTCTCCAGTACCCAGGGTTTCTGCGGCACTTGTTCAGAGCTCTGGGCTGCGGGTTCCGCCAGCTGTAGATGGCCCGCGTCATTGGCTCGCCGGCCCCTTTTTCCCCGCCCGCTCCAGGTACTGTGGTGGTGAAGCCGGAACCTGTAGGAAACGAAGCCAAGGATGACTTCAGGGGCCCCGAGTTCCGCAGCAGAGGAGCGGGGAAGCTGAAGTCGGATTCCACGCGGAAGAGAGGCGGTGGGTGCAGCTTCCTCATTGCAAAGCTTCAGTTACAATTACAACACAATGTGGAACCTGCGTGTTCCTCGTAGGATGGCAGGGGTTCAGCACGTTGTTGGGTTTCCTCTCATTTAACTCGCCTTCTTTAGCTCCTTGCAACTCCTTGTGCTAATTAACGCACAGCTCATTTATGGTGGAACAGGGAAAGAACTAAGCTACACAGTGCAAAGGCCCTCCAGGACTGGAGTTTGACGCCCCTGGTATATGGCATGGTGATCTTAGAACCCTAAATTCCTTAATAAAGTATTTGATTTTCCCAATGTGTACTTTTTGGTAGGTTACACGGCCTTTGGCGTTAAAAACTATTCTTGGATTTGAGTTGATTTAGTGGCTGCCCCAGCATGCACTGCACCAGGCTTTATAGAGTGTGGGAGGAGTCAAAGCTCACCGGGGGCGGGTCCCTTCATGTCCATATAAGGACAGATATGCCCGTCTTCCTGCAGGTGAGCACATGCATGGAATCGTGAGCTGCACCGCATGTGGACAGCAAGTCAACCACTTCCAGAAGGACTCTATCTACCAGCATCCCGTGCTCAAGGTGCTCATCTGCAAGGTCAGAGCTTGTTTCTCATTTTTTAAAATTATTGCTCTCGTAACGACCCTGATCCTGGGATGTCACACCACTATCCAAAGTGTCTCATTTCCGTGTGACCCTCAGTGGAGCCTAAAAATTAATCCTAGCTATACTTTTTAAATGAAACGAGATGCTTAAAAATGACTATGCATGATGTGCTGTTTTATTTTTTACTAAGAAACAGTTGACCGTACTCCTTGTACAGTTAAATACTCACATATTGAAAGTCAAGTTTAATATCTTTAAAGGTATAACAGTATAAAAATCATTTGGAATTGCTGGCTGCTTCTAGATTTAATTTCTAAATGGCGGCATTCTTGTGGGCCTGTTGCTTTATCTCTGGATCTGGCAAAGGGTCAGTGTAATATACAATGCTGAAAACCTGATTTATTTCTTCTTTTCCAGTCCTGCTTCAAATATTACATGAGTGATGACATCAGCAAGGATGCAGATGGGATGGACGAACAGTGCAGGTCTGAACTGCGTTACCACCATCCTTACGACGCGCACAAATATCTGACTTGGAGCAGCTTGGCATTTAAGTTGGACGTTCTGGGTTTATTTTTGCGCAATCTCTGAGGTTACGCTCACTGCAAGCTATAGCCCTTTTCCGGAAAACCTGCCTGCGTCCGTCTTGCGGCGCGGTTAATCAGGGCAGGATAATTAAAAGTTTCCTGTCAGAGCATTTTCAACAGAAGGAAAACAGCAGCTACACAACACTGAGTAATACATTAGTAGCTGCCAGAGGCTCAGCGTGAACATATTTGACTTGCATACATATGAGATTCTTAGTCATATTGCCTGTTTAGAGTTGCCAACTCGCATTGGGCACTCGCCATCTTTTGTACATGTTTTATTAATTTAATATCACCAAAGTGCTTTATAGGAAACATACTGAATTTCAAGCCTCTCTCTGGATGTATCTGCAGAAGTTTTGCAGAAATGAAGTGTAAGTTACCATGGCGTGTTTTCCTGCCATTTCATGTTGACGCCGTTCACCCAAAAGGTTCCTTCTCCGCAATCAAGATTAAAATCATCGCGCCTCATCCGCAGCGTCGTCAAAGTCTCCGAAAAGCCTCTCCGCCATTCCACCCCTTTCAAATAAAAGTAGTTCTTGTCATTCTGCAGGTGGTGCGCCGAGGGGGGAAACCTGATCTGCTGTGACTTCTGCAGTAACGCATTCTGTAAGAAGTGCATCCTGCGTAACCTGGGCCGCAAGGAGCTGTCGGGCATCATGGATGAGGACAGCCAGTGGTACTGCTACGTCTGCAGCCCGGAGCCCCTGCTGGACCTGGTGACCGCGTGCGACAGCGTGCTGCAGAACCTGGAGCACCTGTGGCACCAACACCGCAAGCGTTCCAAGGCGGAGCACGAGAAGACGGCCCGAGAGTATGGCACGCCCAAGCGCCCGCCGAGGGAGAAGGCCGCGCTCAACGGCAGGGAGCATGGCACGGACGGCCTCGGTTCCGGCACCCTGACGTTCTCCTACAAAGCGCTTAAGGTTCCGAAGGAGCTGGCTAAGAAGACCAAGAAGCTGATTGAAACCACGACAGGCCTGAACAATACGTTTGTGAAGTTCATTCAGCAGGGCACCCAGGACCAGGGAACGAATGTGGTCAGGCTGAGGCACCTGAAGGCGTTCAGGTCAGTCCTGGAAGACCTGAAGAAGGCCCACGGTGCCCTGGAGGAAGCCTTGGAGAAAGAATTCAGAGACCTTGAGCTGCAGAATGGGCAAGAGAAGGCAGCAACCTTGATATCACAGAGGGAATGTATGGATGGGGAGGCTGAGGTTACTGACACCTCCGATAATCATGTTGGAGAACAAGACTGTGTGAATAATTTAGCAGAAGCTGCTGGCGAGTGTTGTGAGGATGGTAGAGCCGGGCATACTGACTCAGATGTCGAGATGAAGGGCAGCCCCGATTCTTCACCCCAGAAAGTTCCAGAAGTCCCAGAAGAAAGCCAAGCCAAAGAGAAGAGTGCAGACTCTGAGAAGGACACGGACTGCAATGAGGAGTCTGCATCAGCGGGCGATGGGTCCGACGACAAAGATATTGTCTCGGTCCCGGTCTCTGTGCCTGACGAGCTTTTTGAGATGATGGAGGCTGCGGCAGACTCCTCAGGGGTGGCCGAGAGGAATGAGATCAGTAAGACCAAAAGTAGGAAGTCCACAAGGTCTTCTGCCACCCGTGGGAAGTCCCCGGATTCAGCGAAGGGTGCCCCGGCCAAAGTTACTAAAAATCTAGTGGTGAAACTGTCTCCTGTACCTCTCAAACGATCTCCGGAATCCAGCCTGGAGACCAAGGAGGAGAACACGAGTGAAGTGGAAGAGCCAGTGGCTTCTGAGCAGGAGGCGGATGGAGACGTGGACGGGGCTCAGTTGCAGGAAGAGGGTTCGGAGAACAGACGATCGCCGCGGGTGAAGACCACACCCCTGCGGAAACCGGCCGACAGCAAGAGCCGGCCCGCCCACTCTCAGGACAACAGTGCCAGTGACACGGACAACGAGGGATCCGCAGAGGTCGAAGCCCCCCAAAACGGGGAGGAGAACACGGCAGAGTGGGAGAGTAAACCGAAGAGAGCCTCGGCCTCCTCCTGCAGGGCAGATGACTCGGACTCCGACGAGATGCCTGCAGTTTTGCTCCAGACTGCCATGATGCCCAGCTCGGATGTAGGGGAGAGTGGGGACGAGGTCGTGCCCAAAAGTGTCCGAAAGTGCCTGTTCCAGATCAACAAGAAGACGTCGCAGTCGAAGGAGAGGAAGGCCACAAAGCGCAAGCTGAAGCACGGATCCTCAGACTCAGACCAGGGCGGCCAAAAAAGCACATCAAAGAAGGCTGCCAAAAAGATGAAGGAGAAGGGCTCCGACGACTCAGACTCAGACCTGGAGAAGGAGATCAAGAGTCTGAGCAAACTCAACACTGTCAAGAAAAGACTCCTCCGAGAAAAGAAGAAAGACGACGAGGAGTCTGACGGGGGGAAGGACGAGAAGCCGTCGGCGAATGTGGCGAAGGAGAGGAAGAGGCCCGAAGGGGCGAAACGCCGACCGAAAGCCAAGAGCACCGCGAGAAAGTCTGCTTCATCTTCCAGTGAGGAGGACGAGGGAAACGAAGACTCTGGAGATGACAGTGGCGACCAGCAGAAGATCAAACCAATCACAGAAGAGGTGATGGTGATGGCAACAGAAACATTCCAGCAGTCTTCAGGTGAGGCGGTATGCCCTGCAGACTTCAGCGGTTCACCTACAAGAGTCAGATGCTCGAACTTTGTACAGGAGCACATAAAGCAATAATGTACTAATGTCTGGTATTTTCTGCTAATGAAACTAAGTGACTCTTGGGGGAGAGTCAACCTTTAGAAGATGTGAATTATCAGCTGCCCATAAAAATACCTATAAAAAAAAATCGTTTACCTTAATTAGCTAAAACGAATAGCTTCTTACCACCTAGTCATGAAATAACCCTGAAGAACAGAAGTTCTGAAGCGGAAGAATCGCAGGACTTTTAGTACAGGATGCGTTGATGTTGACTTGATGTCATGCTTACCCTGTAGGAGATGAGGCCGAGATCAAGCCTGAACCAATAATAATGGCCGACGAGGATGATGACCCAGAGAACAGGTATGATTCAGGAGAAGAGAATGTGGGAATTAATGGACAGGTGCCATTTCCAAGAAACTTGATTGACTTTCCACGCAGCTTGAAGCATTATAATTTTCTAGTGCGGTATTACCTATTGAGTATATTACAGTGAATATGTTTGCCTACAGTCATTGAGGAGAAGCTCAGATCTTCTCATTAAAGATGGTAAAACCTGTCTTTGTTTTTAAAAACAATAAACCAGGCAGTCTAGAGCAGGCAAGCCAACATCTGCTGGCTCTCTGAGTTTGGTAAACATGCTTTTAGCTGGGAAATCTCCTGGATATTATTATGCTGACTAACTGGAATTTTGAAATTGATTGAAATGCAGGAGTGAGAAAGTTTGTTATGAAACACTGGGCAACATGCAAAAAAGTAATAACTTATATGGGATCATTTTATTATTATGTTCATTAACCAGTTACCGAATGTGAAAATTAACAAGTTTTGGGTTGTTTGCAGAAATATGTCATAATGAGCGAGCGGAAATAATTTTGTCCAAAATTTGATGTTTTGCTGTTAATTACGTTCCATCGTTTACTGTGTGGTGACGTGTATTGTTGTGGACTCGTATTTCAGAAAGACGTGGGTGCGTTGGGTGTTAAAATCGAGGAGACCGGGGCAAGTCCTTATTTTACAGTGCATACCGCTTATAAGTGTCCTATCAGGAAAGATTATAATCGGCAGCGCTGCTAATTTAATACACATGAATGGATTTAAAAAATATGTACGTGCATTTTTAGTGAACTGCTGGCTAGATTGATTAAAATGTCTAGTTTTGTATAAACATATAAATGAGATTTTCGTGAAATGAAGGCAGGTGGACCACTCAGCGCTGGCCATTTCACACAGCTGCAGTCAGACCATGTTATATCGTCTCGTAACTCTGCTACAAGCCGTCTGCTTTACAGTGATTTATTGGCACTCCGGTCCGGGCCATGAAAAGCCCCATATCAGCAGTTTGCCGGTAGCCCGAAAGGTGCGACCCTCTGTCGTCCATAGCTGTCTAAAGTGCTGAGTCTTCATTGCTCAGTGCTGTAATCAAAGTGTGGATTAATGCCAGTCGACTTCCTGCCGATATCAAGAATTTATTCTGCCGTTATGCACGTTTTATATACCTTATCTTGGACTGGGTATCTTGCCGTGTCACAAATTTTGTATTTGCTGTGTTTTTTTTTTTTCAATTTTTATCTTATAAAATCAATTGTAAGTGTAATTTAAATTGGATTACGTTTAAAGTGGTCGATTTGTAAGGTTTTCATCTGTGTTTCGGATTAGCGTACACTAAAAATACCCCCTTATATTTAATATTTGTTAGTACGTAGTAATCATACTATTATGTATCTAACTACAGTATATAACATACTGCTTTGATCCATAGTATGTTTTTTCCAGTAGGATGTTTTTAGTATTTGTGAAGCCAATCTAAGCACCTGCAGTTCTCTAAAGTGATTTATCATCTTCTCGTTTAATCAAACATGTTGCGCCCTGCTATTCATCAACATGACCCAATTCACAAGAACTTGGGGGGAACTAAGGGCAAAAAAAACATACTCCCAAACATACTCCCAAAACCAGGCTTTAACAAATTGCCCACCAGAGAATCAAAGTAAACTTGTGTGTGCTTTTTAGAGTGATTCTATTAATAGAAAGTAGCTTGTTAGCAGTTGATTCTGCAGGATGAGAATCTGTATGGAGATAATTAGCCGTTGTTCATCCCAGGAAGATTTAGTATGCGGACAATGGGTGTTTGGAAAGCTGTTTACCTCGACGGACATTTTGCAAACGTCGTTTAGAGCAATTTCTCCTTGTTATCTTCCCATAAAGCAAACATTCTCTGGCAACAATGGTTTGTCGGTAATTGCGACCTCGCATGCATGAAGTTTTCATGGCACGCATCAGGAGTACATGAACGAAGCAGGTGGTTGGTTGATTCTAAGAAGGAGTACAATTGTGTGTCTGTCTCGCTTTCAGGGGCAAGGAAGGGGGTGAAACTGAGCTTGTAACTGTACATGAGACGGTGAGATCGATAAAGCCGTCTTGAGGACTGCAGCATTCTGATGTTGTCATTCCTGTTTCAAAAAGAATCGCCAAGAAGATGCTTCTGGCCCAAATTAAAGCCAACTACTCTTCGGGCGAGGACAGCTCGTCGGACAACGAGGACTCCGAGAAGGAAGACAAGAAGAAAAACAAGAAAGCAGGAGATGAGGAAGAGGGGGGAGATGAGGAAGGTCGGTGATCTCCGATGCCCCCTTGCGGGTATCTTGCTTTAATCAGTGATGCTTTTGTGCTGATCACAGGGGGGAATTAAGGGGTGGCATCCAGTAATGCAAATATTAGACTGATGAATTGAATGTTCATAAAATTTAATTGCAGGATACAAGTGTTTTGAAGTTCTATGCATTCTAGAAAATTAATAAGATTATTTTTAAATTTATAGCACTGATGGCATTGTGGTGTAATTAGTAAGGACTTTTCAGCTGAAAAGTCAGGAGAGGCCCTAGACCTTAAACAAGATCTTTGACCTAAACTGCTCCGTTATATATTCCACCAGTTTTACACTGGTGAGCTGCTGAATGCAGCCACGCCCAACATGTTAAACGTGTGCATGCTTTTCGCCACCTTGGGTCAGCATGCCAGTGCAAAAACTGACCGCATTGTTGAATCCAGAAAGCGTCGCCTAACTGCTCTGCTAGGTTCCCTCTGCAGACGAAGGTTACATTTTTCCCTGCCTATGATTCTGCCCGGGTGCTTTCCACCGCACCGCACTCTGCACATTATTTTCAATACTTCCGTTATTCCATAGACATCCGGTCGAGCACCAGTACCTAAAGCACCAAATAGGCCGAGGTACTTCTTTGGTGCTCTGGTTCTTTGGTGTGGGACTTGCAAGCACTTTCTTTCAGTTTGTCATGCCAAAGACCTGCCTCTGACACAGAACTGCGATCTTGCAAAAAAAAGTTACAAACTCCGATACAGTAAGTAAGAAAAAAAGACTAATACTAATGGATGTACAGACAAATGAAGATATCCCAACTTTAATTGTGAAACAGTTACAAGAACAGACAATACAAGATCTGTATAGCATAACAAGAAATAAAATAATATTTTAGATAATATAATAGGGCAGCACAGTATTGGGAATTTTTGTGATGTGATTTTAATTTAAATTCATTTATACTGTACTATAATACTATGGCCGTTCGATGCCGTTACCAGTTTTTGCGCCAGTGGAAAACCGGCACCTTGAAGTACCATACATTTGGTACTTTCTTGAGATACCAACAGTATAGTACCTACTGCAGTGGAAATGTTTCCATAGCTTGTGCAGAACACCAGCAAGTGACACCATTGGAAATGTGCTCTTTAGTGTAAATCTGCCTTAAAACTCAACATCAGAGTAATTTTGTTTTCTCAGTTCTATGATGAAATATCATTCCTTGCTGGTCATTTGTAATGAATAGAATAGTCTCGAAATTCACATGGAACTCTGAGTAACTGATGGATAAAAAAACATGTTCCTTCAGGGTAATTTTCCTTTAAAGCTGATATTGTATTGTATGTCGTCATCTGTGTTCCTATTGTTTTTTAGAACAATCTTTTTGGATGCTGATATTAACAAAGCACTACTGACAGTAATATCCTGCAAATTTTTATATTAACATTCCAGCAGATGTATCTATAAAGACTGCATTCAATTATTCTGCCATAGGGTCATAGCATGTGGTTGCTAATGTTTATCCAGCTTTGCTGACAGAGAGGCACGCTTGGTTAACCAAGGGCTTATAAAATAATGAGGCAGTCATTTTCACGTCGCACATTTTTTTTTTTTGTCTTGCAATTTTGGCAAGAAAATTGAGTGATGGGTGAGACATGTTTTGCAGTGCAGGACGGCCCCGTTTCCAGTGTCTTGAATCGCCCAGGCATCTTCAGCGGGGGCAGACGGCCATTAACACTCTCTGTTCACCAGACCGGAGTCGCGTTGTAAAATCCGCATGGACCGTGCAGATTTGGGAGGGATCCGCATCCGATTTAATAATCTCCTCAATAATGCTGCCATTGCAATGTCCTTTACCTGTCGAGCCCGGCAGCTGGAAGGGGAGCGTAAAAATGGACTGTCTGGCAGGGAGTTGGCAGAGAGCAAAACCGTGAACCATCTGGGGGTCCCCGAGGACCGTGTTGGGAAACACCGTAGTGAGGAATCGTATGGTAAAACCCATAAACGAAATGCTTAACCAGAACTGACTGAGTGAAAATAGCCAGGTGTTGATTGGCTCCACAGCAGCTGAATATAAGTCTTTAAGGGATGAAAGAGCTGTAGAATTTGTACTCTAAGATGAATGTCATGATCACGGTCTTGTCGCACTGCTGCACGGGGAAGTCCTGAGGCCCGGCGAGGGTCGGGCCGTAATGTCCCTCTCTGGATTCTGCCACTAAGACCTTCGCTCGTCCCTACAGAGAACGAGGCATCTGACTCGGGCTCCGACTCCGACGTGGATGTGAAGAAGACGCGCCACAGACACCGTCTCCTCCGGCACAAGCTGTCGCTGAGCGAGGGCGAGTCCGGGGACGAGAAGCCTGCCGGCAAGGCCAAAAAGGAGGGCAAGAGGAAAGCCCGAAGGAAGGGTAGGCGAGGAGCGCCCTCTGCAGCTCGCAGCGGCCACTGCGCCCTCGTGCTCCTTCTAGGGACCACCTGCCATAAATGTCCCACATTAGTAGCACCAGTGGCGCCTTCCAGCTGATTTACTGGTCTTGCTGGTCTCACCGGTCCTTTTCAATTCACTCTGGCAGTGAGCAGCGATGACACCGCCGATTCTGACTTCGAGGAGTCCGACGGGTCAGCCCAGAGCGGGGCGACAGGCATGAGCGAGGAAGTCAGCGAATCCGATGAGGGTAATCGACGAAAGACGAGGTGAAAACTCCCGCCCCCCCCCGTCATGACGAGCATTTCCTCCTTGCTCTTGT
>JAABNY020000002.1:13421526-13433365 GCA_015164015.2 Brevimyrus niger | reverse complement strand
AGTACCTGTTAGCCTTTGGTTGTTTGTTTGTCTGTAGGGGCTCACATTCTATCGAGCATCCATGGCGTATCTTCTCTGCACACGCATAACCCCGTCTCCACACCTCGGGAAAAAGTCTGCCGCCCCCTCCCCCCCCCCCTGTCCCACTCTGGAAATCTTGCAGCGGCGTGGCCCCATCTGCCTCAGATAGAGGCGAGCTCCCTCCACGTCTGCACTGGGCCAGGCGCACGTCTGCTCTCCCATCTTCTGCCTCCCTTTCAGGAGGTGGGCCGCCGCCGTCGTGATTGAGCTCGTTGCCGCCACATGTTTTTGTTTTCCGGCCATCAGAGCCAGTTAGCGCCGAGGCCTTGTGAGCGCGCGTTCCGTCGGCCCGCAGCGCGTTGCGCCTCCCTGGCGTCATCTGGAAAGCATGCCTCTGTTATTGTTACCTGTCTCGGCCACGTTATCTTTCGCTTTGTTTCGTTCCACCCGAAAATAGAGCCCGATCTGGTGTGTTCGCAACTCCCCTCCTAGCCACGGATCTGGTTTCACCCAGTTGGGTCGTCTGTTTATTTTCTGTTTATTTAATCCTGATGCAAAGCTAGCTTGCAATCAATCCTTAATTTTCTAACAAGTATTTTTTTTTTTTCACTCTTTCATTTTCTTCTTTTTACTCTGACTTTTATGATTGATTTTGTTTGCGGAGGTGAAATCATTGTCACTCTTCAGTGGGAGTGGGCGGGGTCGGGGGAGAGTGGGAGGAGCTTGAGATCAAACGGGCGCAGGGTGCAGGGGAACAACGTGCAACGGTTTCCAGAGCGCGGAGTCCATTTAACGTAAAGGCGAGACAAAGAAAAGCAAACACATAGGGCGTAGCGTAATTTAAACCACGTTTGCATGAACCGGCTTGGCTGAGAATCTTTTTTTTTTTTAAACTCAGGTATTGTTTTCAATAACAGTGTTGCCATGGAAACCCAGAATCGCATGAAAACCCTCTGAATTCTTTTAAAATGTGTCCGCTATGGGGCGCTCGTTCCAGCAGCTGCATGGCATGGGTGCTAATCAGCTGCCCACAGCAGTCAGATTAATGGTATTGATATTCGGTTTAATTCAAGCAAGCAAACATGGGGCTAGGAGTTTGTTCTCCGGGGTCTTTGACTTGTGCTAACCAAAACTCAATGGTGTCATGAATCGCTACAAACTAGCCCCCCCTCTTCCCCGGTGGGGTTGAGGTCTAAGGGGTTTAGCTTTGAGCCCGGGGCTTTAAACCTGTCCCCCCCCCCCCCCAATTCTCTCGCAGGACCCCCTTCTGGCAGAGCTGTTGCACAGCTTCAAGGAGCAGATTGTGTGCTACCACGAGCACGACTCGCTGCTGGACCACAAGGAGGAGGAGGCCCTGAGTGAGGAGGACCGCAAGGCCGCCTGGGCCGAGTACGAGGCGGAGAAGAAGGTCTGTGCCCTGTCAATCCCGCAGACGTAGCGCTAGGCTAGCAGGAACTTCAGCTTAAGCCCCTTACTAAATAGGAAGCCTCATTTTATGGTTTAACTTAGAGTGACTCAGGATCAAAATGGGTGGACAGAGGTGGTGCTGTTGAGCCAGTCTATGGCAAATAGCACTTTTCAAACAAAAATAGGCAACTAGACATAAGTACAGCTAAACTTGGCTTTGAGTAAATGCCTAGGTACACATGTAAGCCAGTGTTTCCCAATCTGGTCCACATTTTTGCTCCCTCTGAGCTCCTTGCCAGTCAGTCCACGTTTTTCCTCCTGCCGGGAATTGTGAGAGCGAAAATGTCAACGGTGTTTAGCAGTATTGGAGCAGGAGCTGTACAACGTCCAACAAAGCAAACATGACATACCTGGGATCAAATTAGGAGGAAGAACCAGGCCAATGGGAACAAACTTCAGTTCCTTGTTACCATGGATGTGAGATGTGGCCTGAAAAAAAGTGCTTAAAATGCCATTAAATAAGTCCATTAGCCAGCTGAACTCCAGGCATCTTGAAGCTGGTCAAACCCAGACCCACTAAGATACAAGTAGATGCAAGATACTGAAAAATATGTTGGTCCATAGGGTAGAGTGACCAGAAAATCCATATCAGGGAGGACACCATGAGGTACTTCGTGTTTTACAAACTACTGTTAAATCGAAAGGTTCCCGTACTTGGCTAATTAGGCCAGTTCTTCGTCTGCTTTTACTGGTCTGTGTCCTGGATTGAAAGACTCATCCAGCTGCTTCACATTAGCGTTAGACTGACCGATCAGCACACAGCAAGAACTCGATGCTTCCAGGTACTTTTAATTGAAATGATAGTTTACAAATCCTGTCCTAGACCAAAGTGTCCTCTCTGACACGGACTATCTGGTTACTTTAGTGTCGGAGTGGGCGATCTTTCCTGCAAGTCATATTACAATCTTTATAATACAATCCGAATTGTCATCTTTCCTAATTTAAAATGTACTATCAAGAATATCCAGATTCAAAGAAGCGTATGGACTTACCTTTTAGTACCATTTAAAATTAAAATACAATATTGCATTAAAGACAATGGTCATTAAATCCTGAATTAAACTTTATTTTAAATATTAAACAATGTTGCGTCCTGGCCCATAGGTCAGGATGTGTACATTCGCAAAAATGGCATCAAATATGGGAAAAAAAACACTACAAGTCCAGAGACTTAAGTCGTACTTTCTGAGATCCGTAAAAGAAAGTCTTTAAAAAAAAAAAAAATCATCACCATCTATGGAATCAAGGGACCTTTAATTAGAGCCTGATTCAAAACATAGCAGTTTAAGTTGCTCACACTGATTTAGCAACATTGTACAATAGCATCAATAGCCAGTTAATATTGCTGATGTTATTGTTAGGCTATGCAAATAAATTTAGAATGATATGATGATGATTTTAATTGTATAGTCAAACAGGATGCTGTCAGCAACATTAAGAAATACAGTAATCCTTTAGTAATTCTGAACGATAACATAAAATGTATATTACCAATTTCCGAAAAAACAGCACTGTACCGTACCCTTTGTATGTTAAATTACTTGGTCATTTCCTATCAAGACACATAATGTACAAAGTTACTGCCCTGGGAGCACAACATTTTGGACTCAGTAATGCAAAATCAATGGCACTGAAAAGTTGAAAAGTCACTGTGAGAAACGCAAGATTCTATGGTGACAAAGGCCGCGTACACGCGAGTGGGGCTGGTTACCGAGGCGAAGATCTGTGGTGACAAAGACCGGGTGGATGTCACACACATGAATGTGAAACTTACTGTATATATGAATTTCCAAAGTCAAAATACCTTCAGACTAATACAATCCATTAATGAGAAATTGTGGAAACACCTAGCATTTTTGGCATCACGCTTTAAAAATTACGGCACGATATTGGCAGTAATGTTTATAAACATTCAAAAAAATGTTTACAAATATCATATATTGGATGCTTAAAGAAGCAACTGGAGCGACAGTTGAATAAATTTCTGCAGTCTCTAAATTGGAAGTGTTTCCACAATTTTGGCCGCTTCTGTAGGTTTAAATAACCACAGACTAATTGGACATGACTTTTATGAGTGGTCAAGACCTGTCGGACATTTTGATCGTACCTAAGAGAACATTCAAAACATGAGAATATTGGTGAATGCAGCAAGTTCTGCTATGTCACTGGTACTAGCAACTTGCGCACAAATCTGTTCATACGAGCCGTTCTTTCACGAGGCCCAATGTGAGTATTGCCGAAGCGCACGAGGAGGTGTGGTGTGGATCAGGCAGCGACACGGGGTATTGCTGCCCGTCCACTTTTCAGGCCTGTCCTTCGGTGCTTTTGATAATTCTATCGGCCGCTGGGTGACCCGGGTATATAGCCGAGGGTGTTTGGGTCTTTCTCACCAATGTCAGACAGTACCGCTGGCATCTGGTGCTGGGCAGTAACCATGATGTAGATCGGATTATTGCAGTGCTTAACGCCATTCCTTCTCTGGCCTGATTGAACCAGGCAACCTTCACACGTTTATCTGGCAGATAATCCGCCTTTTTCCAGTCGGCGGTCATCTGTTGCTTCGGAAGCACACCTGAAACGAGGGCCATCCGCACGGCCGACAGATCGGCGCGACGTGGCTCTCAGCCCCGTCTAAAGCGCTTCTTGGAAATCTTTGGTCCTTGTGTGGTGGAAAAAGCCTGCGTTTTAGCTTATGAAATCATCTCCCCCAGGTATATCAGTGCTTAAAAGTGAGATTTTTATTTATTAATTCTCTATTTTCTCTAAAGCCCCCTTTCGGAGGGAATCAACGGGCCGTGAGCTCAGTGACTCAGTGAACCTTGCCTGGCTTCCCTCCCATTGTCTCCAGATTATGTGGGGGCAGGTTGGGTTGGCTGTTCTCCCCCAACATATGTCATCGGTTAATTAATAGAGTTTTTGGAAAGGAATTACGGGGTGCGGTGTAAGTCTCGCATCCTTCAGTGGCAGTGTAATCCTATAGTCTGCACCATCGTAACTCACTTTAATGATTATTATTTGTCCAGCCACAAGCCCTCATCCTGCCCTTGTGTGATCTTAGCCCCCCGCACCCCGCTTTCTTATAACATGGACTAGATCCCCATTTTTGACTAGAGATCATTTTTACTGTTGTGACCTTTGTAACCCTGGGTCACATTTTCTGAATGGTCCCCAAAACCAGGAAGCCTTGCTTCCTGACTATGATGTTTTTTGTTTTTTTTTCTTTAAAATAGTCTTAATTTTGGAAGGAGGAACTTGGTGAACAGGCTTAAACGCGTACGCTAATGCCATTTGTACACAACCTACTTGCATCATCTCCTCTGGTATTATTACACCTGAGGGTAAAAGACCCATTAGATTATAATGGCAGAGGATGAATTCTTCATGTAAAAATCTTAAGAGGGGGTGATTGCATTATCCTCAGGGGCGGGCCCAGCACCCCCTGTCCCGCCCTTCCATGACTTGCTCGGCGAATAGCTTCACAGGCATATGTAGTATTTTGAATCCAGGAAATGGAAAATCGGGGTAAAGTCGTCTTCACTAGGCTCAGAGCGAAATCCGACCTTCATGGCTTCTGTTCCGTCCCCAAGGACATTAGAATGTGCAGAGGATAAATTTTTCTTTTTAAATTGTGAATTGTGGTTATTATTATTTTTATGCAATTTTGCCAATGGGTCAGGTGTGTGTGTGTGTGTGTGTGTGTGTGTGTGTGTGTGTGTGGAGTATGTCTGTATTACATTTTAAGGACCTAATATTCCCCACAATGCAATTAAAAACCTGTTGTCTTAATGTTGTGGGGACCATTCATCAGGTCCCCACAAAGATCTGTGACTGCAATCAAAAAAACTAAAAACGTAATAAGTCTCATATTTCGTTTGGTTACTTATGGTTAAGGTTAGGGCTAGGTAGGGGTTAAGGTCGTCATGTCAGGATTAGACTTTTTTCCCCATAGAAATGATTGGAGAGTCCCCACAAAGATATAATTACTAACCTGTGTGTGTGTGTGTGAGAGAGAGAGAGAGAGAGAGAGAGAGCATGCATGTGGTAACGTGGTTGACACTCCATCGTCCTGGCTCACAGACAGCGCCATCCAGACCACAGATACATCGTTCTTGCTGGCTAATGGCATCCAGACCGCAGGCCCAGCTGCGTTCCGCACCTGCCGAAGCCTGGCCTGGCTCACTGGAACACGGGGTGTCCCAGTCGGGGGGGGAGGGGGGGGAACACGGCGCATCTGCTCCCCACGGCCGTTGTGGTGACCTTTGGTGGGAAGGGGGGCTGTGTTTATAGGAGATAAACAAATGAGTAAGCTGGGATCGGGCCTGGAGTGCAGGTTTACGCTAGGTAACAGAGCGTGTGTTCAGGAGGGGGAAAAACTGCGGCGTGGCGGTTAAACCGACATGTGAAATTCCAGGATTATTATTTTCCACCTTTTTTCAGAGAGTTTAGGGCGATTTGAAAAAAACGGCAATCTTGGGCCCACTAGTTAAAACACTCTGCTTGATGTATGTATTTTTTTTTCTGTTCTGAAACTTACCAGGCTGCCTTCTTCTCTCTCTCTCTCTCTCTCACACACACACACACACACACACACACACAGGGTCTCTCTCTGCGGGTGAACCAGCCGTCCTACACCCAGATGGGCATGGCCGCCCCCAACTCCTACTTCCCCTTCAACGTGGCTGCTCTGGCCACCATGACCAACCAGCAGCTGGAGGTCTGTTGAGTCCTCGGGGCGAGCAGCGCCCGTCGATATTTATAATGGCCATGATCCGGCACGGAGCGCGTGATATAAATACTGCGCTTTGTTTTCCTGGTGACAGGATCTTGTTAACCAGGGGAGGCAGAAGGTGATCGAGGCCACTAACGCACTCAAGTCCCTGCCTAGGGAGTCCCTGGATGAAACCATGCAGATACTGGTGAGTGTCCTGGGGAGTGATGTGGACTGGCCGGGCTTGTGTTTAGGATTTCCTGGGACTGGCGGGAGGGAGCGGTCGCCGGTGTGACGGGTGCACGCTCGTCTTTGCAGCGCGTGGAGAACCGCAGCCTGACGGAGGCACAGGTGCAGTCCATGGCCCTCGGGCGTCAGGCCAGCCTGGAGCTGGAGCTGAAGCGACGGGAGGCCGTGTACCGCGAGGTGCTCAACAAGCAGCAGACGGTGAGCCTCAAGCCGGGGCCCCGGGGGCCTTTCCCGCCGCGCCGTCACGCGTGCCCCCCTGACCCCCCATCTCTCCCCGCAGCTGATGATGTACGTGCAGAAGGTGATCACCAACAGGAAGATGCAGGAGCAGCAGATCGCCATGGCCAACCGGGCCAATCTCCTGAGCCAGCTGGCCCTACAGAACGGCATGATGGGTCCGGCGGGACTGAGCCAGATGGAACTCCTGGGGCTTTACCAGCAATTGGGCAACCAGCTGTCTCACGCCCTGCAGAGTGTGCCCTCCACCACCACCCAGCTGAACAAAAACCCCGGCCCCTCCAAGGGCAACTAGCTGACTCAAATCACCCCACCCCCCCCAGTCAGCACACTCTCTCCACTCTGCCAAGGGTTCCACCCTGAACATTTCTGGACAGTGTGATTTAAAACAAATTTTAACCCTGAGAGAAGTATGCAAAATGTCTACGGACAATTTGAAGGGGTATGAAAACGTGTGTGTGTGTGTGTGTGTGCGTGTGTGTGTGTGTGTGTGTGTGTGTGTGTATATATATATATCCTTAATGTTGTTCAACTTTTTTTTTCCATTTTACCAGGTATTTAAAAAAAAAAAAAAAATTCCCCACAAATGCTCTTAAGCATTGCATCATTCTTTTCCTCACGATTCCTTTTCCCCCTTAAAGGAGGGCTGTTAATTATTTAAAGTGTTTTTATATGTTACATGAAAGCCTAATATAAAAGCCTAACACGTAAATGGGACCATAGTATTGCTTGTGACACACTTCTGTGATATAGAAGCACCTGCCCTCTCGAGGCAAAGACACTATCCCCAAATAGGCTCCTTTACCCATCTCTGCGACGGACAGCTATGAAGACACCTGCTTCTCTAGGAGAATCAGGAGGCAACACCGGAGAGGAATACTCAAACGAACGTTATGGCCTTACGTCAAGTTCCTGCGCATCTTGTTAAAGGAATTTTAAGATGCATCAGCTATCTTTTTTTTTTTTAATTTTATTTTTAAATTACCCTTTCGTTTTGTATTACGCTTCGAGGCAGTTACGCTAGATGTCGCTGATCATGGTATGGAATGCCTGTGTCGTCCAAATCTGCTTGCTGGATTCTCTGGACTTTTGTAACCCCAAGTTCTTGTTGTAAAGTGTTGCCTAGCATAGTACTGTGGGTACAGTTCACTTTTTTTCCTCCCCCTTTGTTTTTTTTCGTTCCACTTGTGTTGTGTTCCACTTCAGCACATATCTTGCTTCTGATGCTAACGCGTTATAGATGTCATGACAAGGAACTAAATTCTCTTATCGGAGACTGTCGTATTCAAATTGCACAGGGTGTATTTCAGTAATACAGAGAAACTTTTTAATCCCTCGAGGATGTTCTCATGTTAGTGAATACACCTCCTTGTTTTGCCATTAATCTGATCTGCTATTTACTAGATAAGTATTTAATATTACATTTAATAAAGTGACCAAAAGGGTGTTTTTCTCGTATTCCTGACGCGTCCTTCTGTGTGTCGAGCCCTTGTGCATGCGACACGCGCTACCGGATCTTTACCTTTACGGCTTCTGTCCATTATGCCTGTGGAAGAGGTATTGATGCGTTCAACGGTACTTTGTAAAACTCTTGAAAATGAATATGAAGTCTCATGCAGTCATGCGTCGCTTAAAGTCGCGGATGCACGCTGGGATGCATCATTAGGTCGCATCTGGGATGCATCATTGACGCTGCGGAAACATCCGAGTACTGACACTGTATAGCCGATTACACACCTGTGGTATAGCACCTATGGTATAGCCATACCGTTATTAAATTACGATAAAACGTATAGGAAATATATAAACCAGTAATAGTTTCCGAGATTTATGTACTGTACCTAATTGTACATGCTACACCTCGAAACGACTAGCAGTACAGTAAGTTTGTTTACACCAGCATCACCACAAATATGTAAGCAATGCGTCGTGTTGCGATGGCTGTGTCGCTAGGCGATGGGAATCCGTGCTGTATGCAGTCCTTCACTGACGGAAGCGTCGTTACGCGGCGCATGACTGTAATGGTGACGACGCCCGTGACTAGGGTGGCCCGTGTACCTAAAAGGCGTCTTATTTATCGACGTTTGAGTCTCGTCAGTCTGAAATACGCCCGTGTGAGACTTCAGCAAGCAACATGCACCTCGAAGGGGGCTCGGCACTGTCTCGGGCTCCCGTCCTCTCCGGCGGGCCGGCTGGTTCGGACCCAGCGATCCCGCCTCCTCCACAACCGGTCATGGTCCTGGAGCCGTGAGCACCGACACTGGACAGCATTCAGTTTTCACACTGCTCACATCTATCCACCCCCTTACCCCTAATCCTCCTTTACCATCACCGTTTTTTTGTGTTCCCTGTATTATTTTCATTTCTGGAGCTGCCAGGTCTTTATATATAAAATATATATATTTTTTTTCTTCTCTGCCCTGTCTTTCGCTTTTCCATCCCTCTCATGGGAGCTTCCCCTTCACAGCTTGCAGGAATCTGCCAGCACAGAAACATTACAACTATTGCAGATGTTGAAATGTTGATCCATCTCCTTTCTCGGTCCCAGATTACTGCTGGTAGTCCAAATTTGACCCCCCTTCCCCCGCCAATTCCCTGTGCTTGGGAGAGGTGCCGCAGTCCACCGTCTCTGCTGCCGCTCGTGCAATTCATCGGCACGTATGGAGGGGGGGGCTTGACGTTCCCAGCTCTAAACCCTTTCCCCGGTTTCCCCTGATGTTCCCCATCCGGAAAGTCGCATTCGAGGCAAATTTCAAATGGCCGTGCGGGTCGAAAGAACGAGGTTGAGGAGAGCGAAGTGAGTTGGTGTCGCCAGTCCCCGCGCGCGTGTTTCTCTCGTTCACTGTCCGCGGCAGGGGTGGGAACGCAGTGGTTCGGAGGACTTGAGGCCGCCTTTGCCATCGGCCAGCCTTCCCCTGTCCCCCTCTTCCCCTGCGCAGAGACGTGATTTATTCCTCCTGCGATGAGGGGGGGGGGGGCGGGGCGCGTGCCAAGAGCCGTCTCTTTACATCATGAGCAAACGTCCAGATCTCGGGAGAGATGGATCACTTTGAGTTTGCAGCAGTGGTGCTCTGGAATTCCGATTCAAGGCAGAGGAAACTGACTTCTCTCAGTTAGACTTTGATCCCCGGTATGGGAATGTTGCGTTCAGTTAAATTATTTTCTGCTGCGGAGTGACTTTACACCTGTTACTGGTTAGAGTGATGACCAGTATTTGAAAACCATGTACCACTGCGGCTAATACTGAGAGCCGTTAATGTGTACAATATGCCTCAGTGTGATGTCAATTTAAGTTATTTATCACAAACCTAAGTTTGTTTTTCACTTCTTCTTCTTGGCCAAACAGTCAAGGCTTGACATTAGGGAGGTGTCCCTGTCACATGTATCACAGCAACTAACCGTGTAGCTGCCCAGACCCAAACAAGCCACTCATGTTTTCTCAAAAAGCAGGTTTTAATTAGTAATGGAGGATTTATTATTATTTTTCCAAGCAAAACGGTCACTCAAAATGAAGATTAAATAGTGGGACAATTTTATTGTCAGGTGAATTCTGCTCTTTTTTTGTTGTTTTTTTTTTGTTTTTCAGTAGAACCTACAATTGTTAACTTCTCAAGTTCATTACAAAATAAAATCTTTGCAATAAATAAACATATATATATATATACATATATATATATATTTGTACGTAGAAAATAAATATATTGTACATCTTATAAATAGGCTCATCCATATTTACACTGCCATTATTAAGGTTTTAATAGTGTTTCTGACAGCATGAATCTCTTGCAGTTCACACAGCAACATAACAAGCATTCTGAGAACACCATAGCTCTGGCTGTGATTGGAGTAACAAAGTCCGAAGCCTATTTCCAGCAGCATTCTGCCTCCCCCCCAGTTTTAAGCCATGGTGATAATATGTTTGCTATTAGTTTTCACTGTGATGAACAGACCCCCCAGGAACTACAGAGAGGTGATCCTTAATTTTCGAGGCTTGCTGTTAAGTGTTCATCAATCTTCCACTGTCTCGGAGTGCAGATTGCCCATTCTTCACTCTGGGCCAAAGCCCTGGGAAGCGGCCCGGTTAACTTGCGCTTTGTTTTCCTTCGTAAGCACTCTTGTTTCCCCTCCCCCCCCCCCGCCCGTCTTTTCATGCAAACTATCCAATTTTTTGCTCACTGCCTCCCGTAAACCGCTGCTCCCCCCCCCCCCTCCTTCTTTACTGCTCATGAGTAACTGTTGATTGTCGTTCGCCAGTTCAGAAAACAGCGAGGGCTGTCTTTCATCTTTCAGGTCGAGCTAATTTCGGTGCACTTGTAAATGAAGCTGCGGGGGCATCGCGGTAAGGGGGAAGCTGTTTTGATCCCTCGTCAGCCAAACCGGAACTCTTTTGTGCAGCGTACGATCGGGAAGCTAAGTGCGAGGTCCCTCGTGCTTGCCGATGCTGGCTGACGGTGAGAGGCCCGAAGTCCACCTTCACGGAGATTTCAGTGCTTATGGGTTAGTGAGAAGCGGCAGGAAGTGGTCGCGAACGCCAAAGACACGTCTGAGTGGGTTCCGGCAGGCTGCATCCCGGCCGACACCTGGGCCCTCAGAAGCGGCCGAGTCACTGACCGCTGCATGACGTGGGAGCGGAGAGTCGAACACCTGCAGCCTGGGGCTGGCTCTCCGTGAGGAGCCGTCCTTGGGTTCTCGGGCCCGTTCTCCAGTGCGATCCCTCATCCTCAGAGAATGGCTAGCCCCCGGAATAGATTCCACGACAGCTGATCCGGTCGGTTCAGCTGTTAGCTCGGTTTGCACTGAAAACGGTTCCGCGGCCAGAAGATCTTTTGCTAACGCTCCTGGGACTTCAGCTGGCGTCTGCGACTTAAAAGGATGTCCTTCTCTCTCTGTAGCTTGAAGCAGTTAAGGAAAAAATAAAAAATGAAGCGGATACATCCTGGAACACCAACACGCAATGTTTATATCAGGAACCGCTAGTGAGTGCGTGTCGTTAGGACCAGAATACAAACATAAACACCGCCAGGTGAGGAGCAATGGGAGAATATCCTGAGTCCCCCTTGTCCGTGCCCCCCCCCCCCCCCCCCCCCACCCCCCCCCCCCCCCCGGCGCCCCCCCCCCCCCCCCCCGCGCACGGCCCCCATAACCCTCGGGGTTGTT
>JAABNY020000002.1:13400588-13412580 GCA_015164015.2 Brevimyrus niger | reverse complement strand
CCTCTTTTTATAACACCTTGGTAAAAAAAAACAGTTGTGGGGTCCCAGGGGTGCATTTTTGGGGTCCGCGGGGAAAAATTTGGGGGGGGAAAATTTTAATTTTGATTCCCCCCCCCCCCCCCCCCCTCATAGCTACATCTGTTGCTGGTCAGCAAAATTTTATAGTTGACAAGGTGGATTTATGGCTGCAGAGAGAAAATCTCGGAGTAGAAAATATTCCCATATGGTGAGAACCTCTGGTTGTAGGTTATGTGATGAAGATAATGACCCCGAGAACAGAGCTTCAGGTCAACTTAATCTTAACATGCTCTTAAATATCTGAGACTCAGAGTCTGTTCGGATTTGTGTGTAGATTGTGGTTCCAGCATGTTTCTTGAGATGGTGTCATGCGGGTGGCTCAGGTCAACTTCAATACTAATGAGCTACAAAAATGAACCTCTTTTATTCCACAAACGTTTTATGAATGACGCTGTGGATGCTCTTTTTTGCTCTTCCTTAAAAAAGAGCCAAGGTATTTTAAAAGGGTACATGAAAGCTTGAGCAGCCTGAACTGTTTTCCAGAACGTTTAGGTTCATCTCTGCTCTTCATCTCCTTCCTACACAGTTTTTTTTTTCCTTTCTTTTTGAGGGTGTTGAGAGATGGAGAGGGGGCAAGAACAAGTAGATGCAGTTCGATGGATAATGGGAGAGGTTTCCATTGAGAAAGTGGGTGATCCAGCGGCACGTTGACACCCCCTGTCACCAAGTCCGCGTGTGAGCGGCCTGGGTAGCGGCCGGGGGGGGGGGAGAGAGAGGCCTCAGCTTGGTCGCTAAAGAGCCTTGCTGCCCAAGAGTAAGTATGCTGTGCCTTTGGAGAAAATTCCATCTCCCCCAGAATGATATCATCTGCTCTTATTTTACCTTTTGTCAAGCCGCGCGGCGGAAAATGATCTCCTCTCTGAGCTATTTGCAGAGCTGGATTTCGTGTTATTTTATTCCGCTGCGGAGACATAACACTCCATTTCTCCCTTTTCACGCAGGTGGTCTCCCTGCCCGGTTCAAGGGCGTGCTGCACGCGGAGCAGTGTGAGGGAGAATGCCGACAGATGCATGCGAATTTAGGTAATGGTGTAACGTTCCAACCACCCTCTCCCCTTGGCGGTTCACTGTAAAGGTATAGTACAAATTTATCTGTTTGTTTTGTGCTGAACACAGACTAACAGAGATCGTGTTCTGCTTTGAGGTCATCAACCCTATAAAGACATCATAAGAGGTGACATTTGAAATCCAAATAAAACATCACCTGTGTTTTAAAAATGTAATGAATAGTCACACACATCAAAAGCCACATATCTTTCGACAAAAGTCTGCCCAGCTAGTACCTTCCTACTTGGCTTTAAGTGTTGGTGTATAAGTGTGGTTTCTAAATTAATTACTTCAGTTATTGCTCGTGGTTCATGTTTCCTGAAATGGCTGATCAAATTTTACCCCAAGTATTTAAAGCCTGAATTTTTTAAAATCCCAAACCGCACATAAGAAGATTAATGTTTTATTTTATCAACATCTTTGTGCACCTGTAGAAAGGAAAGTAAAACATGTATAAAGCAATTATATTGAAATCATTCACAGTTTTAGGAGAAAAGACCTTTAACCTGAAAGCCAGTTACCTCACATTTTACTGAATATTATAATCTACAGATTATAAATTGAGGTGTTTCATTACCATAAAGCATGTGCTTCATCTCGAAACTGTAACAATTTTCCATACATCCAAGAAATGCTGAAGATTCATCAGGGTCATGGTTAGGCTGGAAAATTTATTGCACAATGGTAAAAACTGCCAGCGGTGAGTGTTCTCAGGGAAAAACACGACAGGCATTTCTCAATTATGTAACATCTGTTATTCTGCGTTAAGCTCTCAACGTATTTCACAGTAGACATTGCACATGAACAAGTGTTTACCCTTCATATTAAACGGCTTGCTGTGGTACAACATTACTGCCCCTGTTTCTCCAAGGACTTGCAAGTTCATCTCTGATGATGGTGTACGCGTGATTATGAAGCGAGTAGGAAAACAGCTCACTGGGAGAGAGTGGGTTATTTTTTGTACAACACAGACCAGGAGTCTACCCTCCAACAGATGTTGAGGGGCCTTTGTAAAACCATTGGCAGAATGCCTTCCCTACCTATCTTCACAACTATTTACATGGCAATCCAGCTGGTTGCTCCGTCTCTCTCTCTCTCTCTCTCTTTCACTTTCCTTCATGTCTTGTTTCTCATTTGTTTTTCACAAACAAGTGCCATTCATTAGAAGAGGGCCACACTAGTCTTCTCAGGCGAGTCCCAATCCAATCATCACAAAGCTTAATGGCAGTCCTGCCCATTAGCTCTGCTGGCCAATACACCATCAGACATGTCCAGTTACAGAGTAGCCCATAAGAGGTTTTGGACAAGCACAGCTCGCTGCTAAGAAATGGTTGAGTCTAGGTTATGCGTGTGCCATGTGACCTGCCTCACTCTCTACGAAGTCGATGACCAGATTTGGTGTGATTTTTAAAACACAACGGTGAAAGATATTTCAAATCCCTACCGTGGGTAATGACAGTTGGTGATGAATTCCGGCTATCTGTCCAATCTTTTTCTGCATGTATATGTAGCGGTAATCTTAAAATAAACTTCCAGGCACCATTTAGTCTTTTCCATGTTAACACATCCTCAAAGAGCATTGCTGTTTCAGTCTGCTGTCCAACCTACTAGCCATTAGACGGAGACATACATCTAACGGTCACTGGTTACCGGATCTTGCCAGCAAGGGTGGGGGTTTGTGGGGGGCCACACATGTGGGGGAGGCATAGCTGGGGCACCAGAGACCCAGAATCTATCTACCAAACCTAACACTTCAGTGAAACTATACATCTAGCTCAGATTTGTTGTACTATTATGAATGTGGCTTCCTACTGAACGAAGCAGCACATCTGTATTGTGTGATTGTTGGACATTTGAAACAACACTAGGTTGTTTGATTAGCAATGTTCCAACATTGACATTGTTTATTACTTAGTGGAGTAACAGATTTATTCTAAAAGTGATTGAAGATAATTATGATTTGACTGTATTGTGAATGGCTTGTTTGAACTGATTTATATCAGACATGGTGGCATATTCTAATTAAAAGGACAACTACCATCCCCTAGGACACCCTGGATTAGTGAGTGGTGGGTCTGAGTACTTGGATAAGACTTTGTGGTCGATATTGTTGTTGTTCAATTAAATGGACTGCTGAGTCATTTATATAGCTATGCTTCAAAAAGTTTTAAGGCAGTCATTAAAATGCAAATGGGTCAAAGGTATTGCTCTGACTTTATAAAATAATTTCCTTGAAGTCACGTGGAGGTCATGGATTCGCAATTCGCCCGGCGTACTTTGAAAATTGCAACTGGTCATTAGATCGCCTATTCTGGTTAGGAATACAACGTGGGGGAGGGGGGCGGTTGTCCGTAAAGTATCAAGAATTACCAGCAGGTGGTGCTAAAATGTTCTCTATTTTTTAAAAAACAAAAAAAAAATCTCATCTCGGGTTGCCTTAAAAATTATGCACTGTCAAAGCAAGACAAATGGAGACACATTAGTTAATTACTGTGGAAAGTTCAGTCAAGGGTGATGTAAGTAATCTTTTAAAGTTTCCTTTATTTTTAGACATTCCAGCGTACCACAAAGCAGAGCCTGAACCAGCTCCAATTTGCTTCCTTCTGGTTTGGTTGGATGAGATCTTTTTCTGCATCTTTAATCACCCCCGGTTCAGTCTTAGACTCAGATTGTGTTTTCCTATTGTTGTTATAAGAGAATACCTCAGCCACTAAAAGCACATTATTTAAAGTCACTGTATGCCAGAATGATTTAGGGCCTCAACATTTGTGTTCACCTACACATAATTATAGGGATTTTTTGTTTTGTTAATATTTTTACTAAAGATAACACTGATACAGTTCTGTGTATAAAAAAAACACAGGTGTGGCATGCATTTTTCAGCCTTTGAGCTCCACCACATGTGAGAGCAGACGGAATTAAATACTCTCTTATCTCGTTATTTTTGTGTGTCAAAAACCAAGAATCAAAGGACACGTAAAACAAGGACCGTAGGGGGAAGAAAGAAAAAAAAAACAGTTTTTGACAGCTGAAATACGTGGAGGAGTGAGCGCAGACAGTCAAAGTCGTTCGTTTTTTTCCCTCTCCGGTCTGGTTCACGGGAGAACAAGGAGATCCGCAGCGCAACGCGATGTCCGTACTGATGGATGCATACCACGGAGTGGCAGCCAGGCAAGCGCCCCTCCACAGTGCCTGCTGACCAGGGGCAGGTGTGCCCTGCCCGTCTTATGTGCTTCTATTTGACCGCAAAGCCGATCGCCTTGTTCTACTTGCCAATTGTTTTCAACACGGGCAAAGGCACCGGATTGCTGTATGCGGAGGAAGAGGGGGATTACGAAGAGGCAGATTAACTTTTCCTTGGAGCACCGAAAGAAGCCGTCCTCATTCTAATAAAGATAGGCAATCTTAGTCATTCATAAAAAGCTACCCCGTGACACCCATTCATATCTACGAAGTGCTTGTATAATAAGACTGGTGGTTAAACCGCAGCTGATCGTCGGAGCTGTACAAGGCTACCACAAGGGACGTTATTTCCCACCACCTGAAGATGGTCTGGGCACTACGAACAGGCTGTCCCATCACGCAATACAAAACCAGGGACATTTCATTGTATATTTTCACATGATACAAGATATCTATATTGTCACTGTAAACGAGATGACGTTTGGATCATGCCGTTGTAGCCTCAATAAAAACTATGTAATAACATTTTAAGGGCGAAAAATACATCCAAAATGATTTGAGCTAGTGTAAAATAATCGGCGGCGGTACTGACACCGCTCACCTCTTCAGCTTTTAAATGCGTGTTAACGGTACTCCTTGCTCACGGCTATTTTCGGGTTATGAGAATCCCCAGTCAGTCAGTGGAGTTCTGTCAGAAAGAGCTTAGAAAGCTACCTGAGACAATTTCCAAAAACGACCGGGGTTAGGTTAATGGGAGATTACAGCTAAACGTCGGCTGTAGGGGGTTCGCTAAGGGGACGCAAACACCTGAGACTCGATGAATAGCCCGTTCGCACTGTTGCGTATCACAGATTTTACTCTGTTCATACAGCTGGCGTAGAAGAGCTTTGTGTTGTACCTTCCTTCGGAGGGTTGCAACCCCTTGTAGGATCAGTTGAGGAGACAATGAAAACAGAGCTTGTTTTTCCTAAGATTAGATTCCTGGGAATCTACCAATCAGTGCCCCAAAAAGGGAGCTGACAGCCCAATGCTAGATCATGTGTCTTTGTGACCAGCGCAAGTTTATCCCTGATTTGTTGTATAACAAGGGCTTGGTGTCCTGATGTAATTGTAGTCAGTGTTGGCAGATTTGGGCCCTTCCTCTTTCTGTTTAGTGGAATAAAATTACTCAACTTGTAAAAGACAGAAAAACCTGTGAGCCAGATGTTTCTGAGCAGCGATGAAAGTTTAGAGTGATGTAAGCGTTTGACAAAAATGCTCAGAGAGAAATTAGTCCTGGACTTGACTTTCCATGACCGAAGCTATTGTTTTGTTTGTCTTTGACTTATTTTTCAGATGCTTTCCTTGACTTTATTTCATTTATAGTCCTCTGCAATGAAAGTGAGACTTCTATCCAAACACGAACCCCAATACGTACAATTTCTGTTCATTTATGTGGTTTCAACTTAGCACTTTGGTCTATGTTGCTGTTTGCTGTGTAGGGCATCATAAACATATGGAATCTGATTGCCAGGATCGAAGAATAGGAGAAGGAGTAAAACATTAAAGGTCCTTAGGTCTTAAAGGGATTGTATGGCAAAAAAATAACTTGTTAGCAAGTTGTGGGGGGTTAATCAGATAAATTGCTGATTGGTCTGGTAAGTCATGTGATTCTTCAGTTTAATTAGATTTTTGTTCTATTTTTATTACAGAGCAAGCCATGTCCTTAAAGCCCATGAAGGTGATCGATAGTACAACAGAACCCATAGGGCATGTAACATGTGGTTAAGATTTTGGGACTGTGGTCGTTTCACCAGCCAAAACCGAGTCATATCACAGAGCATTTCAGTATCTCTGATCATTGCAGATGGAGATTCTTTTGGGCAAACTTCAAAGGGCCAAAATCTAAAGATATTTAAATTCCTATATATCCAGTCAGCCAGACCTCCTGCCATTTTCTCAGCTAGCAGAGCATTCAGTGAATTCAGTGAATATTGTACAAAACTCTGGCCCCTAACAAAAAAAGAAGCATTTCAGATAGTGCTTCAACGCTGCCATCCATTTTGAGAGAGACGGCCTGTTTTGACGTCCCGAAGTCTCGCTCAAGGGTTCTGTTTTATGGTTACGGTCACTTTTGCGAAGTACTGCAAAGGCATATAGGATGGATGAGGATGCAGGGAGAGGTTGCACCTTCAGAAAAGAGGTGCTATCAAGTGTAAGAAGGGCCTTGGGTTTGGAATGAGCAGATGGGTGTAAAGACATTGTCTTAGCCTGACACCATTCTTGGCCAAGAAACGCTCTCTATTGACTTGCCCTAAAAAGCAAACCTCAGCCTGTGACAAATTAGTATGGCATTTTAAACTCTGGCAAAGAGGTTCCTGTTGAACGTTCCTTGACAACATTAATGATACAAAAGACAGTGGAGGAATCTGTTTTCAAAAGGCAAGTAAGGTTCTACAGGAGTATAGTTAGTCATCTACTTTCTGATTTAAAAGGCTTTGCAACATTTCATGAACCGGAGACCAGACTTGGGGAATGCAGACAGCTGAAGTTCGGTACTGTTGATGATCACACGCCCTTAAAAAACATTTTATTCTCTTGGTAATTGGCCTTTCTTTGAGAGGTTCAGACGCGTCTGTAGATGGAATGCTACGGCCTGTCGGTGTTTGGACGGCCACTCTGTGAATGCGAGTCTGCTTCACGCTTAAACTGGGAACTGGGTGGTCAGTCAGTCAACAGCTGACTTTGGGGTAAGCCATGAGAAAAGCAGCTCGCCCATATCACTTTCAAAGTCCTAAACTCAAAGCTCTGGGGTCCTCCCTGTCTTCAGAAAGACACCTGTTGTTCCATTTTAAAGGAATACTAAATGGATCAGGCTGTTTTGGAGGGAAAATGGAATGGGCGAAATTGATTGGGGAGTTTACATTGGGACGGCGATAAATAGCATCAGCGTTAGCGACAGATAGCTGTAGTGAAGAGGCACAGCTTCGTCTCGAGATTCATTTCGCACACCTGGGGGGGGAAAAAAAGACAAAAACACAGCGCTCTCATTTTAGGCTGTGTCTCGGTCCATCTCCGCCACAACACGCAAGTCACGTGTTACATCCAGAGGCGAGGGGATCCAAATCCAGGGACCCAATCAGAGCTTGTCCTAAGACGACAGAGCTTCAAGACCAACCCCCCCCCTTGATCTGGCTCACTGCATAATCCAAATGGAGCTACACGGAATGGATAGTCTTATTTTTATCTCCCCATGGGACTCCCGGGATTACCCATGTGTTGGAAACTATCTTGGATCCTGGTGACACCTCTCTCCGAGGCGTTTCTTTTAAATAAGGTCAGAAGGAGAATTCCCTCCATTCGCCGCTGTGATATTCCCACTGATCACATTAATGAGCTGGGCACTAAATTATGGCTTTTACGTGCTTTTAAAAGGGGAATTCGTCGGCTTACAGTTCCCGTGGCATTGCAGCGCGAATTTTTTCTTTTGGTTAAATTCAGGAAGCGTTTTGATCCATTGTAACCACTCAACCACTGAGCTGGGCTGCGCGGTGCAATTGAGCCAAATGTATCAGGACAGCAATGGTGAGCCAGCAAATCGGCATGACTGACAATCCATTCCATTCCAGATTTTGGGAAGTGGTTTCTCGGGCTCTTCCCCTACATGAGGGTGAGGTTTTGCAGGCTGGGGCCCCCCCTTCATGCCCCGCCAACATGTGAAGCTGACTCCCCCCCCCGCCCCCCCCCCCCCCCACCCCCCCCCGCCTGCACCCCCCCCCGCAGGCCGGCCCGCCCGCTGACAATAAACCCGCGGCCTCGCAAGGACCCTCGGGAGCCGGAGGGTGTAATCCGCAGTCGCACGCAGACACTGCATGCGCATTCCCCGGGGTCGCTAATGCGTTTTCCACTTTCCAGTGATTAGACATCACGGATGTAGGACACTCAGTCCCGGTTTGGATCCCAGGGTGAAATTGCTTATATGAGGACCGTAAGGGGGGGCAGGCCAGGGCATAGGCCGCATCTGGCCAGACACCAGATGTCGTATATTATGTAGAGCCCACATTGGACATTTCTGCCCACTGGACACTTTGACTGGGGCTTTTTATGTGCTAAAAACAACCTGGCGGGAATCTTTGAACTGGGCTTCCGGCTCGTGACGCAAGTGGGTCGTCATACCAGCACTGACCTGAGGAGCATGACTGGGTGCTGGATTCCTCAGTCAGAAGTGCATCAGGCGAAATTTACAGTCAAGACACATTATTGTGTCACTGTATAATTTATGTATAATAATGTTCATTATTTGCAGATATATATCCTTATTATATGGTATTTAAGGTTGATTTTAAAAATCAGCTGTATTATGTCTCAGATGGGTAAGATTTAATGATCTTGTCGCTTTATAAACTGAAGAATGGACATTATTTTCGAACACTAGTTCTTCATTACATAACAGTCCGAGTGAAGCCGGGCAGAATGAATGACTGATTGCTCCCAAGTCCATCAGCATAGCTAACTCCTGAGCACCATTCATTTCTGCAGAAAAGCTTCTTTTTTTCATCTCCGCACCGGGGACCAGTTCAATAGACTTATCTGTTATAGATTTTGGGCCCGTGACTCCGATCACCTTTCATCGCCTCCCAGAATCCCAGCATCTGACGTTCAAAAATGGATAATTAAGAGTGACTCAAGCTCGCCGAGGAAAGATGGGATTGAGTGTAGTCTAAGCCTTTCCAGGAGAACGGGCAGATATTAAGAGCTGTCGTAATCTGATAAGGGGCTGCCTGCCTTCACAAAGGCCAGTTTGGACAAAAAACAGAGAGGGAGCTTTGTTTAAGTGCCAAAGGGATTTATAAAATCAAGGAGAAGTTTTCATTTCCTTGTTAGAGCCAATGTACAGAGGATTAGGGGGGGAAAAACTGTGGAAAAAGATATATCCCACCACCAAAACCCACGATGAACACAGCATCTGTCCTTCACCTGTGATTTTCTCTTTCTTTCTATGTTACTTTTTCCATTTATTGCACAATTTTTTTTTTGTAAATTTCAGGGCAATTGCTATTGCCAGGGGCAAAGGTTGCATGTTTTACTACCCCGATCCCACAAATTCCAGAGGCTCTTTTTTCCCCCCTAAACTTGACACACTAGAATGTTAGTGATTTTTTAAATCCTTGTTTTAAATCCCTATTTACAACATGCTGATACATGAGGAGTGCTTGAAAACAGGGACTGTGACGCGTATAGAGACCATTTAACCTCCTTTATGCTTCTTTCTGGTTCATGTAGTTATATTATTCATCCATCTTATCATTATGCTTAGAATTTTTCGTTACATTTGATTTGTGCCGATGAGACGATACATTAATTCATCTTTCGATCACTTATCTTGGTTTTGGTCCTGGGGGGCCTGATGCCTATTCCAGGCATTACAGGACACAATGGAGGAGAGCATTCTGTATGGGAAGCCACAGAACACGCACACACACACACACACACACACACACACACACACACACACACACACACACACACACACACACTAAAAATGCCAGTTAGTCTGACTGTATGTAGACTGTACTAGGCAACCAGATTAGATTAATACAGATTACTCACTGGAAGCTTGTGTGACAAATACCCTCTTTGTATGCCATTATATTACCCATCCATCCATCTTCCAATCACTTTTGCCATGTTATTACATTATGCATTACATTATTACATTATACATTTTTTTAAATTTCACAATCACTATCAACAAACGAACTGTAATGCACTGCAATTGAAGGTGAATGACAAAATATGGAATAGATTGCTTTGCAGATGTATAAAGCATCGACCCTTCTTGACTATTACATTTTATTTTTTTTTGGGAACCCTGAAATGAAAGACTTCAGAGAACGGGACGACTGAAACGAAAGGCTTCAGAAAAGGGAAGCACTAAAACAAAAGACTTCATAAAATGGAAACACTCAAACAAAAGGCTTCAGAAAAGGGAAGCACTGAATTGAAAGGCTTCAGAAAAGGGAATCATTGAAACGAAAGGCCATAGAAGGGGAAGCACTGAATTGAAAGGCTTCAGAAAAGGGAAGCACTGAAACGAAAGGCTTCAGAAGGGGAAGCACTGAATTAAAAAGGCTTCAGAAAAGGAGAATCCTGAAACAGGAGACTTCAGAACTGGGGAACCTTTAAATGAAAGCCACTAGAACAAGGAAGGTCTGAAACAGATGGCTTCCGTGGAATTGAATGCTGACACTGGTTTACTTTACTGGTTACTTAATTGGTTAGGAAGGCCACTGGCAGAGGTCAGGGAGGTCAAACACCACCAGAACTTTTATCTGATCTAGCACTTCCCATTTCACTGAATGGCAGCCTGCAGTTACCTGACTGGTGCTGAGGCACGGAGCCACGCTGGGGTTCTCAACCCCCACCGTGTGATGTCAGTTCTGGCTTCTGTGGACTGGATATGAAGTTCCGATTCCTTATCATCTCCATGGTCTCTTCCCGATAAACACCCCCCCCCCAAGTAAAGCTGAGAAAGACAGAGAGAGACAGGGAGGGAGAGGGAGAGAGAGAGAGAGAGAGAGAGAGAGAGATGCTGTGACAAAATAATGGCTTTTCCAAGTCTGCAGTGGTTAATTAGCCCTGCATTATTGAGGGCGAACCTTGCAACAATGCCACTTGTCTTCCATGTGACCTCGACCGGCTTTTACTCGAAAGCCAGATTTTCCAGCCCATGAGACTTTTCCATGCGTGAGTGGAGCAGCACTTGCTGCTGTTTGTTTATCGGAGTCCACGAGCACAGAGGCTTTCATGTGGCCCGGCCCAGAGTCAGGGGATGGTGTCAGCCCATGGCCGCGAGTCAGTATTTTGCAGGACGCCGTTTGTTTTCTGGGCCTGTCGTCCTTTTTCCACCTGCTGGCAGCAGACTCTCGTGTTGGGCTGCCGGAGGCTGCCACGCGACCGGAGGGGGGGGGGGGTCGGGGGGGATCGGGGGGGGGCTGGCCGGACGGCAGGAGCCTTGGACACCTGATGCCGAGGCCGATGGCAGCTGTCATCCTCAGATGGGCTTAGATGAACGGGCCTGTCTGGATTCTCTTTGATTCAGACCCGTTTTAAACAGTTACATACCGGCGCTGCCTGCCCTGCGGGGGGGGGTGTTGGGGGGGGGGAACACTTGGGTAAATAGACAAACCACGTCATGCCGTTTGTATGCATCTGTGTCGCCGGCATCAAGTGCACAGCTGACTGGAATGTATTTTTATTGGAGAATCTTTATTGTATGGATTGGATAATTTAAGATTCTGCACTCACGCGAAAGCACTTTTTTTTTGCGAGCGGTCGAAATTTTCCGTTTAGCGCCGGAATGACTACCTTCGAGACAAAATTTGATGTTTATGGAAAAATCTAAATGGGACTAAACCCTTCAATAAAAGCAATATAATTTGCTTACACTTCACTCATCATTTATGCGCACGGACCTTTCAGAAAGCCCTTTCATAGAATTAAATATTAAGTAAACATCGTGGGGTGATACAACTTGCGTCATTATGACGAGACTGGTTCCGTGACCCTCCAGCTTATGTGGGGGCTTTGATCCTTATCTATGTCAGGCAGCTCAAAACCTGGGGTATTGGGGGGGGGGGGGGGGTGGGGTGCTCTAAATTCACAACAGCCTTTGGTGGGCGGTGGGGGAGCGTCCCTTGCCTCCG
>JAABNY020000002.1:13381497-13394450 GCA_015164015.2 Brevimyrus niger | reverse complement strand
ACTACAAACTCGATGATCCCGCAAAGTCTGACACTGGACCCCCTCTCAGAAACCAAATGTCCCCGGAAGGGTGGTGGCCAGCTGACACCCGATTGGCTTCTCCGCGCCCTGACGCAGACGCTTCAGTTCCGACTCGTGCTTTCTGAGTGGCGACTGCAAGGTGGGAGGTGAGTGGGGTCCGTACGACTGGAGCTCATCTCCGTAGGAGGCCCTCAGGTCCTCTGGGAAGAGTCTTGCTCTGGACGGGGCGTGGGCCAGACCTGGGCCCCTGTCCCAGAGAAAACACTGTCTCACCCCAGACTGTTCGCATCTCGTAATGATTTGTTAGCAACAGCGTGACTAATAAGGGGATTTTATCTCCACTACATGGACAACACTAACCTTGCTGCAATATACAACACAATATTCCTGACTGTTCTCAGACACTGTAATTATATTTATCGAATACTTAGACGTTTTAGATATAAACACACTAGCTCCATGAAATCAAATAATGGATAAAGATTTGATCTCAAGCTAGTTTCTGGCCAGTAAACACCTTAATTCATATTATAAACATATTAATTCTATTCCGTTACCCCTGAAAAATATGCTATCAGGAATTTGTGTTAATGGCATTTCATGACAATTATATATAAATATCTGGTATAAACATGGAATTTGACTTTGGAAAGAATGTCCTGTGTTTGTTTTCATGAACTCGTGGTGAGACTCTAACTCTGAGCCTGTTTGATCGAAATGCCACTTATGAATGTGTCTTTGCCGCTAAGAAACAAATCACGTTCTCAAACCCTGCTTACGCTACAGCTTTGTTTGATAATTGGACAAAATATGAACTGTTATTGTTGGGTTGCTATACTGATATGCCATTATTCATGGGAAATGTGGCTGACTTTTCTTTCTGTTTTCAGATAAAAAGGTACTTGTTTTTTTCCAAGCAATGCTGAACGTATATTACTAATTAAACATGGATTTTCTGGAGTCTTCTCATTCTTTTGGGCTTTGTACTGTTCTCAGAAGAAAGCTACTCCCTTGGCCTGTTTCTGTGTAAGCAGCATCAACAAACTTTATTAGGGTTATTCATTATCTCTCCTTGAAATGTATTTTTTTTTACTCTGTTTAATTATTCGGTTACAGTTTTGTGTTTGTTATTGGGTCAGTCTTTACCCTCAATAAAGGTGATGAAAGCTATTACTTATTATCCAATTATAGTGTTATCTGACATGGCTTTGGATTAAGATACTGCCACCATAGTTGCCGTTAACTTCAAATGGGCAGCAAAACTATAAAAAAAAGTGACCAGGCTGCAAACTCAGGAAATGCGGATTCAATACACTGCATGCATTGGCACGGTGTGTGCATTTTGCTCATGGGAGTTTTAAACAAAAAAATTCTGAGGGCACAACAAAAAAATGGCTGGTTCAGAGAGATGACCAATCAGATTGTAGAGGAGGTGGGTCTAAGCAACCAGAGGGAATCAACCAATAAGATGTCTTGGTCCAGCCTCCTCTAGTTGCTCGACCTACCTCCTCTACAGTCTGATTGGTTATCTCTCAAATCATTTTTTTTGTACTGCGCTTAGATAATTTTTGTGTAAGTAAAACTGATTTTGTCTGATTATGGTTACTGTGACTACAATAACAATCACCCACATGATTGAAGACTCATCTCTTCTATGAATTCCTCAACTAGTCTGTTGCCTCTTTACATTCCCTGAATGTTATGTTATTGCATTTCTGGTCATTGAATAGTTTTATTAGATTCTTGGTCTGTCTGCTTGCTTGCTGTGGCTTCCAATACTGCATACACTCATACCTGGGCCTTCATTGGAAGCTCCGCCGAGTTGCAACTCCTTGACGGTGCATATATTTGTAATGTGCTATCTGCTTGACTTACGCGTCACTCCGGATAAAAGTGCCTGCTAAATATGTACATTTTAATATAATGTAAATATCTGTGTCTCAACAAGTCGTGCTGCTATACCTGCGACTGGAAAGTTCAGACCTCTGGGCTGGCAGTGCGTTTCATCCTTGGGCCATCGAGCGAGACCCTCAACCTCCCAATTGTGCTCGTTCATTTGTAATGATTTGAGAGGCCGATCGAGGGTTAAAAACATGGGGCAGTGCTAATGTGCTAGCGCTCAGGGTAAAGCACTTTCATTATCACGAGATGCGGCAGAGGTTCCGCTTTTTGAAGCCATTGACCTTAGATTACAGGTGTTAACGGACGTAATTAAAGGGCCAGACTGTGGTAGGTTTCCCTGCTTCCTCCTTCCATGAGAAACAATGGGATTCCCACACCTTCGAGGAGGGGAGCGACTGCGGTCCAGGCCCTGGCTGAGGTCATGGTTCTGTGCAGAAAAACATTTTTAAAAAAATAACACGACAGACACGGCGGCATTTGGGCGGGACTCGGACGTGTGGACCAGCAGTCAGAGTCATCTCAGTGTGAGCCGTCCCTCGCAAGCGTCAGATAGAATGTCCTCCCTTAACTCCGGGGCTCCTACTTGCGTGAGATAAGGCGGAACATGCTGGAACCGGGCCACGGCGGAACAAACTACTCCAGCAGGCGGGCACGGGTCTTGGGAACGGCACGCTGGCCCGTTCCACATCGCGTGTACGGAAGCCATCAGCGAATGTATCACGGGTTCATCCGGAGCATAGTGGAAGGCCGGCCAAACTGATACGGCGAATCGAGGTCCTGACATATAGGGGAATTGCCAAAAAAAAAGGAACTACAGTGTGGAAAAAGTCAGCTTAAGTATCATTTTTCCCTCATTTATTGCCTGTTTGTCACAGAGAGTCTCCACCAAGCGCCCATTCAAACCGTTTGCATGTATCTATGACTCATCCGGCGACAACGTTACCATCAAACAGTTTTCAGAAAAAAATCACTAAATCATCTTTTTTTATTCTTTTTAGATTCTCAGAAAATCTTAAATGGCAAATACATGGAAACGTTAAGCGCTGATGATAATACCAGCGAAATCCCTGGAAAAAATCTGCCGAACTTTTCCAGTTCGCTCCAAGGGTAACATTTTAAGTGACTTGGTACAGATTGAACTAAAATTTCATTCTGTTCAGGGCAAAGGGTTTTAGCTTCGATTTAGTATTACACTAATTAATATTCTGCAGATTTTGTATTTTTTCATTTTGTTTTCCACCGTAAAAAAAAATTCAGGGATGTACATTTTACATTTCATTTATATCTTGTGCGATATTTTTAGTGTTTTGAGTTTACTAGCAGATACAAATTTCAAATTTATTTCATTCATTTTTTGGTGCATTTAAACAGTTGCAAACGGCCAAAAAACACACGTGCTCATACATAAATCGCATATTTGGAGAGAAACACATTACATTCGGAATAAAACTGCAATATATGCATCGCCATATAAGTCACATTTTTTTGGGCCATTTCCAATATTTAAATATATGTCTATTCTGCATGCGCTAAATTTAGACGTAGGCAGATGTTTGAGAGCCAAATGCACATCATGCAGATGACATAGCGAATCGACATGCCTGGCTTTGGCGTGACGTGGAGCATCTGCTTATACCATTATTTTATTGCCAGTTGCACAGGCTTATTTTGATGTGACTCTGGAGGGCATTTTCCTGTCTATCATGCCCTCGTTTTACACCCTCTTTGTCTGTCTTTTTTGTCTTCAACACCCGCACACATCACTTTACACTAGCTGCTCACTTTATTTAGTATCTTAAACAATGGTGGTTTAGCTTCAGTTGTAAAGTTAATAAATGTTATTATAACATTTTCAAGGATATACGCAGATCTGGATTGCCGCGCGCTCTTTTTTTTTTTTTAATCTACTGATGAATACTTGGTTTCTATCCAATGCTACAAGTATTTTTCTGTGGTTTTGTGAAATATTGTCCAAGGGAAACAATGCTGGTCGAGTCACAACAGCATATTTTTCTAACTGTTTTGCTGCGCTCCATGTGCTCATAACTTCAGTTTTTAAGGTAAGGTATAAAAAAAATAATAAATTAAAATTCTTTTTGTGTGATTTATTGCCCCTAGTGGTCAGAGGAGGTAGTAATTTATTAATATTAAATGAAACATGTTGGGAGAAGCTGAGATAATAAACATGGCATTGGTGGTTTAAAGTGGTAAAACAGGCAGAAAATATTACTCTGAAGATAGTTAAGAATGTTAAATTATATTCTGTATAAATTCTGTTTCTGCTCTCATTTTATTTATTTTTACTATCTGTTATGCTGACAGGTAAGTTAAACAGACCTCTGTAAACGCGTGTTCGTTTTCACAATGACGCCGTGGAGGGAATTCGACATTAGCATGAGGCTGTTAATCACTTTAGACAGACGTGCACGCCTCGGCGAGCCTGCCCATCATTCTCGCCCGCTCCTCCCGTGCTAATCGGTCTTCGGGGCTGGACGGCCGCCTCGCCAGCTGCCTGGTGCCCCGCTCGCCCAGGCCGCCCTCCCCCTCCTGTGCTGCCGTTATCCTGGACCGGTATGCACGAATGGATGTTGGCGTCAGCTGCCACATTCCCCTGCCATCTCGCGTTATGGTGGCACGCCATAGGTCCGCTGTGAATCATAACTCAAAGGCAGGTGACCCCACAGCTTGTTGCTGCACCATTCAATCCAACTTATTCAATATATTTTTGGATAGCACCTTTCGCAACAGAGTCGCCAAAGGCACTTGACAAGGTTGTGTGGCAATTCAGTAATACGTCATTTATACAAAATGGCGTTTACAATAAGAAAGATGGAAGTGGGCCTTTTTCTATGGATATTATCTCTGGCAACATGAGGAATCTTGTAAGAACTGCTCTGGTCTCCTCCTTTATACCTCAGACGTGTTGTCTCAGTGTTCCCACCATTGCTGTGAAGGTCACGTTCATCAATATCTCTCTTTGATGCTCAGAGACACCGGTCTCCTCCCACATTGATTCTTGTTCTGCCAAAGCCCCCACCTGGATCCATCCATCTGTAACCCGACCCTCTCCAGGATGGCCGAGCTCCTTATCCTACTTTCGCCTCGCCGCACAAATAACCCACAAATGACGTCATTAAGAATCGGCCTCTTGGCATCACCCCCAAGTACAGCCTTCTGCCAGCACATAACGTCCGTGATCTGATCCTGCAGTCTGCGTCTGCGCTGCATCCTCTGGGTCCAGCATCCACCCCATGTCTGCGTAGCTGTGGGCCTCCTCGCATCTTGGCTTGACTATTACAACTCCTGTCTACTTAACCTGCTGGAACACGCCAGCTGTAATTCTCGTTTTTCACCTTAATCGTCATTCACATTGGGATCCTCTTGTTGGTCGATTCCTGTAAGTTGAAAATAGGTGCTTTGGCGACAAATCCAGTGTTCTGCAAAGCGTTTGAGTTCGGTAATGGACTCATGCAAAGTGGTAAAATCCGACCAAAAAAACCATTATCCATAAACATAACTAGAATCCAGTTTATAGTATTTTCTTAAAATGAAAAAGTCACAATCTGTTCACATGGTCAAAAAACTGCTTTGCTCCGCGCTTCAAAAATCCTTCCTTCCAAACCAGTTATTACTTCCAACAAAACCGCACATAACTAAGGGGCCCCTTTTATGCACAAAAGGGGTGATGCCACAACTATCAACATGTCTTGATTTACACATTATTGCTAACTGAAATAGATACTATAAAATATTCAGTATTAAGTATTATATATATGAAAATAAGACAAGCATAACATTTTTGAATATTGCATATAAATGACGTGAAATAAAATGATCATATATGGCTGTAACATTAGGTATAAAGAACTTACCCAAAGAATCTGTACACCTAATCTCGACATCTGTCACCCCCCTGTCTAAATAGCTATTGCCCCTTCAAGTATGGACCACTGAACCAGGGGGGCACTTGGGCTTGTACCCCAGTAACTTGTAGAACATCATTAATGATGCAATTAAGGACAATCGCAAAAAAAAATACTAACAGATAATTCGATGCAAACTAATAAAATTGAATTAATTATTATAAATTATGTATGTGCGTTTTTTTTTTTTTTTTACAAAAAATTATATCTGAGTTTCTCTAAAGCACTCTTAATCTGAGTTTTTCTAAAGCAAACAGACAATTGGACTTGACTTTATGACCAGCCCCCCCCCCACACACACACACACACACACACACACACACCTTGTTCTGATGCATTCCACAGTCCATAACTTTCTCCGTCAATCAGTTGGAGAAGACAATTTTTAAAAATCACCCCACTTCCATCCGGAACTGTTAGAGACTCCCATCTTACATTCCATCTCTCAAACACCGCTACTTTGTAACTGCTAACCTTGTGATTTTTATATGCCCTTAGAAGATATTACCCAGCCGCGCAGGCGCCTGAATCCCCGTGCTGAATTCTGCCACCGACCCGACGGGCTGTTTATTTCCTGGGGTGCATGATGAGCCAAGCAGAACGCCATGAAAATGAAAAACACAGCTCCGAACGGCCATGCTGAAATCGCTCCACAACACAGCATATCCAATTAACTGTTATTTAATAAAAAATAATAAGAAACAGATACGATGCCATATTAGATGAAAATCTCTGACAGTGGAGTTTACATATATTTATATATAAATAGAGAGAGAGAGAGAGTATATACAGTAAGTACTGTATGTATATGTGTGTGTGTACATATACAAATATATAGACATGTATATATGTGTTTATTCACACACACACCCCTAACAACTGCACTAATTCTCTGTTTTCTTAATTAGTACATTTTGTGTAAACATTAGCCACTTGCCCCATCCCCCAAATTCTTTTTGGCTCTCTTAAAGGCGTTTACTGGATTAGGGGATTAACTTTATTCTATTCTGCATGTTCCATGACTTTATGTGATTGCAATGGGCTCTGCAGTTGTTTTGTGCACAGTCCTGTCTTACTGCCCGACGTGGGCGCTGCTTTGATTACTCCGTGTTTACTCTGTCTCCTTAGCTAAAGCAGCAAGCAGTGCTGTCTCCTGACAAGGTGCTCGGAGCGACCGCTCCCACCGTGTGACTGGTTCCTGCGGCACACGTACAGGCGTAACTTTCCTCGCCGTCGATTCTTTAGAACAAGAAAAACATTCCTCCCAGAGGTGCTGCTTTTTCTGTTTTTAGAAGAGACCTAAATGGGGCGTGAGTGGACCCTTCAGATTGGTTACTTTTTGGACAAGCTCCAGACTTAATCACCGGCAAATCCCTTTCGCTCCCATCATCCCACGGACTGTGTAGGTAGCTCAGAAAGGTAAGCTCAAGCTAAGCCGCACTCGCTAACACTTATCACCGAAAACAGAGATGATCGCCTCATCCGTCCCACGCTCAATCTGCTCTTCAAATCAAAAGGGACCATAATACGGACTTCTTTGTGTGCGCTGTGGGAAAGTCTAACGTAATAAAATCCAAATCCATTGCCCATTTTTTTTTTTTTTTGCCTGGAACGAACGAAGATAGTTGTCTGACATGACAATTAATAATCAGCGATGGCTATGAGTCAACAAACATCAGACGGGGTGGTGATATTTTAGACAAGACTGTTTGACACGTCTCCTGTTCCCTCACTGCACCAGTGGTGCCGTAGCGGGGTGGTTGTCCATCCAGAACACTCCCCCCCCCCCACTGTTTATCCCCTTTTACCCCACAGTACAGTAAAATGGCAGTTCCACAGAGAGTACTCTTTTAATTAATTCAGCATCGGTTATGGTGAGGCCACTCTTATGGCTCTGGAAATGGCACCAACTTGGGGACCTTCACGATGAGGTCACCTCAGCCTCCCCCGCGGTCGACCTGCCGGGGTCTGCTCTGTGTCAACCGGAGCTCATTGAGCGGGTTGGAGGGGGCCCGTTCACATCTCCTCTGGCTTGACTAGTGTAACCACACCCCATCCCCCTAAGGCCCCCCCCCCACCTACAGTGAGGCAGTGCGCGGCTTAGTGGGCGTCTGTGATCGGAAGGTCACCGGTTCAAATCCCGGAGTCGGCAGAGTGATTTTGCCATTGGGCCTGAGAAAGGCCCCGAACCTCCAGCTGCTCCAGGGACTGGCTGACCCTGCTCTCTCAAAAATGTATGTCACTTCGGATAAAAGCTTCTGCTAAATAAATGAATTGTAAATGTACCGTATTTCCCACAGGTGTGTTGAGCAGAAAGGGCAGTCAGAAGGGTGCACCAACAAACAAGCTTCCAATGTTTTTTAATTGGTCTTGGGACGCAGCCCATGGTACTACCGTGCTAAGTCAATTAGAGTGGGCCGGGGTTGCCGGAACCTCCTGCGCAGCCTTCTGCTCTGGCAAGGCCCGGGCCGGGCTGCGTACACGTCGGAGGAGCTGGAATATTTTTGGCCTATTAAATCTAACGACCGACTTCATCTACCCCCATTGCCTGATCTGTTCTCCCAATCAAAGGAGCCTGTTAAATGAGTTCCCTTTTTTTAAATCTATGCGCTGTGGCAAAAACCGAGTACCATAAAAAGCTAAAACGAAAGTCACCCCCCCCTCCCCTCCACCATCCCCCGAAACGGTCGTGTGAAACATGTTGGATGATAACTGTGAACACATGTGCTCGAGGGCTCACCAGCGCGTCACCCGTAAAGGACTCTGTGGTGCCCTGTCAGCACTCGAACCCATTTTGCCCCATGTTTCATTTATTATCTGATGTCTTGTGGTACCTCCGCTGATCAGGCCCCAGATGCGACCTTGTCTAACCTGAGCCGGACGGCCACTCTTACCAAGTCACGAACTACATCAGCCGATGATGCCATGGTTTGCATATTAATAGGCCAGAAATTATATACAGGCACCCTAAAAGTCATATTTATAAGCCAGAGACAAACTGTCCCGGTGTTACGCCCTACGGTACGACAACTGACGAGTCCGTCCAACATCTTGTCACATGTTCCTGGAGGTCTTCATATCTATTTGTTAAAAAAAAAACCTCACTGTTCACACTCCTTAATCTCAAGGCTTTTTACGATCCCCAGGAAGTTGCGAGGTCGCCATAGAAATCGAAAAGTGAGAAACACCAAAACAAAACAGGATAAAAAAAATAAAATAAAATAATAAAGCATAACGGAGGGAAAATGTAGAGGGAGAAAAAAAAAAAAAGCCGGGGGAACAATTGTGAAAATTCTCCAAAGGTCAGAACTGTGGAGTAGAGAGAGAGAAAACCATGAAAGTGTCAAAGCGAGCGGCGTGACGCACAGTCGGAGTGAACGCGTCCGCTTCGGCGAATAGGCCTCACGGGTTCTCTATTTTTCAAGCCTGACTGCAATTTGGACTGCCACGCTCCAGGGTCCTGCAGAACCGCTTTGCCAGGAGAGCCCGGACGGGGGTCGGCGGGCCCAAAGAGAGCTGAGGACGGACGCCTCCCCCCCCCAGGCACGATCCCGGTCACCCCCATTTCCCACGGCGAAGGGTGGGTTGGTGGGATCGTTCACTCTGACATTTATCGACCGCTACCCTCCATCTCCAGCGGTCCCTTTCTGCCGCCTGATTCATCTGGAGGGCGGGCCAGGCTCCCATTGATAGACCAGTAAAGCGTTTTGACAAGAAAAGTGTTTCTAATGAATCGTGGCCATAGAAACCGGCAAATCGAGGCAACAAATTGAGCCTAGGAACATGAAAAGCATGGCAAAACAATAGGGCAATTTCCCTCAATTATTGCGGCAGTGCGGCTTCTGTCAAACAGCAATTAAAGTGATCGGCGCTGGAAGTAATCTCGATGCAATTTGGGCAAACTGTAAAGACAGAAATGTAACGCGAAACGTCGACAGTGCAGTGCGGCGGCTAGCGGCGTCAAGGCTTTAGCCAATTAGCAAATGCATGCTTGCTAAGATTTGTCATCCCGCGAAGCACCCAGCCAGGTCTAACGGGAGGTCTCCGTCTCTTTTCATATGTTCACATTTCCCATAAGACCCCGTTTGGATCTCACGTCTCCCCTCCTTCGGCGCCATCTCTTGAGTTTGCAGTGAACGCTGTCGTTATTTCACCTCAGGCCCTCCCATGGGGAGCCAGAGCGAAGCTGTGAGTCGTCCTGGAGGTAGCCCGATAAAGAAGCCTGCCGAACAAACAGGTTCGATCTCCGTCCTACTCGGGATTTAACATTTAGGCGCGGCTCCGTGCTTTTCGACCTTGTGCCGCTGTCTGCGGAGAGCTTTCCGGACGAAAGGCTCTTCTAACACTGTTTCTGAGCTGTTTTCTTTGGGAGGTTTACATGAAGGTAGCTGGACTTGTTTTAGCCACCCGTGAAATTATTTATTACTTAATATGCTTAATGAGTTTCAATTTCCTTTCCAGCACTGCCAAGGCAAATTGATTCGCTAACAGTGAAAAGCAAATCCACAGGGACATGAAAGTGTAGCCAATCACAGTGGTGATCTATCCTCTCACTTCAATTAAGCTCCACCCAGCACTTGTTTATGATTTAAAAGCAGCATGTAACCTGTCATAATGAAAATGAGGTTGACACCAATTTTAGTTAACCAACAGTTTAATTTCAAGGATGTTGGATATTTTCAAGCTGCGAAAAATGAAAATGTTGCTTCCCATGGCACTGTAAATAAGATATTATATATCTACAGAATAAATATTCTGCTATCTAGCTAAAATACAGAATTAAAAAAACAAACTGTGACTGTGGGAGGGGGCTTTGGCCTTGAAAGCTGGAGGCCAGGACCGTGGCTGCAATCGCTCTCAAATACAAATTTATCTTCGAACGGCCGTCACTTAGTGCCTGAAGTTGAGAGTCCATCTGTACGACCCGTGAGACTCTTAACGATAAGTGAGAAGCAGTGGAAACAATGCAGTAACACTCCAGAAAGAGAGAGAGACGGGGGGGGGAGGGGGGGGGGTGGTTTTGCAAGCCACGGGGGGCTCATCAGTGTCCCATGTAGTGGCGCCTTGACCCCAGGCCTCATCCGTTGCGGTGTTGACACCCGCCCTGCTGGAACTCCATCGTCGTCGGGGCAACCTCTACCACAGAGTCCTTTATCAAGTCGGTGTTGGACTGTTCAAGGTCCTATGGTCCATTCCCCATCCTCTGCAGCTCCATCCACACATCCAGATGAAAGGTGACCCCCCCCCCACACCACCCTGGGTCCAGTGAGCACCAGCAGGTGGCAGCACGTGCTCACTGCCGGCTGCATATGCACACTGGTCACTGGCGCCCAGCCGGCCATCTCCATCCGGCTCGGCGAGGCCCGCAGGGAACATTAAGCCTTTTGCCGGGCAGCAAACATCAAAAAAGGTATTAAATATTACAGCCATGTTTTTAATTTTAATGGCCTGTTTTAGTGTCGCACGAGACACCAATACATGAATCACGGTGACCTGAATGAGCTTCCTCACACGCCAAACTGTGCAAGCATGGGAATCTGGGACAGACGGAGTCCAGGGGACCAATCAAACGTGTGCGTCCAAACCCCATAACCCAGACTACTCTCAGGTCATTGACTGTACCCTGAAACAACTGAAGGCAGCATTTCCAAAATAATATACCTTGTATCTATTTTATAGGTTTTCTGTGTCCAGGTCTTGCCCCGATATCAATTCTGCTTAAGTGGCAGAAGATCCTCCCTTATGTTAAATCTACCTCCTTTCCACTGTAATTATGTCGCTGTCTTCCACACCACTTGGTGGGCGGGTCTGTCTTGTCAGTCACTGTACTAAACTAATTCCCATTGGTAGCTTCATTCCCCATGGGGCCAATCTAGGCATTGACCCAATTGCAATTGCTGCACCCAGGATCTGTTTTCTGAGCCACTCAGAAGACTGCTGCTTTTTCCAGGCACTGGGGACAGATTCTGATTGGTGACAGCAAGGCGGGAACGAGAGAGGCCCTGGCTCTGAGTTAAGTCCTCCCTCAAGACTAGTTCCTCCTCCACTTTGTTGATCGGCTCAGGTTTCTGTATGTCTGTGGAGCTCTGCTCTTCAGGATCTCCATGGAAAGAAGTCATAAAGGAACTGAGATTAAATGGCAAATATAAAATGCACATGGATCCGCTCGAGCCAGTCATGCCTGCTAGGGCCCATCTGGGCTCGAAGGGCGGAACTTCTCACCATTTGTGATGTGCTCATCCCACCTTCCACGTTGTCCTTTCAAGCGCAACCTTGTTTGACACTAAATCAACACTAAAGTTAGCAGCTATCTGATGGTATGAGACTCTGTGTGTTTGGACGCAGTGACTGTGATTGGAAGGTCGCCAGTTCTGATTCTGTCCTTGGCAGAATAGTCGCATGTCTGTTCAGCCCTTGAGCAAAGGTCCTAACCTCCCAAAAAACTCCAGGGGTGCCGGATAAATGGCCTGACTCTGTGCTCAGACCCCAAGTTATGCTCTCACTTGTATATATCCGTCTGTATATCTTAAAGGAGAGCATGATGGGATATATGGAAACAAAATAATTCCAATGACCCTGTTCTCGTGCAAGTGGCATTGGAAGCATGATTTCCGAAAAGGTTTTTAAGGAGTTTTTGGTTCCTCTCCCTCGTTATTATCTGCCCCTCTTTCTTTCACTGTTTTTGTATTACAGTAAAATCCCGTTATAGTGGACTCGCTTATAACGGAATATCGTCTATAACAGACGAGGTCCGCTGGTCCTGGCCGTGCGCCTTTAGGAACATGCAGAAAAAGCATCGGATATAGTGGACTCGCATATAACGCAATTTTGCTTGTAACGGGCAAACAATTTGGTCCCCAGGGCCACTTTTACCTGTAGTTTTGTTCGGCTATAACGGACATGCAGGCTCCGCCTACAAGGCGCGTGGCGTGCTGGTGAGATCCAGCGAAGATAAGTAGTTGGGATTATTAATAGTCATGCTTCTGGTCAGGTAAAGTTGGATTTCTACATGTACAATATAGTAATCTATACCAGGGGTTCCCACACTTTTCGGCTCACGACCCCCAAAATAACCGTGCCAGTGACTCGTGACCCCCACTATCCTCG
>JAABNY020000002.1:13336473-13349854 GCA_015164015.2 Brevimyrus niger | reverse complement strand
GTTGGGGGTGGGGCCCAAAGGGCCCCTTGGGGTCTTATTTCCCGGTTGTCTCATGCAGCTGGAATCCCACCGTAAATACCGGGGAAGGAAGCAGTGGGGGGGGGGGGCGGTGGTGTTTGGCTCAGCAGGCTAGGACTCCGATTGCAAGGTCGCTGGTTCGAACCCTGGACACTGACGCTGCTGTTGGGCCCTTGAGCAAGTTCCTTGACCTCCAGTTGCTCCACGGGCACTGGCTGAAAGGTTAACCCTGCCGTTTCGCTGTCACCTGAACCGGTGTGGGTGTCTCAAACAGGAGGGCAAGATGGGATATGGTGGGGAAAAAGCATTCAAACGAACCTGTACTCATGCAAACGGCAAGTAAAGCAGCACTTCATCGCTAATTCATCTTATTTGCAGGTTGTCCCGTTGCACATAAAGGACACCAACAACGTGTGCAATCTGCACTGCACAGGTCAACTATGACCAAACTGGCGTGACCAACACTACACCCCCCCAAAAGCACCCTTCACACACCTACCGTCTCACCTCAGACACCCAACCCCCGGCACAAGTATACTCACTCAGAATGGGGTACATGAGCAGAACCTTCCTCCTGTAGATATCGGGGGGGAATTTGGCATAGTAGACTTTGGCTTTCTGGGTCTCCTCGTCGCTCTGGATGAGGATCTTTCCGATGCGGATGGACCGGCAGCAGTCTCTCAAGCCCTGTTCCATGGCTTCTCCTGCACACGGCGGAACGAGTGTGAGCAGGAGTACAGCGGCATTGATTTTTTTTCCTCCATTAACTTTTATAGAAATCATTAACTTTTATAGAAATATTAAAAAACATTTTTTTTCTGTACAGATAGCAAACCCATTCCATGATAAAAACGGAAATGCAAACATTAAATTTCCCTACACGCAACTTAGTTTAAGTACAAAGGCAAGAAACACTTCTTTATCCCTCAGACTTACCAACATGATTGTTTTGGGTACCTTTTTGTATTGCTAAGTGGCGGTTTACGTCATTTGAAAAGTACCCGATGCGGCCTGTTAGCTGGACGGTGGAACCACAGCGCGCTTATCGGCAGAGTGACGCATGGGAGACGCCCGAGCGCAGCCAGCGTACGGCTCCGCCCAGCGTCGCACTCACCGCTCCTCATGATACTGACCCCGCAGTTGCCCTTCTCGAATTTAACGCCGTCGTACTTGTGCCCTGCGGGAAGACACAAGAAGGAAGGTCGGCGACAGAAAACACCAGAACCGTAAAATGGTCCCCCTTTTCGAAAAAGCTTCCCCTGATATGAGGGACTCACCAGTGGGAGTCGTGACGGTGCACTCTGTGAACGGCAACTGGTTGAGTCCTTCCTCAACTACGAGTCTGATCTGGAAGAAAGAAAAAGAAAATGTAAAGATCACACAAACTGGAACGCCATTTCCCAACTAGCCACTAAAAACATTTAATCAAAGTGATACTTCCCCAGTCTTTTCTGTATTAACCGGCTTTCATTTTATATCTAATGATTATCACGCGGCCAATCACCATGTCTAAAGTACACCGCAAGAACAAATTTGATTTAATCTTAAAGCACGTACAGTATATGGACAAAGGTATTGGGACAAAGCGACACCTACAGGAGCTTTTATGACCTTCCATCCACAGGCATCAATATGGAGTTGGTCCCCCCCTGGGCAGAATTCACACAGACACACTCCAAGATCGGCTGAAAAAGCTGAGAGGCTACCCAGAAAAGTGGCAGCTGTTATAGCTGCAACGGGGGCACCAACTCCATATTGATGCCTATGGATTTAGAATGGGATGATAAAAAAAGTTCCTGAACGTGTAATGGCCGGGCGTCCCAGTACCTTTGTCCCTATACTGTACGTGCCGCAACACCGACAAGTGAAATCTCTGATTACAATATTGTGAGACTTCTTGAAGCCAGACTTACCAGTCGATCTGCACAAAACATAAAATCACCTCTGCTGGTTGCCCTGTTTAAAGCGAAAAAAAAGAGACACCATTTACCACCAATAGCAATGACAGACATATTTTACAGGAATGCTCATATTTCACATCAACGCCCTTATGAACAAATATCCACAGCAGTATCCGTTACAAAACAGATTATCCAGAGTACTTCTTAAAACCCTGTTATAAGATTTAAAAGCTTCTGTGGTATCCATTTAAGCGCTGCACTTGTGTTCAACTGAGTGACATTTTAATTTTATGAGTTAAAGTATCGGTGCTGACCCCCCCCCCCCAAAAAAAAAGAGCACCTGCGATCCCATTCCTCCTTCCGGTCTTGAACAGCTGGGGCTTTGCCGTAGCCGTTACCAGATACAAGTCCGACACGAAACAAGACACGGTATCTAACCGAGCTACGCGTATACGGATACATGTGGGTCCATACATATAAAACACGTTTCCTGCGATGCTTCGTCGATCACGTCTGCAGTCGAAAAATGGGGGGGGGGGGCTTACTTGTCCCGGATGATGGTCTGCAGCTCTCGGATTTGGTCATTCAGCGGGAGCAGCTTAACCCGCGGCCCAAGCTGCCACGGACACGGAGCTCCGACAAGCCCGTTTCCTTGGGTCTCCTTGACTTCAGCGCTGGAGATGGTGCCGCCGCCAGAGCCGCCGTTTGCGAAACGGACCTGCTTGACAGCGTGTTCCAGCTGGCTGGCGCCGCTCAGCTGCTGCTTGTGGCAAGGCATCTTATTCGCTTTATTGTCCAAAATTAACTCCATAGAGCGGGGGTGTCCTCTTAAGAACAGTCTACGTTCCCTCCTTTTTCTGAGGGCGTAACAAACGGAAGAGAGAGAAATAAAAAGTCAAACAGACGTGCCCTTCCACATAAAAGGCGACACTTACTTGCCCCGTTAAGGTGAACGCGCCCAGATACTGCTCGACGGAGCCCAGTGCATGGCGGCTGCGCCAATACCGCGCCGCGCTGACGTATGTACAAAGTTCGGCTGCTGCGGATTTCGTCAGCACTGTTTACAGATCCAGTGCGGGCCATATCTGGACGATGGGGAAGCCGTGTTGCGCAGGCAGTCTAGTTAGAAAGGCGGTAGTGATTATTTAAAAACAATTTATTTATATATTCATAATAATATTAGAGACGAGGAAGATGTGACGCAGACATCAGACCTTGGGGATACTGATTTCAGGGAGGCAGATAAGGGGCATCCGGGAGGGCGGAGTACTAGCCAGTGCTTGGCTGTTATTACGGTAATACCGTATATATTACCGAATAGGGTGAGGGCAGGTAGGCGGGCAAAATTTACTGACCAGGGCAAAAGAGCGGTGGTAAAACTTCTTTCCGGTTATTTTTACCACCGCTGAATAACAGAACGACGGGTTACCGGGACATTGCGCATGATTTGAGGGTGTCAATTTGCGAGAGACTTCCAGAACTTACGGGAGAAGCGTGATGTCTGTTAACATTAAAAACACTATAACAGCCCCTATTTAATTTACCTACACATGATCTGATGTAGGGCATCCACAACAAATACTGTAACGTTTTAAGGCTTAATGCTACCAAGTTAGATGAATTACAAGCATAGGTACTTACAACTTTACCAGTATAATGGACATCAGACTGGTCCCTGAATTTTATTAATGCTTATTTTACTTGAGTGATTACAGATTTCTAATTTAAAGCTGTAGCTACTGCTGGAACCGCTGTTCGGTTACACGAGCCACAGCAGCCGGTGTCAGACCACAATGCTGCGGCATTGAAGCTCCTGGGCTCGGCTGGGCTGAAGCACGGGCGATCGCCGACACCGCAGCCCCGGGACGGCATTCGTAAATCCCCCCGCCCGACAACGGTCCACGCCAGCTTCCGAGCAGACGGCTCGAATCAGACAAAGCGGCGTGTCGTGCAGAAGGGGGCGGGCTCCGAGGAGACCTCTGAACCCGGGGACAGCCGCCAGTCTCCTCCCCTTATCGCTCTCCCCGCGTTCATCATGGCGCCTCCGTCGGTCTTCCTGCGGTGCGGATTTTACTTCCAAAGACGGAAACTGGGTCTCTTGCTTCGACAAACGAGCTCGTATCACGCAGTGAGACACGCCGACGAGAGGAGAGGCCAGACCCCGCATAAGAACAAGAAGGCCTTCCAGGTGAGCGGCTCACGGAGCTTAGCCCCAGCCGAATTTGTGTGCGCCTGGCCCGGTAGCTGTCACAAGGACAATCGGCGTTAACCGGATCCACATGTAACCGGTGATCACAAGTCGATGCTAAACTGATGGGTAAAAAAGTGTGTCTTGATTAACGTTTAACTAAGTTTACATTGTTGTATTTTTAACTTTTTAAGAAACGGCGTTGCCCTGTGCATTGAGTAATCGGCGAGCATTCTTCACTGCAATGACTACATCGGACACTTTCTGTATTATGGGTCAACTAATCAACATATTAACACGGAACCACGCCTATAGCGATCGTCATGAGTGTTTAGCAATTAAATTAGCCAGTCAAAAAGGCTACAACCTGCGAATAGCCGGCTGATCAGAGAAAGTCATTTGAACTGCATGCCAAGTAAGTTCAGTTAGTCTTAAAAACCGATAGCAAATCCTGATGTTAAAGTCACCGGCGCCTAAACCCGGAAGAGTTATCGTGTCCTGAGTGTCGGTGGTCGGTCATCTTATACGATCGGTGTCATTCTGTTTACGCGCGGTTTAATAATGTGACATTTGGGACAGGATCCAGAGCATATTAGATAATAGGAAATTTTGCTGTTGACCTTTGAACGGGCCACCAGAGTTCAGCTTATTTAGTAAATATCCTAAATATGTCCCCCAGTCCACGTGATGTTGGGAAACCAACTGCTTGTGTCATGCTTTGCAACTTGTGCTGAAAGATAAGGCATCGTAACTCCCACCCTGTATATCTTGTTGTATGGACGCCCTGCATTAACATTACCCGCTGAGCAGTCCTCACATGACAATCCCCCAACCCCCCCCCCCCCCCCCCCCCCCGGTCTCCAGAGTGCTTATTTATTTCACTTATTTATAAAGGAGCTTTTAAGTAAGACAATCCTACCCAAAATTGTAATGGTGTACCGAAGGCCTCAAATCACGCAGATCTACAGAACACAGATGATCGACTCAGTCTGACGCTCCGCGAGTTGTTTTAATCCTGGGTTAGATTCTGGGTCAGGAGCAGAACCAGGGGACGTTTGAGGATCCACCCTGATTCATCCTGGAGCAGCGCCCCCCCCAGGGGAGCTGAATGTGTGGCTAGGGGAGGATACATCATGGTGGGACAGCCAAAACCCCCCAGGCCAGAACCTGCAAGGTGGTCCCAGCTGGTGAAGATGACAGCGCAGTACTGCTGCTTCAGGTCTGATCCGAAATTGGATTTGGCAGATTCCCCACGGCTGGGATTTAATTAGGTCTTTTTCTCCTTCCCGGTCTGTCAGGGTGTCGATGTAGATGGAGACAACTTTCTGATTTCTTCAGACAGGATGAGCAGAGAACTAAATAAACCGCAAACAGCCCCTTCGGCCCCCGAATCTTGGTGGCTGACACGTCCGGACCCCTCCCTCACAGAAAGGCGGGCGCGGCAAAAGGTAAGATGGATTAATCTTCTTGAATGTGAACTGGCACTGTAACTGGGTCAGAATGGGACGTGTTCAGTCATGGCGGGAGTAGGGGGGGGGGGGAGGGGGCAGGCTGGGCGCTTCTGTGGGGTTCGAACAACTGCTGAGTGGCAAGAAAGTAGCTAAATTTTTAGAAACACAGACAGGCTCAGATGTTGGAAATTTCCAGAAAAAGTAATGGATGGACAGTGACTGGGCTGCTGAACTGACCATCTCATTACAGATATTATGTTAAGCAGATAATTCAAGTTTGATATGTATATATGACAGAATTTTATTACTTAATGGTTAAAAATCCCTTAAAAGAGGCTTTGCTTATGCCAACAGTCCCCCCCCTCCCAGGGCAACTGAATCAGATTTAGAAAGACGGGGGTGCAGGGAGGGGAAGGAGACCAAATGTTAGCTTTTAAGGTTCACACAGGATTTCTGCCTCACCTCGGGTGAGAGTTGCATTTGGTCCTGGGGGGTGAGGTGTGGCGGGGGCCGCTCCAGAGATCGCTTAGCTCCTCTCCTGGCCATTTGTCCACGTTAAGCTGGTCAGATCTAGTAGCCCTGTGATACCAAGCCTGGGGGGCAGTGAGGGCGGATTATTCCTTTTTCCTTACCATAGCGGCCCCATTAAGCAAAATGCTGACATGAACGCAAACTGAAGGGTGGCACTCATTTTAACGGCCAAGACAAACAGAGATCAGCAATGAGACAGTACAGTCTGAAAGCAACGCTGCCATTCAGGTCCTCCAGGGCGGCGCCAGAGCTCTCCAGGGTACAGGTTCTGCCCCCTGCAGGCAGTAACGGGGCTGTCCCTGCTCCACAAGCCACCGCAAGGACAGATTCCAGTTACTGACTGCCGGGGACAGAGGCCCGGCTGGGATGGGCCCAAAGCCGCGATCCAGTTTCCCGACATCTTTTCCCAGAAATGGGTCATGACTTCAAGGTGTCAGAATAAACCTTGAACAAAGGGGCCTAATAGCAAACGATTCCTCCAGATATTTCTGTTTGAGAGGGTTTTATTGGATAAAAATATTTGCTACTAATGACAATGATGATAATAATATGAATATCCGTACACTTCAAAATATATGAGACAATGGTATTTAAATTACATTACGTTACAAGCAATGTTTGTATTTCACAATGTGAAAACCTCATAAAAGCAACGGATTAGTCAAGAATAGTGAGCAGGTGTGCTGGAGAAAGCGCAGGGGACCTTACCTTCTGCTGGGCAGCAGACAGACACACGTCTCTGTCACATGCTACTCCCCCCAGCTCTGAGGGCTCGACATACTGACACGCGTCTGATTCCAGGTTCCTGCCTTTAAGATACTGAACATTAACCTGAGACGACAGAGGAGGCCCCAGTCATGTGACGAAGGCCGCCGGGGGAGGGGTGTATGCACACCCAAAACCGCCCCCCCCCCAGTTTGCCTGACGTCCCTGGGCTTGTGCTTTCCAAACAACCGGTGGTTGAGAGCTCCTTCTGGACAAACGGCAACGGACATCTTGGAATTCGCAATGACCGCATTCGCTGCTGTGGTTTGTGACACATGCATCTGCGACGACGGTCTCAGCGATAACCGAGCTTGCGATGGCTGCATTTGTGACGACTGGTTTTGTGACAAATGCGTTAGTTCTGCATGCACACGCCCACCGGCGCGCACCAGCATGCGGGCGCGTCATGGCGGCCGTTGGCATGGCGATGCGGAATGCAGAGCACCAGAAGTAGCTCTGTATTTATGAAGTAAAGGAAGGTGACAACAGTCAAGGAAGTATGAGTCACTGTAGTACATTCGAAAGCACTCAGAGTCCTTTAGCGACATTCCCCATCATTCCTTTATTAATCCGAGTCCGGAACAGCTCATCACGAGCCTTTGTGCTCCGGCGTGTCGGGCAGGAAGTAGCCACAGCTGTAGCTCCGGAGCACGAGGCCTGACCAATCAGACGGGCCGTGCGGGTCCACGGCGCCTCACAGATTTATCTCCTCTCTCGTCATCATCTGAATCAGCACCCTGTGATCTATAGATGTGCCCGTTTTTGTGAAGATGCTGTCGTTTCTTGTCCAGCTGGAGAGCGAACCCTTCCTGAGCTGTCAGTGGGTTAGTGAGCTGACTATGTGTGTGTGTGTGTGTGTGTGTGTGTGTGTGTGTCCTCCTCGTGTCTGCCTGGGGAGGGCCAACGGTCTTGCCCGCACACCTTTTATCTGTTTGTCAGCTTCCCTGGAGAGCGCTGAGAGCTGACCACCTGTTTCTGTGACCTTGAATGTCTCACTTCAGCCTCTTTACCGACACAAAACAAACACACGACACAGGCAGGAGCAGGAAGCCTTCGCATTTATAATGTGGCCTGGTGTGGAATGGCTCTGCCTATATGGGGTTGGTGCATTACAATACAAAGATACACTGTTCAGATTAATCATGCCTGTACGTGTGTCTATGTGTGTGTATCTGTGTGTGTCTTTGTATGTGTGTCTGTATGTATGTCTGTGTCTCACTGTGTGTGTCTGTGCATGTGTGTCTGTGTGTGTCTGTGTGTGTCTGTGTGTGTCTGTGCATGTGTGTCTGTGTGTGTGTTTCTGTGTCTGTGTGTGTCTGTGTGTGTGTTTCTGTGTCTGTCTGTGTGTGTGTGTGTGTCTGTGTCGGCTCACACTGCAGGCAGAAATGTGTCACAGTGATCACCACACCCAGCAAAATTCCACCAAATCATAAACTTACAGGGCCAGTAAACCTCAATCTGATTCAGCCATCCAGAAACCGCCTCTCCAAATGTCCGTGTGTCATTTTCCCACGACTATAAGCTCTGACGTGTCCTCTGATCGCTGGTGTGTGCTGAGTCCAGCTGTGTGCCTCTTGAATTCCGCCGTAGTGGGTCCAGACCAAGGTTCAGCTGTATTCCATTCCGCGAGTCCAATTAGCATGCAAGGGAGCAGCGGCTTCTGACTGTGGACAGAGCTCCATCAACAGATAGCAGCCTGGTCGATTGTTTTGTTAAATGTCTTAAATTTCACACTCACATTCTGAATATTAAGTGCATGCAAAACAGCTTCTGTATAAAAACCTAATCTTATGAGAAAGGGAATGAAGCATCATTGAGTCTGAATGTTTTCTGATGATAAATGACTTAAATATTTAAATTGGCAAGAAACAATATATGCTACACTACAGCAAATCTGCCCCTTAAACATTATACATACACATACACCAGGGACATCACTAGGATTGAAAGACAAGGGGGACTTAGCCCTCAGGGGTGTAGGAAAGAATTAGCACACATCCGCAACCTAAACAGGCTTCTTTAATTTTATTAGATCGTGTACAGCAATTATGCTGCTATCTGGCTCATTTTATTTCACTGGCTTCTCCGGAAGATTCCCTGCCTTTGGTTTCCTTAGTCTTTAAGATATTTACATTTCTAAATCACAGTCTAAATGAGTCCATGAGTTTTTTAAACAACTTACTGCACGTTGGGGTTGTGTGTTAATTAAAAACATGCTAGCAAATATCAAATCAATTATAACAGCTGCATTAATGCCGGCAAGTTAGTCTAAATTAGTTTTAATAGCAAAACAACGTCACTTTCCTTTCAAGTTAAGCAATCAACAGTTTTTAATTGACACCTACTCAATCTCTGACAAGGAAATTATCTGGCCGCTTCTTTCTGTTGAACTGCGGATATGTGATAATATATTTTATGGGCGTCAACGTTGTCCATCATCAGCCGTTAGATGTTTGCCATTATAGTCGTGTGTGTCCTGTAATGGACTGGAATCCTGTTCATAATGTACCCCTATCTAGTGCCAATGATGGATGAATGGATGGATGAACACAAAATGAAACATACCCAGTGTGACCAGAAGAATGCAGGTAGAGAGGCGGCTCTTCGCCAACCCTAAAACGCCATCCGATTGGCATTCCCACCGCATTCCTGTATGTCAGGTAGGTCGTGTTGTTCTGCTGAAATATGCGCTTTTTTTCCGCCCCCACCTGCATGTCACGAAGCGACCGAGGACCTGTCGCTTCCCGGGAGACGCGTCTGACTCTTATCACCGCGTGTTGTCACCTCACCTCAGTTCCGTGCGCTGTGGTACTTTGGCACATTGTAATGCTGGCATTTTAATGCCAATCAAAATTTTAAAGATATAAAATGAATTAGGAAAAAAAAAGAAAAATGTCCACATATTCCCTGCTTAGATCGCGTTTTGTGTTTGCCGTTTGTTAATTTTCACATCCAGCAAATCACTGGCACTTTTATTCAGAAGAGCCTCTTGGGACAACGTCTTGTACGTTTGTGTATTTAATCTGAAATTGATTCCAATAAAATATCCTTAACACGAACATAGATCTATATCGTGACATGGGGCTGCCCACTGTACTAGTACGCCCAGGTATGACGCGTTATTGCCCCCTAATGTCGAAGGGAGGAAAGTATCGTAGAGCTCCTCATACGTGTCTGTGGTTCATGGGCTAAAATAATGAGGGTGGACTTGGCACGTAGACGCTCCCCGTTCCAGTTCTGGTGAAGGATGATGCATGGGTTGGGGACAAATAATAGATAATAAGACAAATAATTACCAGTTTACATTTGTAGAGAGTATACTCCCAAATACACGAGTTCAATACCCTGAGTTTAATTTTAAAAATGTCTCACATTATATTCTATCATCACAGTCATGTATGAAGTCCTGGATAAGGCCGTCAGTTATTGACATTAATGTAAATATACATTTGCGGAGCCAACCAGGAGACTAGTCTTAATAAAAAGTACTGCACCAACATTGAGGTCTAGACAAATTCACTCTGCAAGATCACAGAGCCGTTAGCGTTACCATCAGTCTGCAGGGACAACTGGGTGGAACCCGATGAGAATGTGTAATTTCAAGCGGCAGACTGAAGGGTGAAAAGGCAGCAGGATTCGCTGGTACAGTGCGAGGCAGGAATAGTTTGTTCCCATTTAAGACAGTGACACACCATTTTTCTTACTTCGTTATTTATTAGTGGTAAGGAATCCATGGTCTTATGTTGCTACCAAGGCCGTGGGGATAAATATAATTATACTTCTCAAACCTGATGGGAAATGGAAAGCAGAATCGTCCAGGGGTACATTCAGCATATAAACGGGTAATATGCCCATGCTGCGATAAGGCGATAAGGCAAAGGTTTTGTGCTTTTTATGCAGGAATACGCCGGAATGACTAAAATGGAAACATCAGCATAAGCCAGCTAACGAGTATCACAGGTGGCAGCCCAGGAACGGCGCCGGGCACGACGGCTCGACCTTCGCCGCGTCCCCCGCGGGCACGGCAAGCGACGGCGTCCTCAAGCATGACTAGACCGTCTATTGGCAGCAGGGGTCCTCGGAAGCCACGGGTGGCTTTTTCAGTGCCCGAACATGACATTTTCTTCCTCTCGGGACGGGTGTTCTTTGGGACGACAGACACCGCAAATGGCATTTTTTTGGAGCCAGGGACATGAAGAACTCCTTACTTATTGAAGTAACTTAAACGGGTTTCATAATGACAATTTCTGGTTCTTTCTGTCCCATCCTGGCTTCCTTGGCTACACGCTATAACACAAGGACTCAATATATCTGACACGCATGAATGCTGGAATCAATGTTTTTTTATTTGTCCACGGTCTATAATAAATCCACAGCCTGCAGCTGAATCAGTTACTTCCCAGGACTATTTTGCAGTTATTGCACAACCGAAGGCTTGATAATTTCTTTAATAACTTTATTATAGGGTTGTGAAATGGGACTGCCAGTGTATTTTAATAGGTTAAAAGCACAGAATAAACTCGTAAAAATAAATGTGTGATGGTCACGTGACATCTGGGTATACATTTACAATCTAATCTGACAAAACCAATGGAGGAAGCTTTTGGATTTGACATCCACGGAGGGCATTTCACAGCCGCGGAAAAAAAAATAAGAAAACACAAACACAATTTTTTGTTTCACCAATTTCTCAATTTATGGGTGTGCATCTATACATACATATGCAAACTGCAGCATAGTTATTTTCAGTTTCTCGTTAATAAAGGGCTTCTTTGTTCCTTTAAGGGACTTCAGTCCTGCTTTTATACACTCTCAGAAAAAAGGGTAAAAATAAAAAAAGTAGCTTTCCTTGTCACTGTGGCTGTGCCCTTAAGAGGTACAATTGTAATGGTACCTTTTATGGTACAGAAATGGACTCTGAGGAACATCCCAAAGGTACAAACAGCATTAATGTACCATAAGTGGTACAGAAATGTTCCTCAGAGTCAATTTCTGTATCTGAAAAGGTACAATTATCTTCAGCTGGGGTACAAATAGCAGAACCTTGAGGGTACAGCCCCAGTGACAAGCAATTTTTACTCTTTTTGCTGAGAGTGTCCTAACGGTGCATTTCACACCTGCACTTAATGTTTCACCTTCTTTATGAAATTCACTTGATGTCATCCTACGATTCGTGAGAAACTATCAGATAAATTACCGGTCATCTCTGGTATTAGAAAGTCGCTTCCGCCCATTAACTGGCTGGTTTTTGGTCGTTCCCAGTGTCTCCTGCTTCACCTTATTCTTCTGTACTGCTGTCTTAGAAACTTTGAAGCTGGAAGCAACCTGCTGCTCAACGTAGCCTTCTGTCAGCAGAACCAGGGTTAAAATAGCATTTTAAAAATGCATATTTGTTAAAAAATATGGAGTGGTCACATTTTTTTTCCGCGGCTGTATGTCGTCATATAGGTACCTAGCTATACTCATATAATAACATGTTTTATGTTCTACTAAAGGGTGAACAGCTGAAATACTTATAGATGTTGCTGCGCTCAGTGCCATTGTGGTCAGATATAAAGCTGTCAGTCACGGCAATATAAGAAAAGTGCTTTTCATTTCAAGACCTTTGTCCTCCGTGTCCCAAATGACGAGCGCGTCCCCTACAGGTAGCACCGGCGCAGCCCACAAATCGAGCGAGCGGCCGCTGCCGAAGAACCCGCGGGAGAAAAAAAACGTACATACGATGGCCTGCGAGACACTCACGACGTAAAGTGCCAATACATGAGCTATATGTAGAAGTGAAACGTGATCACCAAAGGGGAACGCCGAGTCGTCCTCTTCAGAGGTTTGTGCAGAGTGACGTCTGTGCCGAAATCGACACCAGGGCTCTCCATCTTCCCGGCGATGCGGGGGCCATCGGGGAAAACCAGCATCTGTAGTCAAATAGCATTCAGTCAGACGCTGGTTATCGAAGACATTCTGCACGTCAGTGGCTGATCAAAGGGGAGACATTGTACATCCTATACATTACTCAGCAAATTTTGGCACTAATGAGGTACCTGACACTATATACATTGTTAAATACAATTAAGTATCAAAGTAGTCCTCCATATAAAGTGAAATACACTGATTTATAGGGGCAAAGACAGATTCATAGGGGCAAATATATATGATATGCAATTAGACATGAAGACGCCAAGAGCTGAAATTCTATATGGACCATTTAAAAACAGTAGATCGCCTTAATCAGACACACCTGATTGTTAATGTCAGCAGCACACAGATGGGGCTCCATGCCCGTACAGCTGAGCATTAGGACGGCTCAGATTTTTAACGTGATGTGATTGGGGGGGAATGGAGTGGTGAAGGACATTGATATCTCTGCCGCTAAAATGCCTCACTAATGACAGTCATCAGAGAAGAATGGCTAGGAACCTTAACAAGAAAAGCACAAGTGCAGCTCTGTTGAGATTCACCGCAGAGTCGTGCTGCTCACGGTACATTTAGAAGAAGACAAGGAGAAGATTTTCTTCTTTAGCCATTTTGCG
>JAABNY020000002.1:13305294-13320618 GCA_015164015.2 Brevimyrus niger | reverse complement strand
AGCCGCTGCAAATGTAGTCCTGCTCCCTGTTTGCATTATTCTTTTAATAATTTTGGCCCGCCGCTGGCATCCTGTTGACAGGCACAAAGCCAAAGATTTGCCAGTAATGGGCCAACTATGGAGACGAGATCAGTGGCTTTGTTATCCGCCTGCCTGTCTGCGCGGAAAATCCCGGCCAGCTTCACGCAAAGTGTGTCGTTGCTGTGCTCACACCCTCCCTCTCCCTCTCTCTCTCTCTCTCTCTATCTCCCTCTCCCCCTTTCTTTTTTTTTGAGCAGTGGTGGAGAGTGATTTGATCAAGCTTTTATTTGTGCTCTGGTAGCACAAACCTCCCACTGTGGAATGTGTGCGTGTGTGTGTGTGTGTGCATGCGTGCGTTCGTGTGTGTGTGTGTGTGTGTGCTTGAGTGCGCTTGTGGGAGACTTTAAGAAGGTTCCTTGTCACCTGCCATTTTGGAAGGAAGGGGAAATTAAGCTTAAATGGCCAAGTGAAATAGAAACTAGGAGTTTATATTTTTGATTATATATGCATTTTCTTTATGCTTGTCCTGCCTTTGATTGATTGATTGGACTTGCTCTCTCACAGCAGTGGGGACTTCGCTGCTCTGGCCTGACTTGCTTTCTTTCTGTGCTAGGTGGCTATCCAGCTTTTACGGGGCTGTTGCCCCCCCCCCCCCCCTCTCCCGGCACCACATGAGCTGTGTTAGTGGGGACTGCATGTGGTTCCGTGCATGAATATAAAAGCAGGCCCTGATTGCAGGGCTCGCCCGGATGAAAGGAAGAGGAAATCAAATAAATACTCACAGTGGTTCGTTTTAGCCGGGTGATTCGGCCTCTCCGCCGGGCAAAACCCATCGGCGCCTTGGCTGCCCCACTCCACCCCCCCCCCACCCCCCCGCCGCATATTTTAATGAGGCCCATTTAAGGTCCGTGCGCAAGACACCGCATCAAGATTAATTGGAGCCGTGACAATGGGGTTCGGTTTCTTCGGAGAAAAAAAAACAAAAGCCTACTGAGATTATTTATTTATTTTATTTATTGTCAAGCGTTAAAAGCGAGGCTCCTCTGAATAAAATTAGCACGCGCGGCTTTTCGGCAATGCTTTCCGGAGCAATCAGTGTCCAGAAGGGGCTTTAAGTGCATTTGCCTACCCGGGCGACTCATCAGGGTCAATTAAAACATTTTTCGCTGGATTATGCTGCCGTGACAGATGTTCAGGCCGCTGACGTTGGAGGTCACGCGCAGGCGTGCGCTTTGCATGTGTCGTCGCGGTGAGCTTCGTAACGCCTGTGTCAGATATGTTTTTATATAGATTCCGCTCCCTTTTTTTTTTTTTTTGTTTTTTTTTTTTTTTTGCCCGTTTTGCTGTTTCGAAATGAACTGTGTAATTCGGAGGTTGCCCTTTAGTTCCCGCCGGGCAACGTGTCCTCGGGTGTACCCTAGACTTCGGCGCTATCTAATTTTTCATATCGTCCTGCGGTATATGGTATTTTGATGGTATTATCAAGAGCAATGCTGTTCTCGTATTTCAGTAAAAAATTCTCAGAGGCATGAATCCCACTGCTAATTTTGGCGCCATGCCCTTAAGACCTCCCTATACGCAAAATATTACTGTAATGGCACACAGGGCTACTGTAAATTCTCTGCGGTGAGGTCTCCCCAGGCGTATTAGTGGCAAGGAAGCAAGCGGGAAGCAGAGCGAGATGTCGTTGTCCAGCCAAGCGGGCTTTGTCTCATTGCCAGCCGTCTGTAATCGCGGTCGGCGTGGGTTCTGGTTTTTGGGGTGACCCCGCAGTCAGCCAGTAACAGCAGGTCTCCAAGACTGCAGCTGAGAACCAGTTCTTTGTTGTAGGCTGATTCAGAAGCTAACCCAGAAACCTGCACCCACACTGCCACCATGAACCTCACAGGTGGGGGTGGGGGTGGGATTCAGGTGGTGGGGGGAGGCTGAAGGGGGCTCGGGAGATGAGACGATCCTCTGGCTATTGGATGGGCCCAGCATTCACACATTACCTTCTGCCTTTCACTTTGTCTCACTTTTATCATTTTTTTTGTATCCTCTGCTCACGTGCAAAAATGTAAAGTCTGTGCTTGTTTGACAGCAATTATGGAGATTTTCTGAATTTAATTTCGAATGTCTGAGATATTGACCTAATGACTGACTTCGTAGGATACTTTGTAAGAAAACAAATCGTATCATGGAAATGATGTATTTGGAAGTGTATTTGGAAATTATATGGGAGTTAAAGGCATATGTGAGTTGTCATGGAGTGGTATAATAGGAGGAAGGTGAGTGGGGTTTGAGAAGGCGTGGGGCCATTGTTGTGTTTTGGGGAATAACGCTGTAGCTGGAGGCATTCCTCTTGTCTGCCCATAAGACGGCGTGTCAAGAGCTGGATCCGCCCTCTTCAACGAGCTCCGGAACGCCGTCTTCGGGAAGGTAGCCCAGAGCTCCATCCGGAGGATCGCCAAGAACGTCTTCCTGCACCTGCACAACCTGGACTTAAACTTTCACCTGAGCCGCCAGACGGGGGCGCTGTCCAAGGCCATTGACAGGGGGACGCGGGGCATCAGCTTCGTGTTGAGTGCCTTGGTCTTCAACCTGGGGCCCACAGTCTTTGAAATGGCCCTCGTCAGTGGCATCTTGGTAAGACAGCATTTCTGTGACATTATTAGTTGCATTATTGGGTTACTAGTTAACGTGAAAGCTTCAGTCCGTCGGCTCGTTACAACAAATTGCACTCAAAAAATAGTGATGCTCCGGAAGAAAGTGTTGAAAAAATGTTTAGCTCAACATGTTACATTTTCAACTTCATAAATTTGTTCCTACCTAAAAACAAGTCAATCTTTTAATTGAGTGTCAGCTTGATTGTGGTTGTAATTTTACATAATCTGTTATACGTTAAGAACTGTGTGAAGCAGGCTGTTTCGGAAAATTCCATCCTTTCCGCCAAATTTCGGTATTTTCAGCTCTCGTTTTCCCGAGACGCTTCACTTTATACTACACTGATGTCTGATATCCTCACAGTTTGCTGAAGGATTCTGTCCAAGACGCTGGTCTGTTTTTTGTTGCAACACTGGGGGAAAGAAAAGTTTAGGATCGTGATCTTTTGTTATAGCGTTGTTTTTCCTACCGTATTTCCATGCCCTTCAGGGGAGCAGATATTTCGAGAAGAATATAAAGCGTGTGTCAAGGAAGGGCAGAACTGGTAGAGTCCTGTCCAGTCAGCTAAGTTTTCAGAAGCCTCCTGAAGTAGATATTACCTGGAAACAACCGGTCAGGATTTCATTAAACGCTGGCATTTTTTTGCTAGCTTTAGGTATTTTTTCTACCCCCACTCTCCAGTTTACGAGTAGCAGTGACCGTAACACTTTAACAGAGAGGCATTTTTGAAAACGTCAAAGCCCTACATTACAAAAAGAGGACCAGGGGCCTGCTTGAAATGGTTTGGCTCGCGGCGTTTGTTCATTCAATTTGCTGGGGTTTCGTTTTAACGTTAACGTAACTCGGCTGGAGAACGCCTGCCAGGATTCGGCCCCGAACGGCGCGTTCGTTTTGGCACTATGTAATTTAGACACTTCCGCCGTGGCCTGAATGCTGTCAGCTCGTCGTTCTTCAGGTCGGAGCCCACCTGGGCACCGTAGATGTTTTTGCTGTGGGTTGAACGTTCAAAACGTCACTGGCCGACCCAACACATGAACGGTCATGTGACCACTATACCCTCAATTTATTTTTTTATGGCACTTGGTGAACCTACTCTGGCTTGTAGACAGTTAGCATGTCCCCGTCTGCCAGGGTATTACTTTACTGTTATCTGGTATCTTCTGGCTCTTCTCCATGTGTTTCCCTAACGCCGAATAACAGTGTACACTGATCTGTCTGTCCCCGATGCCTTTCCTAACTCGTCTAAAGCTGACATTTAGTGTTGCGGCTAAATCACTGTTAGGCAGCGGCGCTGCGAAGGGCGCTTTATAAAACGTGCCTCGACGCCGCGTCTGTCCGAATTTAGCAGAAATATGTTTACGCGGCGAGTGCAGGCAGAGATGTTTATCAGTGGCTTTTTCACGCCGGCTTAAGCTTCATACCTGCCCCACCTTCAGAATGCTGGGGGAAAATTCTCCGAACGGGGCTCAGCCGTCAGGGAGACGGGAACGTTTGATCTGTCACTGGATGCTTCAGCTCTTTAAATACATCACGTTCCTTGCCCAGAGAGAACGGGAAAATAGTCCACATTTTGCAGTGATTCTTGATAAAGCCTGATAATTCTCCCAAAACGTCCTAGACCCCCCAGCCCACTCCACCCTAGTTTTAATTAGGAGATTTCAATTATCATAGAAGTGTAGTTACATAAGACAGTGTTACTTAAAATTGCTGTTATAGAAATTGAGTGCCAGTAGTGACATTTTCAGGAACTGCTGATCACTGGTTGCCTTTGTGAGTGTTTTCTTTTCCTAAAGAACCGCTGTTTTTCATCTTTTTTGTCAGTATTACAAGTGTGGAGGCCAGTTTGCATTGGTGACGTTGGGAACACTATCCGCATACACGGCCTTCACCATCGCGTTCACGCAGTGGAGGTACACTGGCTGGCATTCTCTGTGTGTGTCTACCCCAGTGTGTATGTGTCCCTTGCCTGTCATTCTGTGTCCCAGTGTATGTGGGTCATTGTGATGGTCCTTATTCCTCTTCCACAGAACCCGCTTCAGGATAGAAATGAACAAAGCAGACAACGAGGCCGGAAACGCAGCCATCGACTCCCTCCTGAATTATGAGACTGTGAAGGTGAGCCCCCCCCCCTCCTCTGTCCTCTCCCTGTTTCTCCCTGTTTTTTACATTTGGGTGGGGGCTGAGGTGATAAGCCTCACCCCTTCATTGGTCTAACGCAGGAAGCTTTTGAAGACACAGCCATCCTGCATTTGTAATTGCCCCCCCCCCCTCCCTCCCAGGAAATTAAAGAACTGAAAACTACTTAATATGCGTTTCGGTGCTGGCTGCTGACATTTTGAAATAACGCGGTACGTTTCCTCGGCGCGCCCGCTCTGGAGATGCGCCACCCCCCCCCCTTGCAGCGACCATCTTGTTTTCATGGGGCTCCTTTCATTCCAAGCCGCAGATGTGGTTCCTTGCGTGGCTTATTTTAGCATCACTGTAAGCTGGCGTGCATATTTAATTGGCTCCCCCCTCCCACTCAGATCCGCCTCGGCCGCACAAAGGCCTCCCCCGCGCCCCTGTGCCAGATGCGCCGGCACAGCGCCCCCGTCTGAGCGCCCCCGTCTGAGCGCCGCCTCCGCCGCTCTGCCTCCATGGCCGTTTGATGGATTTCCGCGTTTTTGCGGAAATGCGCCACGTTCCAATATCTGCAGGACTGAAAGGCCAAATCTTTTTGCTTTGTTTTGTTTTGTAAATGTTTCTCATGCAGAAACGACTTCGACATCCACACAAATTTCAGACCTGAAAGATGTCTCAATGAAGTGTGTGTCCTCAACTTTATATCATTTTTGGGGAGATTTTGTCGCTTCCTTCACATCTTTTTTTAAGGTTAAGTGTTGCATTTACTTGACCTTTGACCTACGTATCCCTGACCATTACGTGACCCCCGCTGCCTCAGGTCTGGGTCTGATCTGCTCCACCAGCATCTCTGGGCAGAGAATTGACACTTTCCTTAGACTCTCCATATCGGTACAGGTCCGCTGTACATTAAATACCATGAAGCTGACCGACCTCCCATGATGCTGCTAACAGGTTAACATTAAGCACCAAATGTGTTGAAATTTATGCCTGCCGGCCCTCCAATCATGATCCATGCAGCGAAAAAAAAAAATCATATAAGTTAGTAAGGGGTGCAGTGTGACTAATCTCAGTATAAAAAGGCTGGTTTATTTCTGTTTTTTTTATGATTTGTCAGGCTGTCCTGTCCTGGGGTAAGATCTCATGGTGCATGGATGCCGTTGCACCCATCTGTAACCACGGCGATGCCAACTGTGACACGTGTTGTTTCTTTTCTGTGCCGCTCTCCCTCCCCCGCTCGTACTCTGTGGACGCCGAGCCTCCTGCCTGGACCATTCTGTCTGTCCTGGAGAGGGCGCTCTTTCCCGATGACGCCCCACCCCCCCAACCCCGTCCTGCCTCTAAATGTGAGGCGGACAACTGCATGCCTCACTGCCTCTAGGTGCATGTGGGGACCGAGGCAGCCGTTCCTCATGTCAGAGCTGTGCCCGTGCTGGAGTACCTACTGTCTCCGGTCTCCCGCCAACCGCATTTCATCGTTAGCTGTGGGGGGGGGGGGGGGGGAGACAAAAAAAACAATAACTACCCGAAAAGCTCCTGCAAACAAATACAGGCAGGTAAATTAATCTATATACTCTGGAAGCTGCCACCTAGAAAGAGGTTTTTTTTTTTATATCATAACAATTTCATTATGCGTGGGGAAAATCTCGAGTATATGTTTGTGTAAATTAATATCAGTAGGTGATTACTTGTAATGTTCCCTCGGCGTTCAACATTATTGGAAATCTGCACACCCCTTCTGCTCAAAACAGAAATATGGTCAGATATAGAAACAGAGGCGCTGGCTTTCTTTCTGAAAACACTTCCCACCGAAGAAGGCCTGGCAGATTACTTTCTTCGATAATTTCTCCTGCACGGGGGTGCGGGGGGGGGGGGGGGGGGGGGCGGGGCGTGTGTCCAGGAAAGCCTGAAACAGCGGTGTCACGTGGGGGCTTCTGTCCCATTCCGAGCATGTACATCTCTCTAGGGCATCTTAAAAGCCTGCGAATTGAACAACTCAATCGCCGAACACTCCTCACGCCGGAGGGAGCCGGAGGGAATTAGGATTTAAGCCATAGTATCTCTCGCTGCAGGTTGAACCGTTTTTTTTATTTATATATATATATATATATTATTTTTCGCTGAATTTTGACAATGCATGTGCTTTTCTACTGCCTCCCTTCCCCCACCACCGCAAACCCGAACGCCCCCTACTGGCGCCGTCCAGTATTTCAACAACGAGAAGTATGAAGCCGAGCGCTACGACGGCTTCCTGAAGACGTACGAGTCCGCCTCCCTGAAGACCACCTCCACGCTGGCCATGCTCAACTTCGGGCAGAGCGCCATCTTCAGCGTGGGCCTGACCTCCATCATGGTGCTGGCCAGCAAAGGCATCCTGGCGGGTGAGTGTGCCCTCGCGGCATTGCTCGGTTTGTGTAGCCATAGCAATTTCGTGGGCGGTGCCTCCGGGCTCGGCTATATACTTACAGTCTGCCTTGTGATTGGCTACTCCAGAGCGATCGCCGTCGAATTAGCTTGCTGCATCACAGCCCCTGTCCTTTCTGACCTCAGAGGCTAATCGACACCAGTCACGTAGCAGTTTGGGCCACCTGTGCTTCTTTCAGGGACCATGACCGTGGGTGACCTGGTGATGGTGAACGGGCTGCTCTTCCAGCTTTCCATGCCTCTGAACTTCCTGGGCACGGTGTACAGGGAGACCCGGCAGGCCCTCATCGACATGAACACACTCTTCACCCTGCTCAGCGTCGACACCAAGATCAAGGTAAATGCCGCCTGGGCCTCCTGATCGACGTGCTGCTGGTCCTTTATCTGTACGGGCTGCCCATTATCTGTAATGTGTCTAAGGGGGTGTATAGGATGTAATTAAATCAGCTTTTGCTTGGAAACGGCATCTTGTGTCGAGTGGAGTAAGAGTGTCGGTGCTTTGGTTTCATTCAAGGTGTCGGCCGCATCTCCGGAGATATCTGAAAGTAATAATTATTAATAATTATTTTTCAGATATTAAAATATCTGAAAAAAAAAAAAAAAGTTTCTGTGGTGCTCCCAGACACCCCCGCAAACATGACACCAGAGTCCGCCGTCGTTCCTCCTCATTCCGACTGCTTCCGATGTTCTTTGCCCTTTTTCTGCCCAAAATAGGTAATCGGGTGTGCCGCACGTGGGCTCGCTTGATCCGAGTCGTGTTAAGACTGTTGATTAGTGGCCGATCGACGAATGCTGTGCATTCCTGCCTTCAATCTGTGCATCTGCAACCCGGGGAAAGAAGCATATGACTTTGCCGGTTATGATCACCCCAAAGGTTGGAGTGAGGCTCGCTGGCTTTCGGCCTCTGTGTCTAATTGGAAGGTTGCCAGTTCAAATCCCATTCTTGGCAGAACAGTCACATCTCTGTTGGGCCCTTCAGCAAGGGCCCTTAACACCTGATTCCAGGTAAATTACCAGATAAATTTGTGACCCTCCGCTTGGACCCCAAGCTGTGCTCTCACCTGTAGGTGTCAGTGTCCGCAAAAAATCATTCCAGTGATCCTGAACTTGCGCAGATGCCAAGTAAAGGCATGTTTATTTATATGGCACATTTTCAAACAAAGAGGTCATTCAAATTGCTTTACATAAAAGAAAACCAAGTAACAGGAACAATTAAATGGAATATTAAAACAAAAAGTAAAAATGAAAGTGTAAAAGTTTTAAAAAATACATTAAAGATATGGAAAAGGCATCAATGTTGGTTAGCACTGCTACTCAAAGGCACTGTGGAATAGAAATGTATTGAGCCTGTTATAAAAGTGGCAGGATTTGGTACATTTCTAACCTCTTTAGGGAGGTGGTGTCAGTCATGACTGGCAGAGTAACTGAATGCTGTTTGGTATTGATGTAAACTGGGCTGAAACCATTGAGTGATTTATAAACAAGCAAAAGCTCCTTGAACTGGATTCTAAAGGCAACTGGAAGCCATTGTTAGGAGTGAAGGACCGGAGTAATGTGTTTGCTCTTCTTGGTCCTAGTTGACATAATTGTGGCAACATGCTGGAGATGTCGCATGGGAAGGCCATACAGGACCGTGTTGCAGTAGTCCAATCAACCGGTGATGAAGGCATGAATACATTTTTCAAGGTTATGCTTCTATATCAGTCTGCTGATTTTAGAGATGTTCCGCAGCTGATAGAAGTCATTAATATGGATGTAGAAACTAAGGTCCTCATAAATTAGGATGCCTAGATTTCTTAGACTTAAGGTAGGCACTAACCTACAGTCGTTCCTCTCTCTTCCCAAAAACCTCAGCTTTCTCTTTGTTGAGTTGGAGGGACTTGTGCTGCATCCAGCGATTTAGTTTGCCCAAGATGCTGACGTAGGGAGTCCATGCAGCCATCATTGGACGATGGAGCCAGTTAGATCTGCGTGTCATTTGCGTAACTTGCATTGTTATTTTGTAGAATTTAATGTAAAGGAAGCATATTGAGGTTAAATAAGAGCTGGCCTCGTATAGATCCTTGGGGGACTCTGCAACGAACGAGTGTCCATCTTGATATATTTTTGCTAAGTTCAACATTACAACCTCTGCCCTCTATGACCACCATCCGGTTAATTTCAGTTCACTGAAGTATCCACCTGGTATATAATCTACTGTCGGGGTTCCCAACCTTCTGACGTCCACGGACACATGATAATGCTTGAGTGTAGAGACATTTAAAATGTGTTGGGAACTGGTGGCTGTTTCTTTTTCAAAATGAGATCCCGCAATTTATGGTATGGTTGGCAACCCCAGGCCCAGTGTTCTGCAGTTCAGTGGACCAATGGGCACGGAGCGGTGCTGGTTCGAGGGCTGGGAACTCCTAATGTAGTGGCCTAGTCGTGAAAGGTTTTTAGAAAGGTAGAGGTAAGTGCAGATGGTGGCTGGCCGTGAGTCTCTCTCTGCTTGATGAGGCTAACTTTTCACGCGGCTGCTTTAGGTGCGACCACTAATCACTGTTATTAAAACCTGCCTGATTGTTTCCAGCGAGCGGTAATGGTGTCCATTGTGGTTCCCAGCGTGACGGTTTCATCTCGTCAGGCTCTCGCTGACCCTGTGAAGCGGTTTTGAATTAATGCTGATGTGAAGCGAGCTGAAGCCCCTGGTGTCCCACGGTCCTGCTTCTCCAAACCCCTCTCGGGGATCGCAGCCGCCTGCCGCGGGTTTACCTGGCTGTCTGACCGGGCCACGTCTGCCGCCTCTCTGTGTGGCAGGACAAGGCACTGGCCCCCCCGTTGTTGGTGACGCCCCGGGAGGCCACCATCCGCTTCGAGGACGTGCACTTTGAGTACCTGGAGGGCCAGAAGGTGCTCGACGGGGTGTCTTTTGAAGTGCCCGCGGGAAAGAAGGTGGCCATCGTTGGCGGCAGCGGCTCAGGGTGAGTGCGGGCATGACGTCGCCATTAAAGGCTTTCATCTCCGCATCGACAAAAAAAAAATAAAAAAACGTCGTATTACCTCTCTTGAGTGCCCCGAGTTCTTTCTGCAATCGTGTCCTTTTGTGTGTGAGCAGTCGTAGGGCAAAATGTAGACCCTTGCCCTTCATATAACTAACCCCGCCCTGCCAGATCAGTTTGTCACACATTTTAAAGACCCCTTTCCTTTAAAGACACTTTACCTTTAAGCCCTCCTGTGGTGAGCCCTGCTTGTTACCCCTCACGGGCTTTGGGGATCGATAAGCCCTTCGTGCAGTGTCATTATTCCTTGTGTTCAGAGAGACTTGGTTCAGCCCAGTCCGTATTGCCATTCACTGGTCTGAATGACACCTCCATTGTGTGTTAAGTGTATTTTTCTTGTTTGTCGTTTCTTCTGTGCATTTCCATAACCTGCGGCCCCTTAACGTCCCCACCCGCCCCACCCGTCTTTTCTAGAAAGAGCACCATCGTCAGGATGCTCTTTCGCTTCTACGAGCCCCAGCAGGGCAACATCTACGTGGCGGGTCAGAACATCCGCGACGTGGGCCTGGAAAGCCTGAGGAAGGCCGTGGGGGTCGTACCACAGGTCGGTGACCCGCGGGGGAGGTTTTCATGTCTTTGTCAGAGCTTCCGGTGAAGGAAATCAGTGACGCTTTTGGGCTCTGTTTTAGGCAAGGCTGGCTTTGCCATGTTAGGCTTTAGGACCTGATATGTATGGATGCATGCATGGATGGATGGAAACAGGTGGTCTTCTGCTACTAAATCGTCTGTCCGGCTCTCCTTTCTCACAGGATGCCGTCCTGTTCCACAACACTATCTTCTATAACCTGCAGTACGGCAACATTCATGCCTCCGATGACGACGTCTACAAAGTGGCCAAGCTGGCGGGCATTCACGATGCCATCTTAAAAATGCCCCACGGTTACAACACCCAGGTGGGGGAGAGAGGTCTCAAACTGTCAGGTACGTGGGGGCTTATCTGTCAGCGGTTCAGCCACGCCGATGTGAAGGCATCTCCGTCCAAGGGAGGGCGGCGTGTGGCTCAGCAGGTTGGGATGCCGGTGATCAGAAGGTCGCTGGTTCAAATCCCGGAGTCAGCAGAGTGATTTCACCGTTGGACTCTAGAGCAAGGCCCTACACCCCCTATCACCGCCTCCATTGTCTGACCCTGCTCTCTCTCAGAAATGTACATCGCATCGGATAAAAGCTTTTGCTAAATAATTAAAATGTAAATGTAATGGGTGGCGTTAGATTGGGTCGTCTCCCGCATTCGGCTCTCAGATGTGATTTGTAACATAAAGTAAAACACAAATTAGACTCAATTTCTCAGCTATAGCTTATTATGTAGTGTGGGGCAAAAAAAATTAACTGAACGTGTTCTCCCCTTGGAGGAAACTGCAGCTAGAATAAATTAAAAGTTTCATCTCCCATCAGGAGTGTGTTCCGTGCGCGCTGACTGTGACCGCCGCCTGGCTGGAGCTCGCTGTACGGTTCAGGAGGAGGGCACGCGGGTCGTGACCCCCCGTCCTCCGCAGGGGCTATTTATATCTGCCGGCGGCAGGCGGGCTCTGTCAGCAGACGCCGCCGGGGCCCACAGCTCACCTGCGGCCCCGCCGAGCACCTGTCGCTCGTTAACGGCAGAAGCGGAGGCACCAGCGGTTGCGATTCGGGCCTCTATCCGGCGCGCCATGCCCTTGAGAACAGAGCGGCGACAGGGTTCGCCTGCCGAGGGTGGCGAACGGTGCTAGCTTTAGAAGACTCTGACACCACGGAGGTTTCCGGAACGGGGCGTGGATTCCGGAGAGCTGATGGTGGGTTTCGCCTCCTTCAGGCGGGGAGAAGCAGCGCGTGGCCATCGCACGGGCCATCCTGAAGAACCCGCCTATCCTGCTGTACGACGAGGCGACGTCCTCGCTGGACTCCATCACCGAGGAGGTGAGTGGGGGCCACCCTTCCTCTTGGTGGGGCGGGTACCGTCCATCCCACCCACCGGCGTTCCCAGACCTCGGGAGCCGCAGCGGGAGCTGGGATTCGCTCTCTCTCGGATTTCTCAGCGAGGGAGTCGTCTGGCCATTCGTTAGGTGTCATAAGTGTGAATCGGGTGCTAATTAAATCGCATCCTGACCAGCAAATGGCAAGCCCCCAGTTTTGGCATCTTGTAGGCATGGACGCTCTTAGTCCTAACTTGCAACTACGTTTTAAGCTGTTTTTTTTCTTTAAAACATTGATCTAAATAGATTTTCTCCAAGAATTATTGCCAAAGAACTGTTTAAAAGCATGACCCTGCTTCACCTCGGCACTGTAATGGGGAGAAAATGCAGGAAATCTGATGATGGAAAATTTTAAGCCCTTCTGATCATCTCGAAAGATGAAAAATTACACAAACGGAAACCCTGGGTACAATTTTATTAAAGTTATTGCCAAAACAAAACTTTATTTACTTAGTTAACTTAATCTCTCCCCCCCCTCCTTTATTCTCAGAAGGCATTTTTCATATCTCTCCTGTCACTCATGGCAGTATTTGCTCTTGCCTTGGAACATTAAAGGTGCTTTGGGGTGTCTGAAGTCAGGATGCCGCTTATTAGATATTGCGCAACAATACCACCAGGGGCAGCCGAACCCGGTCAAGGAACATTCCGGCGTTGTCCTACAGCCGTATTAATCAGCTCCCTCTGCCTGGGCCTGTGAGCGACGGTGGATCGCTTTTCCGACGGCTGAAGCAGATTCTCCAAATAAAATTTAAACTGCAGAAAGAGGGAGGGGCTGTGTGATCTAGGGTCATTGTGTTTGCACAGGTATACATTGGGTTAGTGCTTATGAATTTTACGTCTTTTTTTTTCTTCCCCCCATGACCTCTGTGTTCAGTATAAGGATTGCGCTAAGTGGGATTTTAGACTAGCAGTGTGATCCTGTTAGCGTCCACTCTGATGGATTGGCAGAATTATTTTATTGTTTTTTTTTGCTATAATGTGGGAAGCTGAGATAAGGAGTGGAGCTTTATCTGAATATTCAATAGCTGTTGAATTATTGATTTTTTTTTTTTATTTAAAAAAAAAAAATTCGGGCGGGGCTTGTGTTTTAATAGTCACTGATCATTTGCCTTTAATTTAGATTCAGAAATAGATCAGCACCCAGCTCCCGAGCTCTAAATGAATCATGCCTTGTCACCAGTCGCCTGTTAGACCTTGAAATCCAATAGCGTAGAATTTGTTTGTGGATTTACAATGTAATTAAATCTAGCGCTGTTGGCCGTGAGGTAAATTGAGAACGGTGGGGTTTACCTGCGTACGTCTCACGCAGCTTTCCTGGCTCTGAACATAGTGATAAGCAGGTGCCTTCGATTTAAAAAAGGAAAGGTTTGGTGGGTAGGTTTGATGTGTGGGATAAGTATATAAAGTAGATATATTATTTAAAATTAAAATAAAAAAAAACACGGCATGTTTAAGGTACCCTCCATACAGTATGGCTGTGAGTAAGAGACTGCAGATTAACTGGAAAGTGGTTAATAGGTACTGGTTTTAAAATGGAGCGTAGCTTTTATGCTAGTTTGGGGGGGTGATACTGTGATCAGGGAGGCTGGGACAGTGACTCTACTCTTCCATTCTGTGACGGATCTCATCGTGACTCCTTCAGAACATTCTGAGCGCCATGAAGGAGATGGTGAAGGACAGGACCTCCATCTTCATCGCTCACAGATTGTCCACCATTGTGGACGCCGACGAGATCATTGTCCTGAATCAGGTACGAGCGACGTCCCTGTCAGCCTAGATGTTTTGCGCTGTTGCGGAAGCCTGTTTGTGTTTTTTCTTTTCTTTTTCTTTTCTTTTTTTTTTTTTTTTTTTTTTTTTGAAAACGTCTTTCATCGTGTGTTTATACGTTGCTCACAAACAGAGGCTTTAATGATCAGATGCTGCTAATTCCACGCTTAGGTATCACCCCCACACGGTCTCTTCTGTTCCTCACATCAGGGGTTAATCACTAATTAATGTAGTCCTTGTTATTTTGTACTTTTTTTCTCTTCCACATCTGCAATAAAGCTCAAAAAACCTCAAGAAGATGCCCCAAAGTCTATAAATATGTTGATTGGTAATTATATAATATTGGTTTGACATAATTGTATGCAGTAAATTTATTAGACCAATTAGGCAACTGTGGAATTGGCTAAAATGAAAATGAGCGCGTACTGTGCGCAGTGTGGCCCCTCCGTCTGACTCACCTCGCCCACCCCATCTGAAGTTCTGCCACCGAATTAATTCATTGGAATTCATTAGGAAGAGACGGGGGAGCGGGAATGTCCGAGTGGCTAGCATGTAGACTGGGCCAGCCACGTCAACCCCCCCCCGACGAGACGAATCAAACACCCCTTTAGCATTAGCTCCTGGCACCCAGGAAGTCTGCGTCAGATTTCTGTTGGGAGATTAAGACTCCTGCTTTTGTTTTTTTTCATCAGGCTTGTGAGATACAGCCCTACGGCAGCTCAGCAACATGCAGGAGATGTTTGAACCCCCCCCCCCAAAAAAAACAAAAAAAGAAAAACAAAACACCATCCGTTTGATGACACGCATTAGCACCACTAATGTTAGCTGCGTTTGCGCAGCGAATGTTTTTGGTAGACTGGGGCGAACCAGCCCCCCCATTTCAGAATTCAGTAACCGTGTTGGGCAGCCAGGGAGGCAGAAGCAGGCAGGCAGGCGGCTGCTCAGCCACCCGGGGGGGGGGGGGGGTGGGGGCGTTACACACTCCGTGCTGAAGCTGCCTCTTGCGTCAGATGGTTCCCAGATCAAAAGTTCCCTGACAGGAGGCATTTGTGTGGCGGAGGCGCAGATGGGTGGGCCGGCCAGCACTCCGGGGGGGCTCATTAAAATAATGAGTGAAAGTAAAACCCCCCCCCCAATCCTGTCGTGCATGCGCACCGCCGACTGTGACACCTTTGTTTACTCCCCTCTGCTTGTACACCCTTTTCACTCCCGCCTGGCTGCGTGGGCGGGCGCAGAGGAGGTCTGTACGCATCACGTGGGGGGGGGGGGGGGGGGGAGAGGACAAAAAGCACCAGCCAAAGAATCAGGGGGGGGGGGGGGGGGGGGGGGGGGGCGTGGGGAAGAGGGCGGGGGGTGTTTTC
>JAABNY020000002.1:13288738-13305194 GCA_015164015.2 Brevimyrus niger | reverse complement strand
CGTTCGCTCTTTTGTCGCCCCCCCCCGCTGTGTCCCGCGTTACCTCGCCGCCGGGCGGGGTGGGGGGGGCGGGAGGGGGTGTGCACGCTCTCGGTGGGGGGGGGGGGGGGGGAGAGAGAGAGACAAGCACCAGCCATAGACTCACGGGGTGAGAAGGAGAGAGTGGGGTGGTGCAGGGAAGAGGAGCTGGGATGCTTTCGCCTTGGTGGGTCCTGCATCTTCTCTGCAGTCACGCCCCGGATCTCGCTCGACACCAAAGAACAACTCTAGTGTCTCCGCTTCCCCTGGGTCTTCCTGGGTCCAAGGATTTAAGGTGCAGTCCTCCCAGGACTCCGTGCGCCGTTCCTATAAAGAGCTTTTTGTGCCTGAATAGGGACAGACTCCTACCATCTCTGTGGAAAACACATTAGCGCAATGTTAGCGAAAGCATGCCCCTTTTCGGACACCTCTGGGTGTGTTGAGCATGAAGGAATTGTCCATACCTGGCACACCATCATGTCCGGTCATGTGACACATATAGCAGGCACATGACCACGGGTTAGCCGCTAACAGGCTAATGGGAAGTATAAATCTGATTTATGTAAAACAGTGGCTAGTTAATCTGGTGCTGACAGAGCACTCCCCCCTCCCCCCTCTCCCCCCCGATGGGCTGCAGCAGTGGTTGCCTTGTAGCAGGAGTTAGTGATGCTCCTCGGTGGGAGAATTGCTTAACATGGATATCCTGAGGCCTTTTTCCGGGCAGCGTGGCGAAGCGCTGGGCTCTTCTGAGCGACAGGCTTTGCCTTCCCTTTGCCAGCATTTCTGGGGAAATCGGTTTTGCTCTAATTAATCAGCTCGAAGTGGCAGGGCGCGAGCGCACGCCCCGACGGACTGGCATTCTTAGATTTCTGGCGGTCTGGGCTTTTTCCCTCATCCCAGTTAGCTTTTAGCGTTAGCAGTGTGGTTTGTATAAGTGTTGCGGGGGGGGTTAAAAGAACTGAGTAATTTTATATGGAAACACGGTTATTTCCTTCGGGGAGATTTCTAACCGAGGATTAATGGTGCAGCGATGCTGAGCTGGACGGAGGCTCTTTGTTCACCTGTGTGGCCTGAACAACAAACATTCTTCCCTCCGGCAGAATCTGAATAATTCCGCATGCAGACCAGATGGGACAAGGTCAAAATGTCGTTTTTGTTATTGCCTATGGAACAGGCCCTGTTGCTCTCCATAGAACAGCGCGAATTTGGATCCCGCTCACTGGTTATCTGTCACGCATAGACAACTAAACGCATCCTTATCTGATATATGAATGTACATCTAATTGATGTTATTTATTATTTATGAGTTATTTTCAATGGATTTTTAGTCTTGCATAGTGGGCTTGTGTGTGCATGAACAAAATAATACAAATATACTGCTAAGTCCTCAGTGGAATTTACAGATTTGCCTACTGAATGCATATTTGAACCCGCTGCCCTTGAGGCATGACATTCCTTGCTATGCCACCATGCATTTATTTGTATTGTCAATGGCTGAATGTCACCTGAGACCCTACGCCGAAGCGTGTGACGGCGACAGGGCAGCTTTTGGCCCTCCTTACCAATAAGGCTTTGCCTTTCAGGGTAAGATAGCAGAGCAGGGGACCCACCAGGAGCTGCTGGACCGGCCTGGCAGCCTGTATTCGGACCTGTGGAACACGCAGAACAGCCGGATCCTCAACAGCAAGGGGGAGGCGGAGCTAAAGCAGGAGCGCCTGTCCAGGAAAGAGGAGGAGAGGAAGAAGCTGCAGGAGGAGATTCTCAACAGCGTCAAGGGCTGTGGGAACTGCTCCTGCTGAGGGGCCTACTGACCAGTGACCCCTGACCTCTGACCTCTGAATGCAGAGGGCCATCTAGTTAAATATTCTTCTGGGGCTTTGTTGGCACGGGGGAACTCACTCCATCTCCTCCTCCTCACCACCTTCCCCGACTCCTCGTACTCACTCACTCTAATACTGGTATCCACCCGCACTTGGTTCTGGAGATGCAGCTCATTAAAGTGGGAAACTGAAGAGAATGTCACTTTTTGACAGCTTTATGTTTATATAAAAAAAAAAAAAAATACAAAAACTGTTCGCTGGTTCTCTCACCAGCCGAAACCGAGCCTTTAACCTCCGCTGTCGGCATGTGAGAGACTCTTCAGGTCAAAAAACATGCAAATTCAGCTTGAAGGTGTTTTTAACCGCAAAGGGTGGCCTTGTTTAATCACCACTCTGTGGCCCCAAATCATCATTCAATGGACAGCACCGTTATTTTCAAATGATTATCTTTCTCCTGTGTAATCGGGAACTCTTTTGATAGCTGTTTTTATTACGTTTGTGTACATATCGTAAGATCGAACCCTTGGGATTCTGATATAAAATAACATAAAGAGGTGTTATTACTGGCTGTATTTCTGTTTCATGTAAATCGTGATGGAATGATGCAAATCCAGCCCCGGTCAATGTTTCTTCGGTAAAAAAAAAACTAACTCCTGCTGTTAAGTTTTGCGTGGTAGGCAGTGCGGACGGACACTCCTGCAGCGAATTTCTATATTTCGATGCGAACTGATCTCCTGGCTGGACTGCACCCTAGGTTTCGTCGGGGTGGGGGGCATAGTTGCAGGGGGAGACTCGCATTGTCTTTGAGGACGTCGGCATCAAGAAGCTGGACTTGGAGAGACTGCAGGTTCCGGGAACTTGGTTGCCTTGACATTCAGCTCTTGAATGTACGTCACATGTGCGGGATCAGCCGGCTATTTATACTAGCAGTGAAATGGATTTAGCAGAGCACCATAGGAGTGATCCTAGCTGCTTTGTAAAAATAACGATAACCACAATTTCGGAACCTTGGAGGACAGATATGCTGGTCCTCTGGTCGAACCTGAGCCTTCAAGAACGTCGGAGTCATCGCTGTGGAATTTTGCTTCTTCATCAGACGCTAACAAAGTGTTAATTACACTATCAGCTGCTGCCAGAAGTGCATTTTTGCTCTTGCTTTGTGATAACGCGTTTGTAAATGTCGTCAGGCATTTCACACGCATACACACAAAAACCACCCCAATTCTTTTCAAACGTTGTGGTGAAGAGTGAAGCGTATACCTGCTGGAAGGTCTACCAGTTCCGTGCCACGTAGGGTTGCTTTTTTGGGTTGAACACGTATGTGAATGCACTGAAGGGAGTAGGAGAGGGATTCTGCCAATAATAAAACAGGCAGGTTCTGCGGCATATATATAAATAAGTCAGTCAAAGTAGAGTCACTTTGTGTGGGACCCTCAGGCTCTGCTGGCTGTGTGAGTGATGTGCCATCAGGCATTGTGATTTTAAACCGTTTTTCTCGACAGATTGTCCCAGGAGGACCAAGATATGAATCCTATTGTGACGGCCTATTGCAGTCTGGGGTAGTGGCAGGATGACATTAAACTTGTTGACTCCGTTTAAAGAGGATGTTCTGGTCGCTACCTTTATTGCGTGTGTCTTCTATGCAGTGATACCGGGCCAGTAACTGGTAGGCAGGTCCTAAGCTTGTATCCTTGCATAAAATACCCTGAACCCTACGGTCCCCTCCTGGCCCGTTTCCATGTTCTTATTTACTGATGTGGTTTTCCAATGTATTACACATCTTGATACATGCAGGACTTTAGCCCACTGCCACTGTTACCCAGTTCAAATTCAAACAGCCAATCAGATGGATTAGGACAGCCCACACATGAGCGCTTTTATAGGTCATGAAACCATACCTAATAAAACCAGTGGGATTAGTCCAAGCACATTTTAAACAGTGCAGATGTAAGCGTGGCAAAAATTAATAATCGTCAGTGCCTATGTGTAATTTTGTTAAATTATTTTCCTATTAAAAGCAATTCTTATTGTCCACCAATCAGCTCTGTAAGTTGATATATATTTTTGTTTGTGAAGGTCCTAAACGTAAAAGTCAATATGCTTCACCTGACCTGTTGTTTCACTGGTGGTATCAATTGCGATACAATTCTTTGAATATGTGGGTAGACTCAAGTACTGAACTGTTCACCATGATACATAGAAATGACTAACAAGGCCGTTTTTCTTCTGGTGAAGTCTGATTAATGACCTTAGAGGTCATGTTTGTGTACTGGGTATAGAATTGGCCAGTAAGGATTCCAGTTGTATCCCATGTATACACACAGGCACACTGAAAATCACATAAAACTAGCTCTGTAAATATATGCTGTGATTATCAGCTTATCAGCAATCTCTAAAATAATTTACTACAGCTGTTTCCATTGTTATATCTGGGGGGGAGATTGAGTATTGATAGTGTTTGTGTCACAAATGATTTTTTTTTTTTTTGTTTACAAGTTCCAAGATGAGGCCACTTTAAGTTAAACTTTACCTTACTTAAAGTCACAGAAGTCCAGCTGTTTTCCCCTTAATTTCTCAGGGTGCTTTTTACCAAAAAATTAAACCAATTTAATAGTTATTGATCAGCTTCTTTGCATGATGGTCATCTTTATTTCGTGCCTTAAAACTTGTGTGACGTCAAAGTCCAGCATGAACCCACTCATCAGAGGCCGAAACGTAACAGGCTAACGGCTGTCCGTTGTGGCTCAGTGGCAGCCTGGCGGTCAGTCCTCCTCCTGTACGTCATGGTGCGTCAATGGAACCTGGCGGCTTTCAGAACCGGCGTCTGCCTGCAGCTGCACCCATCTCCACGTCTGCTGGAATGCAAGCGTGGAGAGTTAAATGAAGTGCACCAGTCACAGATGTCCACAGTGCCAGCTTCTGGTCCGCCGTCTCTCTGGGTTTGCTGCGGGAGTTCAGTCGGTAATGAGGTGACCTCCCTCTGTTTACTAGAATAAATCCCTCAAGCGCACAGAGAATCGCACAAAAACCCGGTAATAAGATCGGCGACGGCGGCCGACGGTAGGGGGGGAAGCTTGGACCTAAACCAACGTTTTCAGATGCCGATCATCAAAAGAGGAAATGGCATTTTTATAAAACAAGTGTGGTGTTGCGTATAATCCATTCCCTGCTAAATCCTGAAGAAGAGAAAAGACGTCGGGTCACGAAAACTTGCGGATTATATCGGTGCAATAATCCCCAAGGCCGTACGTCCATGGATGCACAACGAAGGACTGATGAAGGTTTGATTTTTTTCATCATAATCGCATCCGAGAGAGAAGACCAAGGTTTTTTTTTTTTATTTTTTTTATATCCTGGACCCAGACAGAAGAAAAGCTCATTATCATTGCTTTGCAGAAAGGAGACGATGATATAGTACATGTGGCGAATGTGCGTTTTAGCCCCTCTCAAGAGTTTGCAGTTGGCGTCACTGACCCATGACGCTTGTACATATTGAATACTGGTTATACCACGCTGGAGATGCATTGTGGGTGAGATCTCCATCCTTCTCGCATCTTCCCATTACAGGTCAGGTAAAGGTTATCTTTCCTTGGTAATGCTCGGAGGACTAATACCGGAAAGTGACCATGAAAATGTACCTGAAGAGATCCTGCAGCTTGAAGCATCCTGCCCAAGGGGCTCCCGTGCACAAGAATCGCCATCATCTCTGTCAAACATGACTGCACGGTTTATGAAGATATTCGAGCATTCAGGACCGCCTGTCCCAAACCGTGGGGAGGGCCACGATTTCTCAGAAATTCAGGTGGCGCTCTTACAATTTTTATAGGTGTCAGTCAGTCATGGTAACATGAAAAAAAAGCTACATCCAGAAAGCGCTGTCGTCGCTCAAGTTTACATACTGCAACATTAGTATTCTTGTCATCTGCCTTGCCATGTTGTCATGCTTGGCTGCCAAGCACCTGAACATAAGCGATGCTGCGTTTCGTTAATACTTGGATGGGAGACTTTTGGAAGACCGAGCTGCCGTCTGTCCGGTTCGTTGCGATGCGCACCTATGGTTGTGGGCTACCATGGCCTACGGAGATCCCATGGCACCAGATGAGAAGAAGGTGGTAAAGTGTACGCAAAAAGAAAAATCTCTTCAGCGCTGAACTCACTGTAGGCTATAAATGGGAGTGTCAGTGGGGTTGGGGGGGGGTGATGCAAAAATGGATGCATCACCCAGCTGCGGTGATGGATGAAGTGAGTCACTCAAACCCGAAAACTGCACGACGTGTGCAAATGCACACTGTTAATATGTGATCTTAAAAGTCAGATAACTGTAAAATAAACTGTTGTAATGACTTCAAACAACAAACTACAGATTCGAGATTCAGCCAATTAATTATCGTATGTGTGGTGCCTACACGATGACAGTCTTAGTTTGTGCTGCAAAAATAAAGAAGAAATTCGTGCAGTAGGTAACCATATTATATGTGTATCTGCCAGTTTTCCATCCATTTTCCATAATTGTGCGCGCGTGTGTGTGTGTATATATATATATATACACACACATACACACACACATATATATACACACACATACATCATACATATGAATAAATATACACTGCATTTCACTGTATACCCTGTTAACATAAATTAAATTCTGGAGTTGATTTGATATCCGCCATCATCATATATATGTATATAATATTTCAGTTAGCTAAATACAGGAAGCTAAATGCATGTTGCTTCTTTCTCATGTCCCTTCTCAGTAGCATATTTGTTCTACCTGCTATACCTTGTAAACATCCAGGTGTGGCATTAAACATCTAGTAAAGGTCATGTGACCGCTTGCAGCTATGCGCTAATACTGTGAATTCCAGCGTGTTCGGAGCAGAGGTTCCCGGACGTCTGGGAGACTCGCCTGTGTGTGTCTGATGAGACAGTCTCTGAGCTTGTTAGACATGGTTTGGGGAGTGGGAGTCATGTCATCATGCACGGCACCAAATATTCAACTTAAAAGGCGCCTGAAATGGAGAATATCTGAGGCCTTCACCTGCGTTTTGACACTATAGAGTATGATTGGCAGGATTCCCAAGGTTTTTGGAAGGCTGTGGTATTTTCCAGTTGTCCAACCATTTTCCATAATTGCTTGTATAATTTAGGCTTTCTTATTTATTTTTTTTTTTAGTCAATCCCGTAAGGAATGGAGAGGCAAGGCATTACCCTGGGTGAGATGCCAGGCCATTACAGACCTCATTCACAGGACACAAGGACTCACCTACCTCTCACAAACATGGGGAGAACATGCAAGTTCTGCACACACGCAAAGCTGGGAACCAAGCCCACAGCCCAGGAGGTGTGAGACCATGATGACAGCCACCAGCCACCGAGCCACCTTCCTCCAATTATGGTTTGGCATAATACTGTTTAGGCGGAAACGTTACTAAGGGGTGAGCATTCTGCTCCGGCCACTTTGTAAGGGCCTTCCAGGGCTATGTTTACAGGCCTGTAAATTGTCAGTCCTCACTCAGCAGTATGGCACTGCTCAACTGTATGACAAGAATATGTATCGCAAGGGTTCATGCGGACACAGTCGATGCCGTGTGACAGTTAAAATGGTAGAAAAATATGGAAAATTGTTTGTAGTGTCATCTTGACAGTAAAAGGAGCCTACTTGAATGAGTAAAGTACATCAAGTATACGTCCCCTTTTACGATAGATCATCTTCTTTCCGAGTTTGTCTGTTTTGTTTACTGACGGGAGTAGTTTGTACTCTGGGCGATTCAAATCTTATTTGCCGCAAACGTGGGAAAAATACAGCTTTCTTTGCAGACGAGGAATGTCGTGGTAGCTGGGAGTGGTGAGGCAGGGCAGTGATTTGTGCAGTGGTGGTAAAAATTGGGAGATTCTCCGTTAAACTTAACCCGAGCGTATGTGGTGATCTGCTGCTGGAAGAAGAAGAAGAAGAAGAAGAAAAAAAACTAAATTGTCTAAATGAGTATTTGATTAACACTGCATTCAGGTCTGAAGGGTTCTAAGCACCCGCATCAATTACTGTTTTTTCTCTTCACATTGCTACTGACCTCATAACCCTTTCATCACATTGAAAAGGTATTTTTAAAACCTGTTTGGTTGCAATTTGTGTTACTATGGCGATCACTTATACTCTGTGGCTCTCAACCAAGTGTGAAATGGGACTCATGAAATTACTGGTTATCATTTATACACAAGGCAAGGTACATACACTGCTGATCTTCTAACCTTCCCTTTGTTGCTGATGTTTGGTTTAGGTTATACCTCTTGATTACTTCAAGTGAATTGTTGATGTTGCCGTTTTATAGATTCGGCGTGAGTCCACTGGAGGTTACAAGCATGAAAACAATATCTCCTGAGTAGTTGCTCTGTATGTGAGCCGTCTGTACCGTCCGTGGTCCGGTGAAGCCATTCCTGCATCCTCACTTTATCAGACTTTCTCCAAATAGACGAGAGCGGAGCTGAGAGCGGCGTGCTTGTTGGTAGCTCAGTGGGGACGAACCCCACCGTCTCCATGGAAAACGTATTAGCACATAGAGTGAAAAATATCGCTCTCCAGATACCTTTCTGATTAATTAATCTTTAATGAATCTTTCACATACTGTAAGTAGTTCTGAGCGTGGGAGAGCGTTGTGTATGGTACAGGACTGGCAGCCCCCATCACAGTCGTGTGAGGAGCATAATTATAGCATGTCTCACAATATTTTTTTTAAAGACTGAAGTAACAGCTATTTCCCATGACAAGCTGTTTTTAACATAAGATAAACACCAGAAAAATACAAATACCTATACGTTAACTAATGCTTTGTTATACAGTGAGCAAATGCATTCAGCATCATAATAAATATCCACATTTACCACAATTTACGTCAATTCTAGTTACCAACAAATGTTAAAATTGATGGAAATTGCAATTAAGTTCATTTGTTACACTACTCGTTTATCTGTTATCATGACAGCTCAGTATCTTGCTGCGTAGCTAGTTAGCACCTAACAACAAAAAGATTTTTTCTTTAATTGGATTATTAATTGGCTGTCCTTTTAAGCTGACAATGAGGAGGCAGAAGGAAAAAATAGAACTTAAGAGAAAAAAAAACATATATTACTTTATTGATTTGCTTAATAGATGCTTTTAGCCATGGCCCAAGGGTTTAGCACCACACGCTCCCCCCTAAGATTTGAGCCCCCCCCTCACCCCCCATTTGGCCCATGTGCTCAGAGCTCCTGGGGGACAGTGCCTGTTTCCTTGCTCTGTTTCCTCTGCTACTGAACACCAAGAACATCACAAAAGAAGGGAATTCTCAGTTAACCGGGGTCGTGATATATATACATACACACACACACACAGCGATGGCTTTCTCTTTTCAAAAGGTCCCCACATCCCGTATTATTTTCAGGGCATTTGTGACTCACTCAGAATGTAATTCTCCTTCTCTCAGGCTGTCTTTTTTTGAAGGGGACACCTGCCTCCCCTCCCTGAGACCATGTAATGTGCCCCCGACACCCCCCACCCCCCACCCCCAAACATGTTCAGTGTGATAATCCGGACGGGTCCACATTACCCCGCAGAGTCGGCGCCGCACCGAGCCTCATGGACTCACCATCGAGAGGTTTTCCGCTTCTGCCCTCCATCGCTGGAGCAGTGGCCGTCAGAGGCCACCTCCGTTCCGGAGTAACGTTCTCCAGTGGATGTTGGGTGCCACGGGCTCTTTGTGCTTCTTCGTGTTGTTGACAGTGGCGCCACCTCGGAGCGTGTCCCCCACCGGTCTGTTTTTGGAAGGCGGCGAGGAGTACCTTAGACACAAAAGAGCCCACAACCTCTTCTTCTCCCATGACTCACCACTTACACCAGTTCTTCAAATAATGTTACAGTCATTAAGCTCCCATCACTGGGACAGCTCAGACCGGGGGTGTCCGAGTGATCTTAAATATAAACAGTCCTCCATATCCTTGGGATATGAACCCCTGTTGTACTTTTATTACTTAAACAGACACCTTTCTTTGACTTTTTTTTTGTGAAGCAGGTGCCTCGCATCTTCCAGAAGCCAAGGAGGGTCTGCCAGTCCTTGAAGCACTTGGATGTAGAAGGTGTTGCTCAAGGGCTCTGCTCTAGGGTCTGATGGTGAAATCGCTCGGCTGACCCTGGGATTTAAACTGATGACCTTCTGATCATAGGCCCGGCAGCCTGTCTGACTGAGCTGCACATCTGCTCTATGCCATGCATATTGCCTGAGGGGTGGTGTGGTGCCTCAGTAGGTTATACACCTTCAGGATTTGGGGGCAGATTTTCCACTTTCTGTGTGTGGAGCTTGCATGTTCTTCCTACGTCCTTGTGGGTTTCCTGTTGGTATTCTGGTTTCATCCCACATTACGAAAAACATGCAGTTGATTTAAAATGGTGTCTCTAAATTGCCCATTTTGTGTGACTGTGTGCCTCATAGGCTTACTGGGACAGTCTTATGGCCCAGCACTGGATAATCACTTTTGGAAGATGGCTAAGTTCTATCTAATTGAGACAAAATTCACATTCTCATTGTAACATATTTCTAAATCAAGTTATAAAAATGATTTGGAATTATTTTAGGTAAGACTGTATTGATTTTATGCTTGAATTGTATCACATGTCACTGTGGTTATGTGTTAATATTATTACATCAGAAAATATTCAAAGGGTACAATGATTCAAAAGTTTTTTAGTCATTTTTACTGATAGAATAACTGAGTGCGATGAGACACTTTCTCATGTATTTCCTGTGAACAAGACAGGACAAACAGTTACAGGACACAGGACAAAACTCAAGCAATGTATAGAAGTATAAATATGTATATGTAAATATAAAGGTATTTGGGAGAACAAATAAGGTATTTTGGGGTCGAATTGACCCCAAAAAGACATATGTCAGGTGAGTTTAGCAATGTGTTTTTCAACTGGTAAAGAAAAACCACAGGTAATTTATCTACCTGTATCACACTATAATGTTACCTCAAATTTCCATGGTTTGGCTACAGTATAGTGTATGTTGAGTTTGCAAAGTCAATTCAATTCAATTAGTTTTTATATAGCGTCTTTCATAACAGTGTCGCCGCAAGGTGCTTTACATGAGTGTGTTGGGATACATTTCCATATCATTTTTATATGACAAGTTCTCCCCATGTTGTGTGGGAATTTCTCCTGGTCGTTTGCTGTCTTCTCACAGTCCACAAACACGTAAACGCCTCAACTGGCATTTCTGAGTTGTATAGGGTGAAGGAAGATACTTGTCAAAACTGAACAGGACAGATGTGGGTGCAGAGTGAACCATTCAACTCCTCCCCGTTGTTCATAAGCACACTCCTGTGTTTACTAAATTAAATGTTTATGAAAATCACGATTAGTGTAAACGCTTCGTTAGGATAGCCTAAGACTTGACTAGACATGGATCACTCAGAGGAAATGCGTTATGGTGATGAAGAGCGGTGACCTGCTAACTTATTTTGCTAATTTGAAAGCATTGTTTTGCACTAAATTGAATACTGATCATCTAGTAATAATTAATAAAAATGGCAACACTGTAACATCTTGATATGTCAGTTTGCAATTGGTGTACCACTGCAAGGTGTGTATTTGGCCTTCAGATATTTTTTAATTGGGGTACAGTTCAGTATGTTTCAGCGTGGGACAGGAAAACAACCCAAATAAACATGTTCAAGGTAAAAGAAAAGCTCTCCATGAAGATGATACTTTTAATACTTGTGTCCAGTTTGCCAACTCTCCCAAAGTATCAATCAAATATAAGTAAAAATAATAATACAGACCTGGGTAGACCTAAAACCAGGAAACTAAACGCTGATGAATAAGCAATAAGCAGTTTTATAGTTCAATTTAATTAATTTTAACCAACAATATAACTTATACACTTCTTATGTTGCGTTCTATCATTGTTTTGTGATGCAGACTTCACTAGACCTGATAAGGAGCAATGTGTTAACGCCAACAGAATTTATTTGCTCATAAATCTTTAGTGTGGGACTGCAACCGGTTTCATTAAATTTGGTGCATACCCTTTTCTGTCCTTGAATTTAATTTAGATTATGTGCGTGCACAAAAACCTTATTGAGAAAGGATCAACACGGTTCTTTATATAGGCCTATACATGCCTGCATGTAACGTATAAATTGGATTTATATAGATATACCTTATAAATATGTATTTACATACAATATGACAACACAAATGGAACGTAGAACGAAATATGAAATTCTATTTTTTCCACTATATATATATATATATAGTGCATATGTCATTCTCAGTAAGGCACATTGTCTCCCTCCTTATCTCTAACAAGTCACTCAGCTCTGTCTCAAGTTCGCCAGCCCTCTGAAAAAAGCACCTGTTCTCCCCGGCGCGTCCTCGACATGGCGCGCGGCCCTGCGTGGACTCGGTGGGCGCGCTCTTTATGACAGGTCGGAGACGGGGAAAGGGAGAGTAGCGAGCGGCGAGCGAGCGTACGAGCCTGCGCTCGTGAAGGAGGGGGGGTCCAGCTGCAAAAAAAAAGAGAGAAAAAAACGACATAACAATGGCAGCATCAAGCACCTCGTAGATGGTGGAAAACAACTGAAGGCACCGTGAATCGGGAATACCAGCTCGGTCGACATGACTCCGCTTTAAAATCCCGGGCCATCGTATGGCGAATGGAATAGTTAAGGTCTCAATTTGTTTCCTGGAAAACGAAGACTGCCGTAATTTAAAATGGAGTGGTAGGGGGAGAGAAGCGCGCTGTCTCCATCATTGAGAGGCGCGTCCACCTGCTCATACTGGAAGTCCGGGCTTGGGGAAAACATGGAGAAGTGCCTGTGTTGAAGGGAAAAGACCGATTTCTGATTTTGTCTGAACGGGAAAGGGGGTAGGGGGGTCCCGGTGGCGAGGAAAAGGCGCAGTTTGGGTGCATCGGGAGGTAAGTTGGATATCAGTTGCCGATCGGGGGAATGCGGACGGCGCTGGTGCTCATGCCCGTTTTGAAGTGCATTTGAGAAAAGGGGGCCTCTTTATTTTTTATTTGCAGGGTAACGTCCATTACACATGCACAGCAGTGGCTGTATCTCCGGGAGCCAGCTGTGCAGTTTGCATGGGATGCATGTCTCACGACCTACCTTGTATTACTTTTTTTTTGGTAACATGCGTTTCCATAATAGTGAAAAATGCAAGGAGCAGCGGATCGTGCGGCTTTGAAAGCTGCCACACGCGCCGCCTTCGCGGTGCTTAAGGGACGTGCGAGACGCTTTTCCGAGGACCGCAATATCTCGATTGCCCTGCCCGGATCAGTATTGTTACCTTTAGCAAAAAAATGTGGCTTTTGTGTTTTTATTTTTATTTTTTGCATGTGCGTCGGTACAGATGAGTTACAATATTGTTTCCATTATACTAAAGCCTTATTTTTTAAAAATACAGTGATCCTTGTGTTAGATACCCCCTCCCCATCCATGCTTCTGGAATGAGGAAACTGGGAAGGTTTCACCGTGCACATTACGGAAACCTGTTTTGGTGTGCAACAAAGTAAACGTCGCAAGATGGTCAGAGGATGTCCCGGGGTTGTGCATCGTCGCCGTGAAGCGTTGTTTCTCCAGCGCGGCCGTTTGAACGCAGCCTGGGTGCCTGCTGTCTTCCCCCCACCCCCGAATATTATCATTATTAGGCGTGCAAAATGATGTTCAGTTAGTAGGCATTACATTTACAGATTATTATTTTGAAAGTTTGCTTAAGTCTTGGTGTTGTATCACGTATGTTGTTTTTTTTATTTGCTGTAAGTGTTTTAATCATAATGACGACACCAGTTATAATGACGACTAAAATACAGTAATACTGCATTTATGGTATTGTTACTGTCAGTAATATCGATGGCGAATGACAGCTTAAGAGACTGTAGGTGTGGTACAGAGAGAAACTTTTTGCTTAGAAAGCAAACATGGGCCAGTTGGTGAGTTTTCTTGGCACGCCGAGCTCTCGGTGTGTTTCGGCACAGAGCCGTGGATCCTGTCCCTGCCAGAACTGCCTATCCTTGCGCCAGGTTTACTTTAGTTTCTGAATGTTTGGATGTGGTCGGAAGGGCACCGAGTACGACCAGCGCCCCAGACCACGGGCGAACTCAGTAAATGCGTGTGCGAAAAAATGATCTTCAAGAGGTTTACTTTCACCAGGTGTTTTTTGTTGAACTTTTTTTTTCCTTGGAACACTTCTGTTAATTAAAGATTCCGAATGATACTTAAAAGTACCGACGCCATGCCCAGTTATGTAAGTATGGGATGATTCGTTGTAGAGTTCGCCTCAAAACCCAAATAATGCAGGCCGAAAACCCAACGGTGCTTCTGGTTATATCCTGTGTATCAAGTGGGGTTTGGCCCTTGGGAACGATGCCCTGCAGGCCGGCATTGTCGGGACTTCGGAACGGCTCTTTCTGCTGGGGTTGGGGCCGGGTTCGACGCAGGTCATCGGTGCATCAAGTGGCCGAGTCCTTTAAAAGGCGACGGGACGGCCATTTTGAGCAATGCGACATCCCGCGCGTAACGGAAGCGGGGACGCGCGCAGCCGACCTGGGGGGGGGGGGCGGCGCGGGGGGGAATCAAGATTTTGCACTGGAGTCGACGGCATCGTGGGGCTCTTGTTGGATGCGAGCGACTGTAATGTAAGGGGGCAACCGACAAGGCCATGCCAGTGTGCCCCGCACGCACAGCGCCGACTTGCTGGAGGCTTGTCGATTAGCTACACCGACAACGCTTCAATTTAAGACAATTCTAGCAAATAATTGTGTTAGTAGCTATTTGCTAATGTGTCTTTATTTAGACCTGTATGACAGGATTCATGTTCTTCATCTCACGCCACTTTTATCTGTTTATTTTAACAATACGGTTTTGCAGTTTATCATGGGCTGGGCGTAATACTAGGGAGATGTTTGTGTGTATATGTATGTATGAATCACATTTGACGACCACAAGGAAATGTGAGGGAATAGACTGTAAAAGGATCGACAGGTTGACCAGAGATCTGTCCCTGTTCTTTCAGTGCTCACTCTATGGCTTCAGCCTTGAGGCTCTGAAAAAGTGGACCTCTTATGTGTGCGTGTCGTGCGTGGTTGCGTAAGGGAGGACGGACACCCCGTTTGTGTTTATTATTTGGAGATTATCGGTCCGTAAAAAACGGCTCACCTCTCGTGCTCCTCGGCGCACGGCAGCAGACGCTCATTAAAAAATTTAAATCGGGCGCCCTCCCCCTTTGTCCGGAAACAGAAACGGGGAGGACGCGTTCGAGTCTTTTAGCGGCGACTCGGCCGCATAGCGCTAACGTGGCACCGAAGAGCGGCCGGTCAGCGAAATGTAACTGGCGTCGGAGGATGAGAAAGGAGGCGACTGTCGGTCACGTGCCGGGTAAAAGATGCAACGACAAGTAAACAAAAACGGCAAACGGTGGCTTCAGATATTCGGGCTGAGTGGGATTGCGGGTGGGACTCAGCGCAGCGAGATGCGCCCGAGAACGGTAGGGGGCCTGAGATCGGCGCCTCAATGAGCGCTAACCCGCCACGGCCGGTCCCGCCCACTGCGGAGCGGCTGGCCCTGGCAGACCGCACAGCTGCGGCAGCTCCGTGCTGTAATTAGACGCAGAGGTGAGGTCCGAGCGAGACGCCCGGCCCCTTTCATCGGCCTTTTGTGGCCAGAGGGAAGGAATCGAGCGCTTGTCTCCTGGGACGTAACGCGCAGGCTGGGTCCGTGCTGGAGGATCACGGCCCGGCCTGCTCTTAAAGGCAGAGGTGCACCTCCCCGCCGTCCTCCTGAGGAGTCGTAATCGCTGTGCCGCGAGTGCGCCTCCCGTCGGGAGGATTACAGGCAAGATGGTGTTAGCGCACACGTGGGCAGCGACGGAACGTGACGTCGAGAGCCGCGGCATGGCTAATGCTGACGCCCCGCGGCCCCTGCTGGTGGACCAGCGGGAATGGGCCGGGTGGGTGCACCGGGGCTTCCCGGAGGGCCTGGCGGGCGGGGGCGGCGGTTTCGGCCACATACCCTCGCGGCCCCCTGGATAAGATGAGCGGCAGCTTTTTTGTGGCACGGCTGTCCGCCATGCGCCCGGGTGCGCTGCCTGTTGCATCATGTTACCTGCACTGTTTGCAGTCGGCGCCCCCCCCAGGGCACTCACGTCAGCGCACGCATCTGTACCGGGGACCCGGGGGGCTCACTGCGGTGGCGGCGGCTGCTCCCTGAGCCGTGCCTCGGTTCCTTATTTGTGTTTATCTTCTCCCCACAGTGAGATTTCGGGAATGCTGGAACGAGCCAGACTTTCTGAGTTTCGTCGGCCAATTAAGGGGCCTGGATGTGACCCCCCCCCCCCCATTGTTCCTGCTCTCCACATGCCTGAATCTCGAGAATACCCTAAAAAGCCTGCTGGGCGGGGGGGACAGCGGAGGGACTGGATGGAGGTGTTTGCCGACGTGGCTGATTTGGTTAAAACCAGGGGGTGGGGGGGGGAGGGGGGGTGCTGCAGTGGATACAGGTGCACCTGCCGCTCCTGGTTAAACAAACACTGAGATAAACAGATGAGCTCAACTTGCACCCTGCTCCGCGCCTCTCAC
>JAABNY020000002.1:13275290-13288638 GCA_015164015.2 Brevimyrus niger | reverse complement strand
CTTCGAAGGGGGACGTATATGTAACCGCAGCCGGCCCAGTCGCCCGCCCTCTTAGCGTTGGCCTGTGGCGTTTGGGGTGTGGGGGGGGGGGTGGGGGGGGTCAAAGCCATGTTTATATAAGGGCCACGTGAATGCCTACAGCAGCATTAGCACTATGGGTCCCCCCCCAGGTACGCTTGGTCCTCTCAACTGAAGGGGTGGGAGCCACGCTGCGGGGATGTGCCCTCAGTGGAATTTGGAAAGGGGGCGGGTCCCCCCCCGTGAGAGCCGGCCTGGGGAATGACAAGAGGCCATTGTGCTGCTTCGCCCTTGATGCCGGAGTCTCCGGTTTCGACCGCGCCGGCGCGGAGAGACGGCCGTAGAAGCCGGGGGGATTTATGGGAGCGGAACAAAAGATCTCTCTGCATGTGTCCCCCGGCTTCTCGTTTTACCGCAAAGACTAACAAAAGCGAGTTTTTCTATTAGAACAACAGTGATTTACACTGGAAGGGCCTAATCAATCACTTATTTCTGAAGGCTCTTCTGCACATCTTAATCCTAATGTTGTATACTGGTTTTTGTCAACAGCACATATGATTGAGTGTGTGTGTGTGTGAGAGAGTGAGTGTTCCTCTTCAAAGTCTTAAAAACCTGAAAATGATTACCTGCCACATTCCCTGATGCCTTGACGGTCTAACCAAACACGAACGGGAAACCCATTCATAAACTCGTGTGCTTTTTGGCAAAAAGGATAGTTTCGTTAAAACACATATAGCAAACTTACTGTTCATCTCGGGGGGATTCTAGTTTGATCTCTTTCACACCTTTTTGAGTGGCTCGTTTTAACGTCTAATACGGGATGCTTTAACGTAGTAGTGACTGTAGCGTACTGTCATATGAGGCACGAGCCGTCAGCTGACCTTCCCATAACTTCATGGAAATCTGGACCCCAAATCCCAGGGTAAGTGTAACACTGTGATTTTCGGGGGAAACATTTTAGCGTATGGACTTTGGAGTCTTTCCACTGTGAGGTAATGGTACCTGGCTTGCGTCGGGTTACCAGTGGTGCTTTGTTTCATTAAAAATGCCGGTTTTCTCTTCGTGCCCTTTGCGAAAACAGCCAATTATTGCGCCATCCTCTGTCAGAGACACCAAGGTGTACGTACTCTGTGGTCGTTAGTTAACAGTAAAACGGCGTACTCAACAGACAGGCTCCGAGCTGAGGCTTCCTCAGTAAAAGTGCATTTCTCTGGAAGATTGCATACACAGGCAATATAAGTTGAATAACGTGTTATGCTGACAGACAATGAGGGGGAGAAGGCGGGGCTGTTATTTTCAAGTGGATTTTTATTTGTGAAAATTGACCCATCGGGTATATCAAAAAAAAAAAGAGAGAGAAAATAGATTTTCAAAAAGGTCCTTTAATGGTGGGAAAAGACCAGAACGTGGAATACAGAGTTTGTGCTGTTCTGAAACCCATTTCAGAAGATAAGGTCAAGATTAGGGTTAATTCTGGCTAACGTTTTTAGAAGGCTGTTTTGTTTTACACAGAAGATAAAATGGATAAAAAGGTTGGTTCATGGTTATGAGGGTGGGTATAGAAATATTTTTTTTTGTGCCCTTTTTCTGTCTTGAATATATGCGCAGGTAAATTTTAGCCCTGGTATGTCAGCTTAATCACAAAGGAATGGGAATATGAATGAAATGAAAGGACACGTCAGACCAGAAAAGGTCTATTTGTACATTTAGATTAGTGTGAAAAGTTGCTGCGTCTTATGGGATTTTCGGTTGCAGAGTTTAAGGAACAAAAAAAGTAGTAACAGATTTTCTTCCACTTTGGGAGTGAATTTGGGAATTTTAACCTGAATGTTAGGGTTTGTTTGTTGTTTTTGGGGTGTGACGCAGAAGCTTGCCAGTGTTGCCAGATAAAATTTATTATGCTTTTATGAAAGCGCTGCCTTTGTACCCTGCTTACCGTCCTGAAGTCGTGATGGCGGTGGGCTGAGCTGGCTTGGTGACAGGCTTCATTCTGTTTAAATTAACATCCTCTGGGTGATCAAAAATGGCTACCGGGGACTAAGGAATTTTGACTCCTGCAAGATCAACCCTCCCCATCTCACAGGGAGCTGCTAATCGGAGACAAGAAGCACTAGTCCAGTCGATAAATGATGTCGTCTGTGGAGGGACTGCGGAATACGATATCGTGATGTTACAATATCGTGATGTTACGATATCGAGACGTTACAATATTGGGATGTTACTCTTCAAAGATTAGTGATGGCAGAAAAAAACCAAGACTTGCAGCTTCCCAGATGTTACTCGATCTGTTGGATGAGTTTGGATGTGCCCTCTGGATCTCCAACTGTGGTGGGACACAGGACCTCAAGCCAAATGTCACAAGAATGATAATTAGTGCTTCAGTATATGCAAGCAAGCCAGAACAGTGATAGCTTTTGTTGATAACAACCTACTCGCACTGTAGTGACAGATACAACACACAGTTTTATTTGTATCAGAGCAGTGATGAACTTTTAGTACATTTTGTTCTGCACATCCTGCCGAATAGAGTCAGTGAGTGTCATGTTGGTGTTGTTGACCTCTTACGAATGGACTTCCTGTCTTGAAGGCTCCAGTGTTCTGATGTAAGAAATAAGAAATTATTGGTTGAGAGAGATAACTAATCAGATTTCTAAAGATGTGGGTCCAAGCAACTAGAGGAGGCTAAACCAAGACATCCGATTGGTTGGTCTCACATCCTCTAGTTGCTTGGACCCTCCTCCTTTGCAATCTGAATGGTTATTTCTCTGAACCAATCATATTTTGTGTAAGTAATGCTCTCATGTGCATCTTGAGGAGGATGGGACAATTACTGGCCTACTGGTCAGGCATCAACCATTAGTGCTGTTATTCCTGACTGACTGGTTGCTTTTTTTCTTTTTATTAAAAATCCATCTATCAATCTTCTGACCTCTTTTCATGGTCAGAGTCATGGGTGGGTGAGCTGGAGCCTATCTAAGGCAGCATGGGCTCCAAGGCTGTGATTTGCCTGGGATGGATTGCTAATTCATCGCAGGACATAGACATCCACACAGTCGTCCACTGTTATCCTGTCTGTGTCTTTGGACTGCAGAAGGAGTGAGGATTCAAACCCCTAACACTGGCTTATTACAACCCACTGAACCACCCATTAAATTAAAACAGTTTTATTAATATTGCTGCTGTTACTGTTATTTTTAAAAGCATCAAAATGGGCTTCACTTGGACTGGGTTATAATGAGCTGCATTATATTTGGTTAATACCTAACCCACTGTTACCCATCATCTGCCAGTTAAGAGACACAGGCTTTAATTAAACCGTTCTTGTATTTGGAGGACATTTTATTAGGCTTCTATCATCACTAATTTAATTCTAACGTTGCTAATTTTTAAATTCTGGTCATCTACCTCGGTTGTTCCTTCGGTTTTTCCTCTCGTGGAGAGTGTGCTGTTCAGCGAGGGGCAGCATGGCGTTTCCAGGATACGCTTGCCGTGCCGACCGGAGGCAGCCAATGGCGGTCTGTTGTGAGAGGGCCCTTCCTGGTGGGGCTCCGCCCACCCCTGACCACGACACTCATCCTGGTGGGAAGGGGGATGGGCAGCTGATGTGGAAAAAGGCTTCCCCAATCAGCTAACCTTGTGCCGAGGAGGTGCATTTTATTTAATTGCAGTTTTATCATGTTGCGTTTCTGTCGAGCACGTGCGCTCTCCTCTTTAGCTGCCTTGACTGATATGTTTCATGCTATGCAGATTACCTTTTTTTGCGCATTTTACATGGGGGTTTTTCACTGGAGCGGTTCAGGTGAAGTACCCAAGCTCAAGGGTACTAGAACTGGCCCTCTGCAGGACTTCAGCTGGCAACCCTCCTGTTTGCAAGTCCTTCTCGTTAACAACCGTGTTACCCCGCTGCCCTCGGCGTCGGTCACCGTCGCACGTTTTCCGCTAACTGCAGAAGGAAATCATCGTCACGCGATGTTCTGTTGTACCAGTTGCTCCGGTCTGGTCCTTCCTTCTGTGGATACATGTGATGCGTAAGGTGTTTTCGTTTTGTACAGATTCAGAGGATCTTTTCATGGTTTTTAAAATGAAATTACTGGTATTTTATCAGTATTTTGCATTAAAGGTGAATATCTGCATTTCTCATTGTTGTTCAGAAATTCACATTATACTTTAATTTTAAGGTTATACTTAAAAATGTTTCGTCCGTCCTTCCGTCCATCAATCCATCCACTCATCCATTCTGTTTTTTTAAAATGAACATCAGGAATATATAAAAGTTTCCCATTTGTGGTAGAACATATATTCTGAACTTTGTTGGAATCTCGTCCAGGAACAACCATAGAATATTCCGAATCCTGGCTTAACTTTGTGGGTCCAGTGACAACCTCAAAATATTCTGTCACTTGGGAAGCATCCATCTCCACATCCATCGCTCTCCACCTTTTCTACACGCCACTGATGTTTGACCTTCAAATCCACATGCTTAGGAGCAGGTAGTAGCAGGTATACGGGTCTGTTTATCTAGAACGGGGTCGCAGTGGGCTTGGAGCCCATCTCAGGAAGAGCAGGGGCATGAGTCAGCATACGTGCTGGAAAAGGAGCCTGTCCATTGCAGATACCTTTAAACTCGAATCACTTTGTGTCACTGGCCAATTATTTGTTTGATTATATCAGATCAGTAAACGTTAAGCTTTAAGGAAGCCACACACCGGCTTTCCCTTTCCCTCATCGCCGTCCAAGTCTCGGGCGTCCAGTGTCTGGCCAACCTTAAAAACCTTCACGGGTGACAGGAGGCGTTTAAGGTAGTGAGCGTTTCCTCGTCCAGTTTGCATTCCTGCCAGCTGACGTCTGTCGCGCCACGTGCTGCCATGAGGCAGGGCCGGAGGAGAGGGCTGCGTTCGTTGCCACGGGCAACCCGGAGACTTGCAGGCGCGCCGCCTCCGTAGAAAATGCCGGAGCCAGGCAACCTCTGGCCCAGGGAACCTTCGCTGTCCCCGTCTGAGGGAAGGACATGCTTATTGCCCACTGGAGGCCTAGCAGTCGCCGTGGGCGAGGGGCGACGCCCCCGAATTTTGCGACACGGCCGCGGGAACCGGACCCTGGCCCAAAGGAGCAATGACAGATGGTGGCCAACTGGCCTGTCCCTCACCTCACAGCTCTCAGAGGCACAGCCCGGCTCACCCTGCCAGCACAGCTGCCTGTTGGCATGACTGTAGCTCCGCGCGCGTGTCTGTGTTTGTGCGAGCGAGCGAGCGAGTGTGTGTGTGTGTGCGTGTGCCACGCCGACTCGGAGTAGATACTTTTTTGCAAGAACGTCCTGCTGTCCCACCAGAACAGGGCTGCTGGTGGAATCAGAAACAGGGAGATACCCGGTGTCGCGGGTGCGAGCCGCGGGAAGAAGCCATCGATTTATCTTCAGTCACCTGGCCGTCGTACTGAAGCATGAGACGCCGCCTTCCTTTTCCAGGGTGTCTAGCGGAAATTGCGGATATCATCACAAATCCGGGCATCCTAAAAATATATACCTTGAAAAGGTTGTTTTAGACCCAGGAAACCGTTGATTCGATCCAACAAAAGGGAGCATGCATAAAGGTGAATTTTAGGATGGGGGAAGCATGCATCCCCTCACCCCCCCCTTGAGGGTTAAGAACGGGACAGCTCACGGTGGGGGATCAGCAGTCCAACCGAGACCATGGATAAATTTCCATTGTGTTCTGCAATAGCCAATTTGAATTAATTATCATGGCACCTAGAATGCATAAAACCTTTCCTGTGAAAAGTGCATGGTGCTCACTAATATATGTGTGGCTGTACACTTTAATCTGAAAATGTAAAAAAAGACATATATATATAATGGAGAAAAAAAACATTGTTCTGTTTCAAGTTCCAAGTTAACCATTAGTTAACTAATGTCATTATGGTTTAATAATGCTGTCGGCTGATTCGGAGATAATATGGTTTGGCGGAGAGTTTATTTACCGGAGCTTAATGAGGAAGAGAGACAGGGACCCATACGATAGTTTCGGAAAATGTATAACTAACCAGCCAGATAAATTTCTCCTGTTTTTTTTTAGTTTTTTCCCCTGCTGTTTTTAAATTTAGAAGGAAATCACAGGGTGGGATGAATTGGAGTCTGGCTCATTTTCAACCGCTGGTACGTTGCTGGCCAAAAGCACCGTTAAGTAAAAGTGGCACGGCCGCCATCGAAATGGGCGCCAGTGCCGGCCCTGCTAAGCTAGCAGGAATGTTATTGGCGGGAGTGGTTTGTGCTGCCACTCCAAGACGCTTTGTCCTCAGACCACAGAAAGGAAATGGACGGGGACGGACAAAGGCAGGAGCACGTGACCTGGGGGAAAGGACCCCTGCTCAAGGTGAATGGGATCAGCATGAACAGGAGGGGAAGGGTGAAGGGAGGAGACGGAGCAGCAAGAGAACATGAAAAGCGGGTGTCTTCAAGGATGGGTTGGTGGAAAAATATGGGCCCTTCCGGCCCGGATGGAAGGAGCAACTCCTAACCGGGTGACTGGATCTACTTTAGGGAGAGACCCTGGCCCAAGTTTACTGGTGCCAGAAGGGAACACATAACCAGTATAACTGTGATCCAGTGGGGTGACGTGACTCACCATCCTGAGACCACTGGCCTTATTTTTTTTTGTTTACTGTATTCGTATTCAGCCCTAGATGTTTCTTTTTATGTGCAATAAAATATTTATATTTTTTTCAGGCATTTACTGACCTACTGACAGCACAACCACTCGCTGGCAGTTTAATACCATTCCCAGTTAGAAACAATAACATTGAGGAAAGGTGTGAAGAACACGGTGAACCTCGCAAGTTACATGCAAGTGGACTGGGGAGGGGGGGGGTGCTTTTGATTGGACTGCATTTCCCATCAGCTCCCTGGGGACACCATCCTCCCTCAAGCCCATTCAGGCAGGCAAAAGCTACCACAAAAGCAGGGTTCTGCTTCGTGATAAAAATGACTTGTTTTATCTCCCTGTTTTTCTTTTTATGTGTGCCCTACCTGCGCAGCAGGCTAGTCTGGTTCTGATTCTGCGTGAGTTATGTTCCATTCTGCATTTGATCTGGTATGAAATGTTCATTAGCTTTCAGACGAACGCTTTAAGAGAACAATGGAGGTGTGACCATCCTGGAGAGGCTGGGGGTAGGTAGGTAGGTAGGTAGGTAGAGGGTTAAACTTGAGCCTTTTAGGATAGATGGCCCGGGAAATGGAATTGAACAGCCACAATAGGAGTCATTCTTTTGTGGTCCTTTGTTCAAGATTCACATAGTTACCGTCTAGCTAGAGGTGTGAGAAGGCCGGCCAAATGCGAGGGCATGTAGGTGAACCCCAGTGTTTACATTGTCTGTCTGGCTGTCAAGCAGAGCAGAACAACATTAAAAAGAACCTTAAATATGAACCTGAAATGCCAGGTTTTAGGTTACTTCCATCATCAATTAGGTGCATGCCCAGGAACTCTCCATTCATCCATCCAACCATTCTCCATACCTGCTTTTCCTATGCAGGGTCGCTGAGGTATGGAGCCTATCCCAGAAGCTATGCACAGCAAGGCAGGGAATAACCCAGGATGGGGCCAGGTACCACTGCTGTTTATGCATAGAAATACCTCATCCCTGAGGTCAGTCGCGCATATGGTGCAGTCCGATGCATTCGAGTAGTTGCTGCGATTCTTGCAGCGATCGGCCTTGATGCTTTTGATCTGAAAGGGCCTGGGAAGGCCTGCTGGTTGGCGCATGCGTGTGTCCGTGTGCGTGAAAGCCCAGCAGGAGGTCGGGTTACTATGAAGCGAACGTGGGCGGGCGCTAATGATTGATAGCCTCTGACAAGGAGCGTGACAAACGGGCAGGTCTCGGCGTTGGCATTCCCGTGGCCATCCCACGACGGTATTGGCCGCTACGCTGGCATTAGCGCAGAGGTGCGCCCTGAGCGGACACGGGCCGCCTCGCCATGTTCTCCGCGCGGCGAAGTTTGCGTCTAATTACGGTGTCTAATTATGTCTTTGTGCAGGAAATTTCTCAAATTAGTGGTATCGTGCGGAACGCGAGGATGCTCATTAAGGTTGTCATGAGAATCGCGAGGAGGCTGAATGGATACAAATGAGGGACACAGTGGACTGAGGTGGGGGGATGTCGCGGGGGCTGGGGCTGCTAAATGCCCCCTACCTGCGTGCGTTTGATGACACTGTGCCCTGCAGTGTTCCTGAAAGGCACTGCATCCTGACCGCGATCCGATAAATCACTATGTTGCCCCAATCTTTGGCGAAGCTGTGACTGGCTCAGGAAAAAAAAAAAAAAAAACACTGTCCCCCCCACCCTGCCCCCTCTCCACACCCAGCAGTCCCCCCTCATTCCCCTCCCGCCACCCCGCATCCCTCTGCTTTGCATTCACTTCCTTCCCTCCGTGGGCTTTTACCCAGCAGCCCCCTCTCCGGCTCTGACGAGAGCACGCATCCCCGCACGCCGGCCCGGCTGTTTGGCTGCTTCGCTCGCTTCCCTCCCCCATCCGCGGCAGTGCCGTAATTGGTATTCAGAGTGGCAGCTGGGATCCACACATTGCAGACAGAGAGGAAATTCAGTGAGTCAATACACTGGTTCATTAGAGCACTGAGTCACTGTTCGCTGCCTCATTTGTTTGTATTTGTCCAATACTCACTCATAGGAGGTACCCGTTACATGTTCGGGGAAGAAATACGGTCTGGTCACCGTTGCTGCGGTCGCATGTATCCCACTGGTTGCATTGGTCGCATTTTTGGCGCGCCAGTGTAGGCTGGAGCCGGCTTTGTTGGACGTCGTCCAATCGCATGCATTTCCGATTACTCCTCTGCCCCTTGACTCCCCCGCCCTTCCCCCCCCTACTCAAGTTGTCTGACCTTTGCGGTGCAGGAGGCATGCAAAGGAGTCAAACACGGGATGGACCTTCAGCCAGATGCATGGAAGGCTGCAGGTTGGAGGACTTGCTGCATGTTCTCACGTGCTCTACTTTCTGTTGTACTCTTGCTTCATTTCTCCCCCCCCCCCCACCAATCACCTACCCGTGTTTCTGGGCTGTGCGCTCTGTAACGATGCTTTGTTTTGGTTTTTTTTTGCCGTACATTAATCCAGTCATTAAGTGAGAAGTATGGTACATAGTTTTAATTTCGCCGCCGATGGTCGCTAAGGCAGCAGGGTCCGGGCTCGGGGCCCAGAGCGAGCAGCCAAAGCAAAAAAAATTTAAAGAAGGACAAATAAATGAGGGGTGGGGGTGATTATTGCAAGCGGGAAAGTGGCTTTTGAGGCTCATTCTGGAGCTCTCGTTACAGTGTATACCTTTTGATAGTAAGGAAGCATAATGTGGCTGAATCCTTTCAGGATCCCTTTTATGAAAGTCTGCACTGGTAAACAAAACCTGGGCCACTGTGAGCCCAAGAGTGCAATCAGGCTCCAGCACGCGTCATCTCTTAGAGCCCCTCAGCCCGGCCCACTCTCCAGACCCTCTCTCAGATGGACGTCCCTGGAAAGCCTGGTGCTGCGGCTGGGAGTGGGTGGGGGAGAGAGAAGAGTGGGAACGGGGGGCACGCGGTGTTCTGCCCCCGTCGGCCCGCCTGCCTGCTACACCCCCCTGGGCCCACGCTACGCGTCCGAGGCGAGGTGGAGCAACGTACCTGGGTCGTGACCCTCATTACAGTCACCCGGGAGGGCACACGGATGGGGGAGCCCCCCCAAACTCCAAAGGGCAGCCGGGAAGAAGCAGCTAACCTTTCGAACCACTGGAGTATGCCAATCATATAAATAACTCATTAACCTTATCCACTTAATGAAGCGCATGGGTTTTTTTTTTTTTTTTTAAATCCTCTTTCGCTTTGTTTAATTGGCCGCCACCGTGGCAGCCTAAAATGGCGGAGGCCCCTTTAAAAGCGGGCGGAGCCAGGTCATCGAGGGGTGGAAGGGAGGGGGCAGCTCAGGGGCACCGCCTGGAATTTGCATAGTGTTAAGCTTCGCATTGCCAACTGTCTGGGTTTCAGAGGCGCGTTTGTGGTATGGGATCTGTCTGAGAAAAGACAGCGTCCCAACAGCACCTGCAAATAAGCCCATGTAATACCCCGAAGCAAATGCTTGACCCCCCCCCCCCCCTCCCTGATTCGGGGGGGTCCTCCGTGAAATGGCTCCGTGGGGGGTACAGATCAATAAGCCTGATTACGAGTGTGGAAACGAGCAGACTGAACTCATTTGTAACCAAAACGGCAGGTTCTCTCTGGGCTTTGCCTACTAGATGTGGATTTTGGCCATTAGTGGGGAAAAAGGAGAGTCTGGTTTTCTCAGTTATTTACCTTGTATGTCTTTAAAGGGTGATTGTATGGTGTGTGTGTGCATATGTTTGCATGTGTGTGTGTGTGTTTCCCTCTCTCTCATTGTTCAACCATTTAGTTGCCCGAACCGTATCACCATGACAACTTGTTGCAGTTGATTGTCTCGTTTAGCTAAAACAACAAAACTCGATTGAGTCAATTAACTCAAATTTAGTTGACGACGGAAAGACCTGGACATAGATTCAACACTAAGCACTCGCCCGAAGGAAAATCATTAAATGTCCACGCAATTTTTCTAGCAAAGCTGAACTGAGGACTGGTAGGAATGATTATTCAAGAGTAAACAGATTTACGCCGAATCAAAATTCGTCGCATTGTCTTTCCAGGACAGTGGCATCATGTTGCTAAATCTCAAATGAGATGAAAACAAAATTGTAGTAACTTCCTTGTGCTCAATTCAGGGGGATTGTTCCTAAATTCTTTGAAGACAGCAATTGGGTTTATTTGTTCCTGACAGGTAAGGTTGGTTTTGCTGGCTTCCACACGTCAGTGTCCCTGTTGAGTACAGAGGAAGGTAATTCCATTCATCTGACAGAAGCTGCAAAGCAATATGGGTTTACAGTTGTTCCCTTAGTATGGTTTATAAGCCAGGTGGTGCCCGTCTTGCTTTTTTTTTGTCTTTGCTTCTTGTTGGAAGGAGGCCCGGGGATGATTTTTCTTGGGAAGAACGTCTTCGAGTCATGGAAACCGCGGATACTGAGAAGTGCGGGCCACTGCCTGTGGTTGCTGTAGAGAGGATCTGACTATGTTCAGAGGAGCAGCAGACTAACGGACAAACTCGATGCACTTTTGAAAATCATTCCGCTCAGCCAAGCTGTCTTGTCTCGGGATGTGTATCGAACATGGCTAGTTCAGAGTTTGGAGCCCAACGTTGATGTGTTGTAGTCTTTCTTTGTGTATTTTTGGTACATATTTTCTGGGGGGTGGTCGATGGCCGATGGACGATGCAAGCCCCAGCTACAGGGTATAAAATCGGTTGAATTTTGGAAGTAGACAAACGTCATGGGAACCTTGAGGATTATTTATGGGTGTTGATTTGGGTGGAGTTTAAGGAGTTTAAAAACTTCCCCTTCAGCTGCTGCAAGTGGTATTTCATTTTAACGTGTGCCTAAGATATTCACGTCTTCGAAATTGCGATTTCCTCCACCTGTTGGTTTGAGAGCACGTCCAATAAACTTGCCTGACGTGATACAAACTGTTGGCAACATCTTTGTTAGAGGTATTTTTGTCCTTGAATTGCTCGAATAAGGATATTTTATGCTGTTTCTGGCAGAGCCGTATAAGTACGACGGCATTTCTGTTCCTCCTGCCCCTAGTCAGATATAATCCTGTTGTCAGTATTGAACTGTTTTCACACCTTTTGAAAAATACGGAGGGACCGGCTGTCAATTGACTATTGAAGAAAAAGCAACTTAATATAAATACGCCAGGGTGGAAATGCAATAGAATATGGCGGATAAGGGTTGTAATTATAGAAATGCTAAGAGGAAGGAGGTAACCAAGGACGTGTTTATAGGTCTTACCTCTCAGCTATAAGGATGTTTGTGCATTGAGATGTTTTTCTCCTCGCAAGCCAACGGTAAACCTCTCGTCCTTTGCCTCTGTCCTTGATGGCAGAAGAGCAATCACAACAGGAACTCGTTAAAGGCAAAACAAATATGAAAGGCATGGTTGGAGAGTCTTTGCATATGAAAGACGTTTAGGCCGTACCCCGTAAAGGAAGCAGGTCGTGAGGCTGTTCTTCCGGAGTTATTTAAAATATTTTTTTTTCCTCCTCCTTTAATCCTCTGGTTTGAAGTCTAATGATGGCTTTGTTTCTTTCAGAAATGTGTTTCAGAACCTAGGAAAATGTATTTTGGTTTAAAAGTTTAAAACAAAAAGTTTTTTTTTTTTATTGTAATTTTTAATTAGGTTCTTTTTTGTAGAGAAAAGGAAATGAGGGACGAAAGCAGCACTGCATGACTGTTATACTATCAGCCCATTTGTGCAAGAACCGTTCCCAATTGAGAAAAGCAGCAAGTATGGCGTTCATAAATAAATAATGTTTATATAATTTTACTGCGCAAATAAAACTAAAATAATTTATTAGTCGTATTTAGAAACCCCCATATAGACTGTCATATATGCCCCCTGGTATCACATCAGTGCATTCAACGCATTCTTCCACACATCCATCCTTCTTTCAACTGCTCATCTAGAGTAGAATCATTACAGCAAGGTCTTGTATGTTGATAATAGGTCATATAATGCATTATAAGTTAAATTAGATTATATCCATCAATAGTGGCTACCATCTAAGCTTCTTCGCTCAAGTAGTCAGCAAACCTAATAGCAAGAAAAATGCAAGTAAGAGAGGAAATAAAAGATGTGAGACATGCTTCAGATTTACCTTTTAACCTGTCAGTTTAGATGCAGAGTTTAAATGGCACCAGCTCACCGGATTGACCCCATATGGTGTGAGTGGCCTGCTGAGTGGGACAGCCTCGTCTCCACCACCCGAGGTTCCTGTGCTCCGGGGTTCCTGTGCCCTGGGGTTCCAGTGCCCCAAGATTCCTGTGCCCCGGGGTTCCAGTGCACCGGGGTTCCTGTGCCCAGCCCTCCTCACTGTAGGGTCTTCCTTGGGTCTGTCCCCACATGCTTCTGCTCCGCCGAAGCCCACATGCGTAAAGGTCACGTCGCTGCTCAGAGGGAGGAAAAAAAGAAGAAATCTTTCAGTTGGAAGCGGTTTTATTTAAAGGTGCCGTCCATGCTTAGGGATTGCCCCCCCCCCCCTCGCCATGTGTCCAGTGTCCCCAAGCGTGGTTTCACAGAATGGCTGGGCCCCAGAAAAATTCTGCCAAATGTCCCCCCCCCCCTCCCCCCTCAAACCTAAGCTACCATTATCCAAGATCAGCGACGTCAGAGGAGCTTGGATACCTTGGCAGAATCAGTGGGCCTGGAACGTGACAGGGGCCTTTCAACACCTC
>JAABNY020000002.1:13228880-13247997 GCA_015164015.2 Brevimyrus niger | reverse complement strand
AGAAGAAGAGGCCTTGGTATGTCCCGTCAGTGGTGTTGGCGGGCTTGTAGCTAACTTTCAATTCACTCCGTGGTCATGCTTATCCATAGCCTAATGATCTGCCTTTCGTCGTGCATGCTCTTCAGATGGATCCGGAGCATCTCTCAATTAGTGTTGGCAAATAAATGACTCAAGTAAACAAAATTCTATCTCGCGATCTAAGCGGCACCTTTGCCCATGCAGCGGAGATTTCTTTTCCCCGAGCTCTTGGCTTGCCTGTGGATGCTTAGACACAGCACGGCCCTCCAGACGGAGATCGTAATTGACAGCGCCAGGGAATAAACAAATAAGCTAGGAGACCAGGAGTAAGAGATAATTGGCCATTTGATCATATATAGAATATATATTTATGTTTAATGCATAGCCTGTTAATTGCTAATAAATCCAAATTTTGTGTTACTGTCTCTTTGTCTGGAAAAGGGAGTGAATTTGCCTGCGAATTTGTACAGATCTTATAGACGTCTTTTCTGTCTACCTTGTAGGTGGCTGATATTTTAATTAAAGTGTATTCTGGCTTCCACAACGGATTTAAAAAAGAAAAAACTTTTATCACTTTATATCAGGTTATACTGTTGATCTGGCTATGAATTTCAATACTAATTTTATTTACTGATTAGTTTTATCACCGTTCTGCAAGATGGAAGAAAATGTCGACCACCGATGAGGTGGTAATTATTTGCCTCGTGGGCATGTATTATCTGCTTTTTGAGCACTGAGGTGCAGAAGATCTCTGAGGCATTCTGCGTGGACCTAAACCCGGTAAATGACTGTACATGGTGTTCCACAGCCTCAATAACAAATAAGGTGCTGGCAAGTCCTCCACATGGAGACCAGCGCCTTTGTGAGGTTTGGAGATACCTTTCATTACCCCGTTAATTTATCCCTTTCAGCTTTCGTCCTTTCACATGTGAGGGTGTGTCCAAATCATGGCCGTCATGTGTTCTGTTGTTACCTGGCCCCGGTGTAGTGGACATGACCAGCCCAAAGCTGATCCCCGGCATGCCATTAATTTTCGCACGTGACAAGACAGAATTGTTTCTACAAACTGCGTGACTTTATGTTCCGGATTTTACTTTCTTCAAATGCGTGTTTTTTTTTTTGCTTCTGTTTTATCATGTAGCTGGGACTCCGGCTTCATGTTACCGCTTCATCTTTAAGTAACCACGCATTAAGAACGGGCCGTTACTTTATCTACATAATTGCTTTAATTAAACCACAGGCGGCTGAGTGTGAATCTGGGGGCCCACATAGCCTGTGGGGCTAAAGGACTGCCTGTTACCCCATCGCTGGATGAAAAAGGGTGAGGAGCGTCATACTACGTCTGTGTAAATGTTTGCCTGGCACTCGACGTGCGGCGGGCTGGCTGTGGCACGTGCTCGCGTGCCGTTAAAGGAAGGCAGGTGAGGAATCGCAGGAGTTGGCTGGGCGGCTCTGAGTGGACAGAGAGTGCGTGCCGTATAAACAGGCAGTGTGAGTAATTTGCGGCCCGCGGCGTGCGAAGCTAAAGGAGGTGTATTCGGCAGGGGGCCTGGAGCACAGAATGTGCGGCATGCTGATGATGCCACTCTCAGCCCCCTCTGATGATTCAGCCCCCGCCTGGGCCTGCGGGCCGCCTGTTTTGTGACGCCCTGTGCTGTCCCATGCGGCGATGTTGCGCTCCTCCGAGCCGTCCAGCGCCCTGGAGGGATAAGAGAGGCTCCACAGATGTGTCACGAGACTTGACACGCTTGCCGCGAAGACTGCTCCCTGGAGATTATTTATTTATTCTTTTTTATAGATACCTTAATGTTTCTGAATGCTTGGCCTGAAGATGAATGGATTCCACTGTATGCCTGGGGCAGGAAAGGGACCCATGTGCTGGGTGGGCATATCGTTACTGTCCGATGAAAACTGCGTATGTCGACTTTTTGACAATTGTGACTTTTTCACTATCGATGGAACGTGCCTATTCTCCTCCGTCTACTGATAGTTCTTAACATAGAAGTGACCAATGAAAAGATGTCTCATGAAGCCATCTATTTACCCAGTACTTACATTTGTACTAGTTAACATTTGTATTCATGATGGTCATTCATATTAATTACTTTGTATTGCTAATTTTAAGAACTTAATGTTAATCATTAAATGACTAGATAGCTATCTATTGTTAATTGTGACTATAAAGCAAGATCAGTCTGTACTTATTTACCTGTCAAATTTACCTTGGTGACAACAGTCCACGTACATCCGTGTAATTAACCCATTCATTGACTGCTGTATAAAGATAGGTTTCTATTTGTGACACCAAGGATTCCTCTTGACAGGTTTACTTTGTAAATTAGTTCCTGAGAATGCATTTTTTTCACGCTCTTAACATTTTAGATCTGTGTTTTTCATCGAACAGTGACAGACGTGGACTGGCCATCGGGAAGTTTGGGAATTTTCCCGGTGGGCCAGTCTCTCTCCCACCCCTGCATTATAGAGCCTATAATCCCTGGGTTGCCCAACCCAACCATTGATCCCAGCATGCTTCCGGGTCGATTGCAGGAGATGATTAATGGGTAATGCTTTATTTCATTGGTGGTCAACTGGTTGAATGCTTACAACAAAACATTGCAGAGACACGTTTGCCCCCCAATCAGTAGCAAAATGCACCAAAGATCCCAGCCCAACCTCCCTCCCCTCCCCAGGCAATAGGGCAATATAGCAAAGTGGAAGCCCCCCCCCACCCCCAGTCTGCGACCCTAGTCTGAGGTATTTAGTTGCCCCTTCCCAACGAACGCCATGCTGGGTTAAAGCGAGTCAGCAGAGATTACTCTAATGGGCATCAGATGTGTCCAGTGTCACGTTTTCTTCACCAGAAGTATTCTCTGCTAATTCAGTCTAATACTGCTTGGAAGACCATGCAGCTTCCTGCAGTCCTTGAGGTAACCAGGAGCGGACATGTCTTCACGGGATGCGGTTGAAGTGCTGTGGACACCTAAATCTAGGGTCAAGTTCTCAAATAGTAGTGTAATCAGACCATTTCCTTTTCTAATTGTTGTACATCCAACTCAAGATCCCGACTCTTCAGTAACTTTTAGAGTACAGAGTAACAGGCAGGAAAGCATGTATTAAAGCAATCAATGAAACTCTAAGTCCTAAAAGCAGTGTGCTTTGTAGAAAACTAAATTGATCATAATGGGCAAGGAATCCTGCAGTAATGCGAGTCATTCCACAAAGAGCAGACCTCACCCGATTCAAAATGCCTTTGATTTGATCTGATTTGAAAGTTTTTTTATTTCCTGTTCGCAGGAGGGTTTTTTTTTTTTTTTTTCGTGCAAAACATGTTAGACATGCTTGAACCTTAAAACACAAACAACTCATGATGACAGGGGAGTACGGACTTAGTTGAATGTTACCTCAGTGCGACCTGTTCTTTGTTCATTGCTTGGAACAAGAACTTATTTCCTGCAGTTTTACAGAAATAATTCAAGAATTCAGGGTGAACTGTGCTTCACTATTTGAAATAAAATAATCAGAAATACAGTAATCAGAACCAATCTGGATGCCGAACAAGCAAAACGAAAACTTTCTCCATTAATATGAAAACATTTTTATTGTTACAAATTGCTGAGCATATTGAATAGGTATTCTAAGTAGTCTGTTAAAGGAGTCATTCATTGGTACCAATCAAATCTTGAGTGTTGGAAATAGAAAGAGTGGTGCTTATGGGGCATTTTAGCAAGTTTAATGCCTTTTTGGTGACTCTTCATAAAAGGATGCATTGAATGGTAAATAAATGCTCTGTGGCTGGCTAATGGATAGTAAACTGCGACATCAGACCATCCGAAACAAAATGATCTCAACATATTAAAATGCCGATGTTTCGGTATCCGTCTAGCAATAATCTGGCTACATAACAAAAGTTAAAATGTTACTGATCACTCGGAATCAAAGGCTTATTTTAAAAGGCAGGTGCGCATTATTCATTTTCTGTTATTCCTGCCGCATGGCCCAGTGCAGTTAATATTGTTTATTTCGGCATTTAGCTATATAGATATGTACATAGATACGACAACAGCAGCCATTTTATAAAATGAAATACCACGTAACTCCCCTTACTGCTAGCTGCCTAGCAGAGAAACTGGGTGGGGGCACGGGTCTTCCACAGGTGGTTTCATAGACAGCTGGAAACCGCTGTTTGATCTCACCTAGACTTTTTGAATAGCTATTATGTGATAAAACTCTCCCCCATGACAGTCCCCTCCACCTAGTACCCAGAGAAGACAAAAATAGGCTATTTGCCTCCAGAAGATATCACACTTTGGAGGTGATATTTATTTCTTGTCAGGGTTTTTTTTTTTATTTTATTTTTGGGTTTAACTCTTGAGGCTCTCTATAATCTTGACCCCTTCTTCTTCAGACGTTCTTTTGTTTCTGTGCATGACGCACGGCCATCTCGGTCAGCGTTTAATGAGTATGTAGCTTAGATAGCATTTAGGCGCTTGCTGGGTCAGAATCTCTGTCTGCTCCCATCCTTGTCAGTAATGTGCCACTGCAAAACCTTCCCTTTTTTTTGTGAAAGCTCAAGGATCACACGAAAGAAGAAAGGAGAAACAATTCATTATTCTCGGGGCCCTGGAACAGGGTAAGAGGAGCAGCGAAAAGCAGGGCCTGATCTGCTGAAAATGAGGTGGGAATGTGTTTGTTCCCAGTAGGGAAATGGGCGGCTACATTTGAGCCATCTGAAGTACAGAAGCTATTAAAATCTGCCATAACTTCAGATATCCAATCATCGGATCTCTGGGAACACCAGGACTTAACGTCGTCTGGTACAAAAGCCTCATCATTTATTCATCCGTGATCTGGGGAGAGGAGTTTCCGTGGGGAGGACCAGGGATACGTTTCTTTTCTACTTGACGATCCAGGTGTTCTGACAATAAATAACAAACAAGAACAGTTTTTTTCCTCGCACGGGATCCAGGCCAATGGGTGTGGAGCTGGCAGGACCTGACAGGGTAGTGTCACGTGAGTGATGCCTGTGGCACCGCCAACGTTAGCTATGCACCATCACCACGGATGCCGGGGAACGTCGCGCAATTAGCACAAGTGCCACTCCTGGCAGGCGCCGCTTGGAGTACAGTTTAATAGTGAGTCCTCGTAACCTGTACTTCCCCTAATCCTTTCTTCATTACGGGGAAGTGAGGCTGGAGACAGTGCCACGTGAGGTAGCACTTTTCAGGTACCAGGAACTATCCGGTTCATTTGTATTTATTTGTTTATCTGATGCTTTTATCCATAGTAGAGGGAATGGTTACAATTTATGGGATTTGAAATCACGACCTTTGCTATCTGGCTCCGGATGGAATTCTTCCGGCCTCTAGGGGCCGTGGTAGCTAAAGAGCCGCCAGCGGTGAGGCTGCTATCTCTGCAGGCCGCAGCTGTTCTGGCAGGGCTCTCTCCGTCAGCCCGGAGTGGCGAGTGGTGCCGGTGTGCTCCGCGGGTCCCCCAGTGCAGGTCCGTGGGCCTCCATTTGGCCACGGCAAGCAGACAAAACAGCGGGACCTAATAACGTGTTAAATTGGACATGCTTGTTGGCCGAGGCGGCAATTTATGCAACCTCTTATTACAGGCCGTCCGTCTTCATTATTCTAATCGCTTGTCTTCCCTTCTCAGCGGCATTGCGAAGGAAGAGAGCGGGCTGCGGAATCATGAATAATGTGAAAAATAAATGCCTCGTGTGTCGCGTGTCAGAGCTCGGCGGAGAGAAATGTTGCCTTTGTGCCTGTTTTGAGCTCTCGCTTCGTCGCCGCGCACCTCCGCCTGCGAAGACTTGTGCTACAGCCTGTCAGCCCCCCCCCCCACCCCGGTCTCCTCCAGCCCACCTCCCCTCCCCATCGCCCTGACGTGCAGTGTTGCATCCGCATCCAGCTGCCGGCAGCCTTTGTTGTGGTGCCTGTGGCGCAGGTGATGCAGAGTACTGCAGAGGCTGCTGGGAGGGACCAGCATGACTTTGGCTGCGGCTCAAGTGCCCTGCGGCAGCACCGCCGCCCCGCCGGAGGGCCGCAGGCCGGCCCGCGGGTTGGGGGCCCGCGCCGGCGGGGGGGGGGGGGGGGGGGGGCTGTTCTCATGGATGAAGGGGAGGGGAAGCGAGAGGACCTGCCTTATCTCCCTGTTATTCCCCTACGATTTAAAAGCAAGGTATGCTAATGTTACGCCAAGCCCTGGTGCGCCTCGGATTAAAGATCGCTGTGACTTTTGACAAACGGGAGGGCCCCCGTGCTCTGGTGGGGAGCAAATCCACGCGATTCGTGTCAGTGCTTACCCCAAGGAAGCCCTCACAGCTGGCAGGCCTCCTCCACTTAAAAACACAGTGGGTCTTTTACTTGAAAAAAGGAGGGTATTTAATAGAAGTTCTCTTCTGTTTTTTTTTTTTGGATTATTAATACTGTTCAGTGCTTTGGTTTGTTGTTGTTTTTTTTTTCGTTCTATGTCTGTAAAACACATGAGCCAAATGTGCGCTGCGGATGTATGTGATCCAGTGGCTGTATTTTGCTTCTCCACCCCTGAACCGAGAGCTGATGCCCCACCCACCGGATGATTAGGCCTGCGACCCCACTTAGTCGGAGTCTTTTTTGCGGGCGTCTCGGGTTCCCCGAACCCGACAGAGCAGTCGTCGGGGGCCCTCTCCACACGCGCTCCGCGGCGAACCCGAGTCCCTGCGGGTGCCGCTGTTTGGTTCCGCACAATCCTGTTTGCGTGACACAGAAAATTGTCCACTTACTCTTTCACCCCTGCGTTCCGTGAAGCTCTTTAAAAATGACGAAAGGAAGCAATAATAGATGGAAGCGTTATTTACCTAGACACCATTTAAATAAAAAACTATATTATAGTGGTAGAAAATTAAATAGGCACATTGGAAGACATGCCTTCAGATAATTATGATGGACGCATTCTTTCGAGCTGAGTACAGGAGCGGTCTCAAGGGGTTAATAACTTTAATATAAGTGGTGAAATGAGTTTAAAATAGCATAGTGTTGCATCGTGTTGCCATGGTAATCGTTGCTGGCGAGCAGAATGCTTCCTATTTACTTCTCGCTGGGTAGTTCTAATGTTCTTCAGCGTGGATCTGTAACACAATTAACTTTGAGCAGGGGGTGCGATGCTGCCCCAGAGACCCCGCTCGTGTCTGTTTTACACTCCGTAGTGTTCGAGTTGGTGGGAGAGCAAGATGCGTCACACGCGGCGCCCCCCCAAAATCATTGGTGAACCGGTGCCGAAATGTCAAGAATCACCCGCATTCGGGCCGCCATTGACCCGATGATGTCACTCTCGGTTACTTAAGGTTGCTGGAGGAGCCTGTTTTAAGTCGCGGACCGTTCCAGTGAGTGTGGTTTACCCTACATTTGGGGCTTCACATCAGTCCCCCCCACGCTCAGTACGTCTGTCTTTCGCTCCGTCCCTGCAGGTCGGACCATGGTGGTGATGCATGGGAGGAACAGAATCTGGCCATATTGATGGATGTTCTACAAGAAACCAACCTAGCTGTGCTGGCCATCAACCCGACACAGGTCAATGGAGTGGACGAAAATGGTAAGGCAGCCCAGAGCCCGTACCGTGGCACGGCCGTCCCGCCTGGGCCAACAGTTCCCTTTCTTGCTTTATTGCTCTGTGTCTGTAAGTAGGCTACCTCAATGGGGTTCTCCAGTGACAATTCATTAGCACGAGCTTTTCATGCACTCAAATCTCAACTGAAAGGCACTTTAAATATTTAATGACTTTTCGTGGCGTTAGACATCATCTGTCAGCTTTTTTTTTTTTTTTTTTTTTTTTGGTAGAATTATTTCAGTCTCGTCAATACAATGGGATTGGTATGCTGAAAAATCAATTTAACCTGTTCGGAAGTGATGGAGGAACAGTAGTATTGCCAAGTGTTTAAAAAAGCATGCGATCTATTTGAAACGCGAATGTTTATCACAAATATTGGCAAGCGGTCTGTTTGATACGTGAATGTTTATCTCAAATATTGAATGTGGAATTACCAACTATTATTACTCCCCTCCTGCTGCTACATAAATTACAAATGTGATTCTTCTCTTTGTTCTGACAAACCGTGAGCGTAGAATAGATGTGGCAACACGCCAGTTCTTCTGACTCCCACTCAGCAGTGGCGCTGGTAGCTGAGTTCCTTCTCCAAGGCAGCTCTGGAGCTGACTGGGGCTCCGCCTCTGTGGTAGCCCCAGAAGAGAGTGCTGCTCTGCCTGTGGCGTCGCCGCTAAGCTACGCGAGCCCCGGGCTGCTGGCTAGCTCCAGCTAACTGGGTAGGACCATCCACCACTAAGCTGGCGGCACGGCTGAGAACTCCCACCATAGGTTAGCGCTCCGGGGCTTTGAGCCAGTCAAATCCCTGGCTTTTTCTCCAGATCCGCCTCCTGCATCGCTCCATACCTGATGAGTGCTCCACCTTGAGGCTAAGTACAGGCTGGCGGGAAATCTGGGTAACCATTTGTCCTGTGAATAACTCTACCTTCACCTATAACTCCAAGCTGATTGGGTGGAGGATCTCACAAAGAGGCAGATTTTATTTATTTTTTTGTTAATATTTCATGGTTTTACCTGCGTCTGATCTCTATAGTGATAAAACATTTCAGTGAAAGGGGGCTATAAATTATTTAAACCTATATCTGGCTTTCAACTAGTGTTTTATCTGTTTAATTCAGTAATCCTTTTCAGGAATTTATGTGGTCTGCTTATTTGAGAAATCCATCCGTTTAGTTTATGAATCAATTATAATACACATATATAGTCATATTTTATATCAAGAGATAAATATCTTTAATAGTGGTAACATTCAATAAATTGGAATGTATACAAATGTAATTTTTTTCACCTCTAACAATGGTGATGAAAAATCATATTGGCTTCATTTTGTTGTTTGTTTTTGCACACATTGGTTAAGTACATCTGTGAAAGGTCCAGCACCTTTAAATCTACAAGGATATTTTACAGAATTATTTATTAAATGCAATGACATACATGCAAAGACGTTCCCATCCATTTCAAAACAAAATATTTTTGCTTACAAATCACAGTGCTTAGCTATACAGTAGCTGCAGGTGGAGCATTGTGGTTCGGACTGGATGTGGCGATAGGTTTCTATGTAAAACTGTGTATTTGTTTTTGAGGATGTATTCCGGAAGTGATGTAGGTAATAGTGGGTTACTCTACCTTTTTCTTTTAACTTCAGCTTTGATATGACCCCTGGAGTTGTCCTGGTTAATTTTTTTGAGTGCCTTTCTATTCTGCAACCGTGCATTCAAAAGAGGGTGAAAGTACATAATTTAAAACCAACCATAATTTGAACTGTTGATACGTTACTTGTGGGTACAGTGTTCCGCTTTTATATGTCCATCGATAACCACTTATCCAGTATGGGGTTAGGGTGACCTTGGAGCACTTGGACAAATTAGATGGGCTGAGTTCATTGCAAAGCTCACGCATAAACATCGAGGCCAATTTGGACATGCCAGGTCACCTGTGGACTTGTTGGAGAAAACCGGACAAGGAAACAAGCATGATCACAGGGAGAACATGTAATCTATACACACACATACAGTACAGGGTGGGACTCGAACCCACAACCCTGTGTGTTTCAGTGCTAGCCGTTATGCTACCGTGCCACCCACTTCTGCAGCAGACAATGCTGTTTCATTTTTGCAAGTACTAAAATAAACACAGCCTATTTAAAGTTGTTTTTCTGTCATGTGCAATCTCCCAGAATTCCCAGTGCGCATTCAGTCATCGGCCAAGCTACTTTTTACCTGTGTCTAGCGTTAGGTTTCATTGAGAGCTGAAACTTAGCAGACAGTCTGGGGGGAGGGGGCTTCACTTTAAATGTAAATATGACTTTATATAACTGTTGTTTTCTCGACAAGAAAAACACATTTATTGACACAAAAATGCATGAGGTAGGTGCACATAATAAGAACTGCAATGTTAGCATCAGCTTGTGAATTTTTATTTATTTATTTTTTTATTGTTGTTGAATATTCGGTATTAGGATTACAAGAATTATGAGTACCAGATTTTAATTAGGAAACCTATTCTCCACTAAAAGTATATGAATGTGTTCCTTGGATGCTTCTGACTTTGCGTAGTATTTGGGGCTGGTGTGAGGCTCAGTGTGTGGGGACACCGTGCTTGTAATCGAGAGGCTGCTGATTCAAATCCCATGGTTGTTCATGTGATTGGGCGCTTGAGCTCAGCCCTAAACTCATTGCTCCAGGGATAATCGGACTCTGCTTCCTCAAGAAATGTGCATCATTTTGAGTAGAAGCATTTGTAAACAAAACAAAAAAAAAAGGTGACTTCCTGTTATTTGTGTTATCTTGAACAGCTGAGGTTTGTTGTGTCCACAATGCATAGACGGGCCACAATGGCTTTAAAATGAGGCCTCCCTCAAAAGAACCGCAGTCGTTTATGGCCTTTCAGGTGGTTCCGCGGGGGTCAGTTTAAGCTCAGCCCTTCGAGCTCGGTCTGAAAGGTAAGCGCCCGGCTGTGTGCTGACTCCGTGCCGGAGCCGTAGGAGAACGTGCGGGGTGAGCGACGCTTGTCGAGCTCCACAGAAGCTGAGGCTGCGTCGCCGGGGTAGGAGAGGAGCAGTGAGTCATCCTGCCATCCCTCAGCTTTCATTATGGAACATCCGGTGCAGATGAGAAATAATTGATCGTTCTCTGCCATTCAGAAATGCCATAGACCATTAAAAGCTGGGCTGCATCCAATGCCTAGATGTAGCCAAGTTGCGTGCAGAGAGGGGAAAATGCTTCTTTTTTTTTTTTACCGCTGGAGGTACAAAAACTATATTATCGGAAAGCATAAGTCCTGGCTTGAGGGTAGCCTTTGGTATCATACTGCATGTGCAAGATTTAATGGCCAAAAGGCCGGAAGACGTAGAAATTCCCCAAACTTTTAGTGGCTGATGTTTGTACCTGCGGTGAACGGCATCATTTGAAGCCTGTGTAGGCGGCACCTTTTTGAAGAACCAAGGTTCTGAGTCACGCTGACCACTGAGGACACCATTCTACAGAGTGTAATGGTCAACCCCAGCATGATGGCCACATTTCCAGTCTTTCTCCGTCTATCCCGGCTTTGTATTACCCACCAGTGAAGTCGACTGGCTTGACGGACATCTCTTAACTACCCCTGATTATTGGGGGGGTGGGGGGGGTGTTCGGGTTTATAAGGATACCTCGAATCCCACATGTGGTTGTTGAGTGTCGACTCTTACCTAGCCACATAGCGATCCAGAACTTTCTTCATCTTTTCAAAGTTAATTAAAATACCGGCAGTGGCGGTTTTATATTTCAGCATTTCTAAACAAGCTCCCTCCTTCGTCGGATTGTTTTGATATACCTATAGACAATATGACCCATAACATAACAGCCAGAAATTGGAACATATGAATATGCAGATATTATAATTTGGCCTCAGCACACGCCCACTCAGATCTGTACAGATGAGCTGCCGTTTGCAGCTAGCATTGTCACTTTCTGCGGCAAACCTGCTGAACGAATGTTGCAGCCCCTGAGCAGAACTCTTGTAGAATTTGATCAGCGTCCACACCCCAGATTTCAAGGGGGTCTTCACTTTAGAGAGTCCACTCCCCCCTTCCCTCCAACTGGCAATAACAGAGGATGTCCTCTTGTGTTTTGAGGCATGTTATCATATTGAAATCAAAATCCAGTGTCTCGTGCTGAAGGGCTGAAGGCCATTTTTGAAAGTGCTGTCAAAGTGAACACATCCATTTTCTATTAGAAATCCAGCAGCATGCTTTCGCAGAGAAGGACTTCCTCGATCGTGGTGGTTAGAGGCATATTAAAGGGCATATTTGTGAGGTTCTTGTAAGCTTTTGTGGCAACAGCTACAATCCTAAAGATCCTCTTGCATTGGCAGAAACAACGTTAGGCTTTTTCACATGGGAGCAGTTTGTGCAAATTTACTCTTTGACCTGACATTATCTAGCATCCTTTGCCATTAAATTTATGAAAGCATAGAAGTATAGCCTGCATGCTAGCTCCATAAAAAACGTCTCCCCTTTGACCTACATACAGAAATATGAAAAATGTGTTCCAGTATACATGGACTCTTGTTATCTGGATTTTCTTTTTCATGGAGTTCCTTCATGCTGACCGGTAATTCGCACCAGTTGTAAATAAAGCTATTTGCCCTGGTCAGCGTTTGACATGGGAGAGGTTAGGTGCACAGTGATGATTCCCCCTGCCAGATGCCAGCATTGCTCAGTGCCCTCCCCAGTTATCTCTCACAGCCTTTCCTTTTGCCTGTCGGCTTTCATTGTGGCACCCCGTAGCTCTTAGGAGCACAGAGTCGGGAGGAGATTATGCAAGGCCCGAGAAACGCTCCATATCGCACTGAAATCCGGCGGCAGCCCAACGCCGAAGGATTTCAGGTTAGGAGCTGCAAGGCGAATGCCAAGTCGCACCCTCCTGTTCTCCTGTTCCGTTAACCGCCTCCCATCCTTTCGTCTGTCCGCTATGGAAATTTAAGAGACAGACGGGGCCCCCAGTATCTGAGACCGAAGAAGAAAAAACACAGCAGCAGCATTGCTGTAAATGAAAGATGGGATGGTGTTCTTTTTCCCCCCAGGTTCAATAATAAATCCTTAAATACATTTGACTGACAGTATTATTATTATAAAGCTAGATTAATTCACTTGTACAACTGGGGAAACTATATCTTTGCACAACAGAGACTGGCTTTCATGAGTGAACAAAGCTCAGAACAATGTGTCGCCCGGTATCTAACTGAATCAATCCAGCAGTACTTAAACTGGTAAATGTGGCCGGTATATTCAGGGGCTCAAAACGTGGTATAAGCTGTTCAGCAGTGTACCTGTTCAGTTTTAGAATAAAATAAAGGACTTGCTTTTTATGCTGATTGATCAGTCCAGGCTTAAGCTTCTTATCATTCATTATAACCATGAATAGCATCCCTTACATGAAACACATAAACGTAAAAGGTATTTTTATGTTCTTATTTGCTTTTGAAATAATCTCAGTTTTCACAATGAGAACCAGTGACATTTTCCTTATTTTTTCATTTAGTTTTTAGAAGATGTCTGTTTTTTTTACCAAGGCAATTTAGTAACTGGCACATAAATTAATGCTTACAGTGTGATACACTGGCAAGTACTTGAAGGAAATCTGTAAATTGATTTGGTTAATGTTTGCATATGGTGTTTTAATATGTGGATTCTGAAATCAGTACTTGTTCTGCCCTGTCCAGATTTGTGTACGCTGTCATATATATTTAGATTAGAACAATTAGGGGATTGCTTTTTTGGTATATCAACTGCTCATCCATTTACTGGAAACATGTTATTACCCTAGACGTACAGTCTGCCTAAGCAACACAAACATCAATATGATTTAGACTGTAGAACAGGGCAGGTAGCACTTTATAAATAAAATCCGGGAGCGAATATCGGTGCAGTGCGTGAGAGTTCATTTCCACAGATATTTATTTATGTAAGTGCATGGCAGTTAATTCCTCTGAGTACTTCTGTAGGTGGTTATAACAAGTAAGAGCCATGATGGGTCTGTAATTTCAATGGGGGGGGGGGGTAGAGTTTTTCAGCACGCTTCACAAAAGCTACTGGTCTCACGGTGCTGTGATGCTCCCTTGCTGGACTGTTGTTGGGCAGGACGTTCAATATGTCTGTCCTTCTCACAGCCGCGGTCGGAGCCCGCGCTGCCTTACCGTGTATGTGGCATGGGGGGTTAGGGTGAGGACACACATCACCGGGACTCAATTCAATGACAACTTCAAGAACGTCGTACGTTAACAAGGTTATCGCTGACAACGTGTCACTTTCGCGACAAAGAACTTCGCGACAAGTCAGTTTGGTTGTAAATATTCTTGATCTTCGTGACTGCTGTGCGATGTATATATCAAATAATGGACACATCTGTTATTTAATGTACACAGTCAACTGTTTTGCATCAGAATTTACTGTGACTGCTGTAGATATACATGATATATGGGAAATACGGAATATGAGAATACCAAGGAAATAGTAATTGTGTCTATTCTTAGTAATCTCCATGCCTTTATTCATTATCACTTCTCAGTATGCTAACAAGCATACTTGCTCTTTCAAACATTATTTAGTGTTTTAAGGCTTCCCGTAATGCAGCAGTACCTTGTCCGCGTCACTGTAAAGTTCATGGCGCTCTGATGGGGGTGGCACGGATAGCGGACTGGCAGATACTGTGTTCGTGCAGGTGCGTGAGGATAATTTGTAAGGGATTTACATCTGAGAATGGGGTAGTTTCAGGGTTTTGTTAAAAAAAAAAATCACCACTGAAACCAGGAATTGTTGTCTACGTCTGCTTGTAAGCCAAATGCTTGGGGGTATGATACATAGGCTGTGCTTATTAGTTGCTTTATTTTCAGCGCAGGTAAATGTCTTTTCCCATGTGTATATACCTGTCTCTGATGCTGTTGACTAATTATGCAAGGCAAACAAAGCTAATGCTTCTTGCAAACCAGCTGCTGTCCTTGCTTAATTATACATTTCTTCAGCTGACAAAATTAAAATGATGCAATCAAGGAGAAGAACATATTACTCCCAGTACTACAAATAACCTGCAGGAAATAAATCAATTTATTACAATTGTTCCTAATTCTTACTTCATTAATCATGAACGGTCAATAATTAATAGAAGTCCACCTATATTTAGCTTTAAATTGTTGAATGTGAGGTTGAGAGACCAGTAACGTGTTGCACTGCTCTAAAGCGATGTTTATGTTTTGTTCCTTCTCAGGATCACATGACCAGGGAGGGCTTCTGAAGCCGTATGCTGCTGCACATGCTGCCATTCATTTCCCCTTCTCAGCTGGCGTATCGAGCACACAGAAAGGCAGTGCAGACTGCCAGAGAGCCACGCTATCCACAAAGGATCCCTGCACGCTGAATCCATCATCCCCCCTGAGCCTGACAGAGGTTCCAGAGCCTGCTGCTGATGAGTCCTCCACCCACGCCATTTCCCTCACATCCTGCGTCACCAAGGGGGTGAGTCCCTGGTCCCTGCCAGAAGACTGCGACAAGACTCCCTTTACCTTGATGGAGCCTGGAGGCATCTCCACCCTGACAGAGGATTGCCTCATGCAACCCAGCCGCACCTGCTTAGGGTGTTTCATGGAGAGCAAAGATGGTGCTGATGCAGAACCCGGAATCAGCCTGAAAATGGGTGATGTGAACAGAGAGTTCGATGGCTGCTCCATGTCTGACATGGGAATGCATGGCATCATGCCCAGCGAAGCCTGCCAGTATGGAGACCAGCTTCTCTCTGACCAACTCCTTGGCTTTCCAGTCCATAAAGCCCAGGCAACAGAAAGGAGGGATGTTGAGAAATCTGAGAGTGACTCTGAGGATCCTGCCTCCAAGAACCTTTATGAGGGCCTACTTCTGGACAAATGCAATGGTGAAGAGGCCTTACTATCCAACACTGGGCAAGACTGGGGCTACTTTGAATCCTTCATTAGTGAGAGCAAAATGGAGCTTCTCGATCTCTGCTCCAAAAATGAGCTTTCAGTGAATCTCTTTTCCGAAGAAGACGTGGACAATTACATGTTTGATGATGATGACGACGACTCCACACTGAGCAGTGATGTGTGCTCCCTGAAGATCCGTTATGAATCCTTCCAGGACAACATGCGAGAAAAGACAAATGCTCTCCAGGAGGAGACCCAGTTCAGCTTCTTCCCAAGTGTTCTTGTCAACTGCACCAAGAAAGACGGCGGGGTCATCAAGAAAAATGTGGAAGGACTACAGCTCAAAGGAGATGAAATGCATCCTGTGGGAGCTGACAGGAAGGGGGACAAGAATGTCTGCCCATCCAATGGGACACCTGATGGGAGTCCAAAGAGAAGCTATATATTTGACTTCAACAACTCCACTGAAGACTCAGGGGAGTACAGTGATGACAGCTCTTGCACTGGCTCCTCCTCTGACACTCTTCGAGAGGCTAAGGGAAGAAGCTGCTTTTTCTCCAGAGAGAAGTCATGTTCCTCCAGTCAACTGAATTACAGACTGCGAGCTAAAAGGAAAGTCAGATACAGCGAGGATTACCTATACGACGTGGATTCAATCGAGAACGAGAAAAATGTTGAGAAACGCGAGAAGCTGCCCGTTGGCCCAAAGGAGGAGGAGGATGATGACTGGTGCCCCAAAAAGAGACGGAAATCCTCTCGAAAGGAACCCCCAGTCATTATCAAATACATCATCATCAACCGGTTCAAAGGAGAGAAGCACATGCTGGTGAAGTTGGGTAAAATTGACCCAGCAGTTCTGTCAGTGAACTTAACTGAGGATGCAATGAACCAGTATGAGAAACTGGCCCCTCTGAAGAGTTTCTGGCAAAAGAGACAACAGGACTTGGAGGAGAGACGTAGGCTGGTCGTGCGTGATAAACATCATTTTCGACTGAATGGCCGCAATCGTCCCTTCAGTTTGAGTCCCCCTAAACGGAAATACAAGATAGCAAACAGGCTCAGGATTCAGAGAATCCAAGCTGTGGAACAATTACCGAGCAAGCAGGGTGGCAGCACCGGAGACGATGCAACTGTTACAGGCGTGCCATTAACTATAGCGACCTCCAGCCGTGCGAGTACGATAGCCGCAAATGACATCACACACACCAGCACGCCAAACAGCAGATCGCAAGAAAGGGAGGACAAGAGAATTGGAAATAAAGTGGTGCGCATACGGAAATTCAAAAGCGAGGCGCGGCTGAGGAGCAAAAAAATGAAAGACATGGAAGAGGACAGAAGCATGACGGACCGAGCGGAGATTTGTGCTGTATTACAAAATCAGGACTCTGTCAGGAGTGTGAAGGATGAAGCGATGGACTCGGCTGCAAGCAGCCCCCATTTGTGTGAAAATCACACTGCCAATGCCTCTAAAAAATCCACTTTTGTATCAGCCACCTGCTCTCCTGACAAAACCACGCCATCTGTGAATGTGGCTACAAGTGTACCAGTTGTCCCCGGAGGCTATCTGCAGACACTGTTAGATGCATCAGATACATCGAGTAGCACCGGAATTTCTTTCTTCCCCCAGCAGCCCCCCAGGCAGTACCCCGTTGGTCTTTCCCAGGAAGAGAAGCAGTTCACTTCTCTGCAGCTTGCCCAGAGCTGTGTCCTCTCTCCACCCTCTGAATCCGAACTCCAGCAGTCGCCTCAAAACTGCCAGATTGAACCAAATTTCACCCATATGTGGCATTCGCAGCTCGGCCCCAGCCAGGCTCCATTTGCACCTGACATTCCAGAAACCCCCATTATGCCTAACAGCTTTTCTGGCCCCTTGCCTGTGCCAATGGCAGACAACTTGTCTGTCTCTGGATACAGCCAGCTGAACTTGGACAGCAACAGACTGCTGTATGAGAAGAATTATTTGCCGGAGCAGCCCTTGCCGTCCGATGCCGATTATCAGGCGTGTCAGCCGCCGTGTGGGGAGGGACACTTACAGTTGCAAAGAGGAACGCTGAATACAGACAACGGCAGGCTCATCAGTTTTGACTCAGTGGGTTCGTTGTCAGCTACTTCTAGCAATTACAGCTCTCTGAGTCTAAAGTCCTGCGAGAAAGATGGCGAAGATGACATGAACGATAACTTCTTGGCCCACTGCAGCCCAAAGCTGGTGATCCAGCAAAGTGTTGACGCAATCACACCCTTGAGGGAGTCGACGGATCTGCTGGATATCTCCAACTTTACTCCCGATAAATTTCGACACTCATCGCTGTCAGAGATGTCCCCTCCGGATACCCCCAATTTGTCGCCCCAGGTGATGGGCCCAGAGATGAAAGGAGGGGGAGTGGCTAAGACATACCAAGAAGCCCGTGAAATGACTCTGGGTGGTACCTCAGAGATGAAGTGGGACTGCAACCTCATACCGCAGCAGGAACACCAGGCTGCCACGCTCACGGCGAACAGTCACCAGTTCCAGTTCCACACCTTCAATGATGACGATGGCTTGGGATTGATTGAGAAGGATGCCAGCGTGGGGAACTTTGATGAGCAGGGTAATCAAATTGTGAACTGTGCCAAAGGTCCAAGGTCAAAAAAGAAAATCACCAGCAAGCAAATTGCAGGACAAGGCTCCTTCCCGGAACAAAAAGGTACAAAGAAGACGAAGGCTCCGAAAACAGCTAAGGCGGAGAAAAGCAAGGCCCCCCGACAGAATTCTCGGTCACCTAAAAAGTTAAAGACCCCACCTGATGGGAAACCCGGTAAAGGTCAGGCAGGGGGGTCCAGACTGCCCCCAAGAGCTCGTAACCTGATAGACAACATGGGAGCTTCCGGTGGGAACCTCATGGGGGTGTCAGGAGATTGGCCTTTGGTAAAGGACCCCAGCACAGGCTGGTCTGATAGGAACAACCTTCTAGATGATGACCAGCGAGAATTCGAGGAGCCTTCCAACATCTTATCCAACATCGCGTCCGGCATGGCCGAAGTTCAGCGGTTTATGATGGCCTCCATCGAGCCACTGTGGAGTCCTGCATCTGGGGCCTGCCAGCCCCCTGAGGCTAACAGCCTCAAGTTAAAGACACTCAAAATCCTGGCAGGGACAACGCCAGACTCCAAGAGGAAAGGAGCCGCCTCGCCGGGAGTGACGAAGGGCAGGAAGTCCACAGGCAAGGCTGGTAAAAACCAGTCCAAGTTCAATGCCTCGCATCCCTTTTTTCCCCAGCTTGCACTAGGCTGCAACATGTTTGATAAACCTGCCCTAGGCACCCCAAGCACCAATGGTCCTGCACACAAAAAAATGTACCGTCACAAAACCAGTGCAAAATTCCCCCGGGTGGAAAACAGTAAAGGAAAGCGGGCAGAGCGAGACCCAAGTAAGGACTTAGCATTGATGGCCTCTTATGAAAAACTGAGGTAATATTTTGTAGCTGGCTACAGTCGCACCCTTCCTCACTTTGCTCCCACAGCCTGCTCTGCCTTCCTCGTCCCTTTACTCCCCCCCCCCCCCCCCCCCCCCCCCCCACCCCCTCCCCCCACCAACCACCACCCTCCCTCTCCACCCCCACCCCCC